>PXOB01000129.1:0-302752 GCA_003012115.1 Trichothecium sympodiale
GGGGGGGGGGGGGGGGTGCGTATGTTTTGATGCTTCGTTGTTGACCGGAAGAGATACTTGCACCCGAATTCGCTGAGCTTGACTACCTACTAGGCAAAAGCTTCATTATTGGGATGGACAGTTTTTTTTACTATTCCGACTGAAGAGAGAGAGGAGGGCCCGGGTCATATTGGTTCATTGTAGAAATATCAGCTAACAATGGGACAGAGAAATTAACAGTTTTCAAACATGTCTTCTTCTTCATCTACCAACAACGGAGACATTCCCCTAGAGGCTGACCCCAAGTCCTCGTCGGATTTCATCCAGTTCAACGTCCTGCCCGCAGGCGGCGAGGCTCTCAACAGGTGGTCAACGAACCTCACCCGCGGCCATGACTTTCCCGGTGCTCAGGTATTATTATCATCAATCAAGTCCTCCTGGATGGGCAACGCACCATGATCAAGGACCAGGACCAGGACCAATGGGCTGACTTGTTGATGGAACAAAAGGCTATGCTTTACGGTGCCGGCGTGCCCAACCGTGACATGATGAAGAATGCGCCCCAAGTTGGTATCGCGACGGTGTGGTGGGAGGGTAACCCATGCAAGTACGTTCCCAACATATATATATATATATATATATGAGTAGGCTGTTAACTTGACATAGCACACATCGTGAGTGAGGCGGCCGCTGTTGGAGTAACTTGTTAATGGCTTACAACAACAACGTCAAGTACTCGAGTTTGGCAACATTGTCAAGAGTGCCGTCGAGCGTGAGGGCATGCTCGGCTGGCAATTCAACACCGTCGGTGTATCAGATGCCATCACCATGGGCGGCGAAGGTGATACTCTCCCCCTCTTTCTTCCTCTTTTCCGGATATAGCGAAACAATAAGCGCTTACGCGTACCCAAAAAGGCATGCGATTTTCCCTTCAAACCCGCGAGCTCATCGCAGACTCCATCGAGAGCGTCACCGCGGCCCAGCACCACGACGCCAACATCTCCATCCCCGGCTGCGACAAGAACATGCCGGGAGTCGTCATGGCCGCCGCCCGCCACAACCGCCCCTTCATCATGATCTACGGCGGCACCATCCGCAAGGGCCACTCCTCCCTCCTAGAGAAGGAGATCAACGTGTCAACCTGCTACGAGGCGAGCGGCGCCCTCGCCTACGGCCGCCTGCAGGCCAAGACGGACGCGGGGAAACCCGGACGCGGCAGCTCCGACGTCATGGAGGACATCGAGAAGCACGCGTGCCCCGGGGCCGGAGCCTGCGGAGGCATGTACACGGCCAACACCATGGCGACGGCCATCGAGGCCATGGGCCTCACCTTGCCGGGCTCGTCGTCGTTCCCGGCCCTCAGCCCGGAGAAGCGCAGGGAGTGCGAGCGCGCGGCCTCGGTCATCAAGACGACCATGAAGCTAGACATACGCCCTCGCGACCTCCTCACCCGCGAGGCCTTCGAGAACGCCCTCCGCATCACCATGATACTCGGCGGCAGCACAAACGGCGTCCTGCACTTCCTCGCCATGGCCAACACGGCTGGCGTCGACCTCTCCCTCGACGACGTCGCCTCGGCGTCGGACCGCACCCCCTTTCTCGCCGACCTCGCCCCCTCGGGAAAGTACTACATGGAGGACCTGTACAAGATCGGCGGCACCCCCGCCGTCATCAAGATGCTCGTAGCCAGGGGCATCCTCAACGGCGACATACCCACCGTCACCGGCAAGACCCTGGCCGAAAACGTCGCCGACTGGCCCTCCCTCGACCCCAACCAGCAAATCATCCGCCCCCTCGAGGACCCCATCAAGGCGTCCGGCCACATCCGCATCCTGAGGGGCAACCTCGCCCCCGGCGGCGCCGTGGCGAAAATCACCGGCAAGGAGGGCACCTCCTTCACCGGCAAAGCGCGCACGTTTGACAAGGAGCACGCCCTCAACGACGCCCTGGCCAACGGCGACATCAAGCGCGAGGACGGCAACCTCGTCCTCATCGTCCGCTACGAGGGCCCCAGGGGAGGTCCCGGCATGCCGGAGCAGCTGCGCGCCTCGGCCGCCATCATGGGCGCCGGCCTGTCCAACGTGGCCCTCGTCACCGACGGCCGGTACAGCGGCGCCTCTCACGGATTCATCGTCGGTCACGTCGTTCCCGAGGCTGCCGCCGGTGGGCCCATTGCTCTCGTCAAGGACGGGGATACCGTGACGATTGATGCCGTCAACAACAGGATTGACGCCGTGGACGTGAGCGAAGAGGAAATGGCCAAGAGGAGGGCTGCGTGGGTTGAGCCGCCCTTGCATGTAAAGAGGGGCGTCCTGGCCAAGTATGCCAAGCTCGTCGGTGATGCGAGCCATGGCGCCGTCACGGATGCTATATAGATTATTATCACCGTGCTATGTGAAAGAAACACTTGACCATGTTGAAGAAAAGCAATGGTTATGAAGAAAAAGAAAAAAGGGGCCTGATGAATGCTCTCTATTGCTAGAAATACTGTCGTTCAAAAAAACCAAGGAAGAAGAAAAGAAAAAAGTGTGATAACGAAGGGTATAATGTCTGTCCTCCACCTCACCATACCTCGACCGAACACCATGTACTAAGAAAAAGAAACAACATCCCCATAACCATGTACAGACTTTTGTTCGATGCACACAACTCATTTCCCAATGCAGCAAGTAATGGAACAACAGCTCTGGGTAAAAATTACCGCTAGTCACCAGATAATGACTCCCCATTTCTGCACATCCTCCTCGCCACTGCTGCTGCAGCTCGACTGACTTCCCTCCTCACTCGCAAACCTGGCAGGTAGCTCAACGCAGTGTCCCCGCTGGCGTAGGTCCTCTAGGATCGACACATCATCCTCGGGCTTAATAGAAAGCTCGTGAACGCCAGGCACGGCACTGTCGTGATGAATCTTGCCATGGCTGCTCTACTCGCCTAGCGGCATGCCCTCAAGCTCGTCGAGCAGCCTCCGCCAGTTGTCGGCCAGCATCTCGGCGTACTTGACCCTCTCACCCGCCCAGTCCTGGTTCCACTTGCTAACGTGGTACTGCGTCGACTGGAAAGTGATGAGTTCATCGCGCAGGCACTCCTTGACGAAGATGGAGCGATTGTGCTGCTGGACGATAGATTCCTTATCCTGCTGATTGTCAATATTGATGGTGGAGGTGTAAAAACGCGCGGTACGTACCTTGATGATGGATTCGGCCACACGCTCAATCTCGCCGGCCTTGACGGTGCCTTCGGGCTTTAGGCGTAGGCTGGCAAGCTTGGTCTCGTTGGTTTGGATCCGCCTCTCGAGGTGCGGAATGTTGTCCTTATCCAACCTCTCCCTGCGCTCAAACATCTCGCGCACGCTGACCAGCGCATCACGCTGCCTCTTTAGATCCTCAAGAACACCCTCATCCCAACCCTTGCTCTCATCCTCCATGAGCGCCTGGGTCGTACGCAAGTGTTTGCTCATCGCCACCAGGCCGTCGTTGAGCAGGGGTACTTCACTGTCGTCGGTAGCATAGGTGTCATTCGAGGTTTCCGTTAGCGACTGGAGGGACATGGCCACGCGCGCATGGTCCGCTGCAACACCCTCCTGCCTCTTCACCAGACGATCCATGATGTTGCACATGCTGATGTACAAATCGGCGGAGCGCTTGACGCCGGCTCTTGTGCGGGCGAACAGCTCCTCAAGAGATGGCGGCAGCGACTCCTCAAGACCTTGAGGAAGAGCTTTGTCGGCAAACTCATCCTGGACAGAAATTGTGGCTTGCTTACGCCAGACAGCCAACTCCTGATGCTTGGTCAGCCTTTAGTGTTTATCCAGTCCGCACTGGAGGGGATCGTCTTACCGTGGGAACAGTCAAGAACATAACAACGAGCTGCTCCTGACTGAGTATAGGATGCCTCACCAGGGCGTTGAGGAACCTCGACAAGCCTCTCCTCCGCTTCTCGATAAAACCACCGTCGTTGGACAAGTGATTGCCATTCACGGCGACGCGCTTCGGGGGTAGCAAAGGCAACACACGGAAGGGGTACCTCTTGTGCAAGCACTCTAGGAGCCACACAAAGTCGCTATACCGCCTAACGACCTTGCTACCTCTTCGCTGACTGGAAACCTCGTAATTGTGGTGTTGGAACATGAATATCCCTTCCTTCTCCGGCAGCAGCGTTACCAGTACATTCTCCTCGATACCAGCACCTGCTCGACCGCCGCTAATGGTTCGTCCATGACCCAGGATAGGGTTGTGTCCCGGGGCCCTAGTAGGGGCCCCATTATCGCCTCCCATAGCTCCAAACGGGCTTGTCACAGACTCCTGAGAAGGCGCGTTGAATGGCGCTCCAGCATTTGGGTTGCTGCCGTCGAAGTAACCCCATCCACCGGGACCTTGCACTGAGCCGCTGCTCTGCTGGCCACCTCCTAAGCCAGACGTCTGTGTAGTGTGTTGGCTTAATGTACGATCCCCAATAGTAGGCGTAATTTCTTGGTGAAACCCATTCTGGCCATTCTGGCCATGCTGGCCGTTGGGCGCCTGAGGGCTGGGCTTCATTGGAGGGTGATTATGATGTTTGTGCACGTCGGGCGTGTTCCAAGGATCGTCTTCGGGGTCGTCCATCGGTGAGCGCATCATTTTACTCTGGGAGTGCGATTGCGAGTGTGAATGCGTTCGCGAGTCCATGTTGGGTCGGGAGCTGGAGTGAGAATGCGCATGCGACGGCGAAGGGCGGCTGCTGCTATGAGAGGCGCGTCGGTCTTTGACAGGTGTCTGAGGAGGCTTCGCGGCAAGCTCGTCGACAGGTGGCAGGACGGGCTCTGCGGTGAGGCCGGCGAGCTTAGGCTGCGGGAGATCTAGAGACAGCAAGTAAATGGGCGATTAGCAGGCGTCCCCACACGTCATGCGATAATCGTTGCTTGGGCTGATGCAAGTTGCATGGTCGAACCGACCTATCATAACAGCCACCCTAGACTGGGGACAGTGATGGTGGTGATGGTTTAAAGGAAAATTGGCGCAAAGAACCCAGGTAGTATGCGACGGATTACGAGGCAAATAGAGTATCGGCACTTACTTCTCCTCCTCTCATCGACCCCGTCGAGACTAATCACCTCTCCCTCTTGCGCCAAGCCTACCAGCGCAAGCAGCACGTTGAACTCGTCTCGGCCGATGTACTTGTCGTCCGTATCCAGGCCGTCTGGTGCCACCAGGCTCACGATTCTCTTCTGTGTAGCGGGATCATCTAGTCTAGCCGCTGCGAAGACCTGATAGACACCATCCGAGTTGACACCAGCCTTGCCGCTCTCGCGCCGTATGGCCTCAAATGTCTCGATGTAGCTTTCGGGGACATCGGCTCCAGGAAGCAGGTTGCGAACCATTTCAGCTCGGCTTTGCTGCTTGCGAGGAGCAGGCATGGACCAGGGTGAGCCGTCGTCGCCGTCACCATCGAAGAGGCCATTGGAGGCCTGCTTGCTGCCCGAAGGCTCATCGAAGAGTCCTCTTTCTCCGCCGCTGCCGCCGCTACGGTTGCCTTTGCTGGGCGACGAGGGCATAGGCGACTCTTCAGACGGTGAAGTTCCAAACAGCGACATTGTGACGTGATATCAGCGCTGCGCTGAGAACGGTAGAAGGAGTACGGGGACAGTGTCGGCGGTTCGGTGATAAGTAACGCGGGCTTTGAGGACGAATGGAGGCGCGCGCGAATGTGTAGTCGATCGGAAGCCCGTGGGGAAGTTGGCTGCTAGCTGCACTAATTGGGGCAGTATTTGCGGTAGTAATTAAGATCAGGACAGTATCCTCGTCATTAAGTAAACAGAAGCTCTGGGCGTAAAATGCAGACCGATACAGGTCAAGTGCAGTAACAGATGGCAGATGAAACAATGCAAAGTGTGTAATTAAAGCAGATAACCCGTGCAATGATTCGGATGATGCTATGAGATGATCTCAAACGTAGGCCTGGGAACTTGGAACGTGGAGGAGCTTGTAGCACTTGGACTAATAATAATGGTGGGTGGAGAAGTTGGACATGCGGGAAGCGGCGCCTTCGCCATTGCGCATCCATGCTAATACTTGTATGCTGCGCTGCTGGGCCCTGCAGTGTTAGGTAGTGCATGTATGTACTCCGTATTCTTCCTGCATGCATCATCACTGGACTGGCAAACGCAACGCAGACAATGCATTCATTATGCATATATTAATTGGACGTGCATGAATTTAGCTCTCTTTTATTTAATTTACATGTGCCCCGGTATTCGTCTAGGCATCTGTTATACACCAGCAGGTAATTCGTGATCATAAACACCTTCTACCAAAGCTCTTCGACCTTCTCCTTCTGAGCCTTCTCCTCTGATACCACGGCCTTGATCTTCTTCTCTCCAGGAACCTTGAAGTACAGCGAAGGCGACTCACCCTCCTTGAGCTGGAAGCTCAGGTAGCCCCTGTGCGCAGGGTCGCGATAGTACTCAATGTCCTCACGACTTGTAGGGTCCGGTAACCGGTATTTATAACCCAACTCCTTCTTCTCTGCCAGGACCGCCTCGACGTACTCCTTGCCTACCGGCAGTGGCTTGGTCGTATTGACCGACTCGCCCGATAAGAGCCTCTTGATGGAAAGGGCCGTGTAGTACCTCGTCACAACTGTGCCGCCTTGGGCTTCGATGGCCTTGATGGCGCTGGCCGAGGCCTTGCTGACTATGATGTTGATGGGCTGCTGGAGATAGTCGGAGCCTCGGGCTAGAAGTTTGATTCCGTCCTTCGGGGAGCCGACGAGGCGGCTTACGACGAGTTCCTTGGGCGTGATCGGTTTCGTGGGGTCGATGCGGCCTTGGTTGATCCAGTCCTGCAATTTGTTGAGGTTCACCTCGGCCATCTTGGGAGCACGGCTAGAGCCTACCAGTCAGCATACCCTTCTGCCTTTCCATCGAGAATACAGGTCCTTCTTACAAGTTCTCAAAACCCTTCTTGCCAAGCTTCACAATCAGAGGGGTCTGGCCACCCTGAAACCACGGCTTGACCTTGCCATGCTGCCCTTGACCCTTGTGACCCCTTCCAGAAGTTTTGCCATGTCCCGAAGACGGTCCGCGACCGACTCGCTTTCTGTCGTGCACGGCGCCCTTGTTGTCGGAGAGGCGGCCTAAGATTGATGCATAGCGAACTTGAGCAGGTTGAGGCTGCAGATTGAGTCCGGCGAAAGCGGCGACGAGGCAGCCTGTGGGCGTCGCCTGAATGCGCGATGCCCTACAGCATTGCGTGCCACTCCGAGGTAATAGGCGAGGAGGCATTGTGGTGAGTTTGTGCGCGACAATCCTCATCAAAGATGTGGTGATGCCGAATCTCGAATTTTTGGGACTAGGATTGGCGGCACAAGACTTTAGTGCCTCAGGCAACCTTGCCCCTCCATCTACTCCCTTCAGCCTGAACCGCGATAACAGGACCAGAATACGGAGTACTTATCTACCTATCCAACTGTACTATGAATTCCATGTTAAGTACATTGGTTTTTGGTCATACGAGGTTGAAGCCTTGGCACCGGTTCAAAACATACCAAATCACGTTTATGATCGAATCATGACTTGACACAGACTTAAAAGCCAGACTCGAAGTGAATGCATTTCTCAGTGGCTCATGGTCTTCACTCATTTGTATTTCGTTTACTGTCTATCAATTTCCGTCTCATACAAAAACGTGTCCAACTTTCTGTGAGCAAATGCTCACTGTGCTCTTCTTATAATGCATATAATCTCCCGGAAGCAATTGATCTTTTCCTCCGCATTAGCAAGAACGCCTTCGCTTCACTCCTCCTCCTTATAAACAAGCTATTTTCCTGTCCGTATTGTTTTCCTGTCCGTATTGTTTTCCTGCCCGTATTGAAGAAACTCTTTAAGAATACAACGGATCCCAACCCCAAGAATCTAATAAATTGTCGTACTAGGTTTCGAATTAGCTGGCCCAACCGCCTGCGACATCGACCCACTCAGGGAGACAGGAGCCATCTTTGCCCTCAACTTCGACAATGTCGGTGTCACAACGGCAGCGGCAGCCGACGCCGTTCTCCTTCTCCTCGTCCCAAGCTGCCCAGTATTCGTCCTCTAAGCGCCGTTCCTTTTCTGGCAAGTTCATATCGTACCAGGGTTCGCGACGTAATTGACGAGTGGGGGCGTTGGCTGGACAATGCTGGATTGTGGTATGTCTATATCCAATATCACGGAAGTAGTGAATATCTTTCACACCAAGCAGAGCGCCGGCGGCGAGAGAATGAATAGGGGCGTCTCCCCACTGTAAAGAGAGTCAGTTGTGTGCACCAAATTATGGGAAGGAGAACACGTACTCGTTCCATCCAAAAACCACCGCTGCGGTCCATCATCTCGAAAAAGTCGTTGTACTCCTTGCTGCGGAACCAGCTAAGTTTGGCAATCTCGAAGTTGGACCAGAAATGACACATGTTGTACTTCTCGCCCTCCATAGCCTCAAAATCTATGTTGGGGAGGGAATTGCTCCCAGGCTCGCTTTGCAGGATTTCCTCGGGAAGGGGAGTGTCAACGCCTTTGGGCTTATCTTCAGGAGTCTCTTGAGGCTCGACAAACATTTCCCACAAGCCTTGGGATGTTAGATTGTTCAATCGCTTGTAGGCCGAAGCATAACGGAAGATATTGGGCACTGTTTCTCTGAGCTCCTTCACCGCAATGGTGAAACCATATGTCTTGTTATTTTCGATCATCTTAAGGAATGGATCACTGCGGATGGGTTAGCATCATCGGCGTGATGAGGCAACAAAAGACTGTCCACAAGACATACTAGGTAATATCACAGAAGTAGGTGATCTCGGGCTCCACACGCCAGTACCAGTCATACTTGAGGAGGAGGGGATGGTTGTAGAAAAATCTGCTCTACCGATTAGCTTGCGATGCCAAAGTACCAAGCTTTCCAGATCGTACCCAGAATAGAAGCGACACATCTTGTGGTAGCTTTCCAGACCGCCGTACATGACCGCAGCGTCACCTTGCTTTGCGATACCTTCCGCAGCAACCTTGGGATCAACCCAGTCGGGGAACCCCCACATGTCAGGACCGACTTTGCCAAACTCAACGGTAGAGGAGGCATGCTTCTGGACTGTCTCCTTGAACGTTTCATTAAACTCGCCGTCGTTGAGAAAGACGTAAGGGTAGTGAAACCAGCGGTTGAAGTGGCGCTCCACCGATTTCATCGACTGAATCACACCATCTAGCTCCTTGTTTCTGGCGAGAACGACGAAAGCGGCATTGGCACGGGGTTGGGTATTGTCGACTTCGAGACAGCCGGAAACGAAGACCTTGTCATGCTTCTCGCTGATTTTGCTACTCCAACGTCAGCTTGCGTTGCGAATACCATTGACTAGGCAAACTCACCGAATAGCTGGAGGTGCCCCTCCAGGTATTAATATGCTTCCTCCAGAGCTTGGATGGCTGACGAAGAGGGAGAGGATGAGTATAATGACGAGGACGGGAAAGATGATGACCACGCCAAGTGGCACAGAGACAGTCGAGTTCCCACGTAGCCTCAGTGGTCTGCGGAAGAATTCCAAGCGGGCAGCCAATCCCTTGCCTTTGTTCGATCCCCTCTTCTCATCGTCATGGCTGGGCAGCTCGTAGGACTTGGCGGGCGTAGCTTTGGCTCGTCGCAATAAATCCATGATGGGAATGCTTCTGCCGCAAGGGCAGCCGAGATGAAAACGCCAGCAGACAGGGGCTGATGGCGAAGCGTTGTGGTGGGAGAAAAGAGGGTGAGGCGAAATCAGGGGCTTAGGACATTCAGGGCAATGACACGGTATCAAAAGGCATGCATGTGTTAGGCCAGGTCGGTTCAAATCGATTCGAGACTCGGCCGTAGGTAGTAGTTCTCCTCGAAGCAATCGTTCGCGTGTGTAATCAACTATCGTGATAAAACGAGCGACCGGAACAAAACATCCCTCCCCTTGAAAAAATCAAGATGCAGAGCAGCAAAAAGGAATATTGAGGATAAACGCGTTGATAGAAAATCTGCGACACACTCGAACAGGATGGTGGGTGGGATGCTTCTGGCTGCTGGACAGGCCAGGGGCAATGCACCTGTATCGATAATTGGATTGCTGGCCAATAGGCGTGCGAGACGTTGGGCTTTGACTGGACCTGGACGTTAGTGTAACTTAGTTGTAGCAGGACATGGAGCTAGACGTCCGCCGCGATTCAAGTAATAGTAGAAGAAGGCAGTAAAAGAAGGCAATACTGCCAGCGACGACCGTTGGTAGGTAATCAGCGATGATGAATTTGGGGAGTCGTTGCCCATCCTACGACGTTTTACTGCCCATCCTACGATAAGGGTCCTTGGCGCCAACGGGAATGTCGCCGTCAACAAACGTGTGTATGTTCCTCACCCGCTTATATATACCTAGTTAAACTTGACGAAAGCAGCCTCGAGCAGAACGCGCCCTCTTCTAGACCCTCGTAGACGACGAAGGTAGCAAAAAGCAGACCTACATAAGTAGCTTAGAGGGCTATTTAAAATTATAGGGTAAGAGGCTTGACGACGAGTAAAGGTGGCAGTAGAATATACACACGTTATTTTGGTAGTGATATTCCCCTAGCATAATTGACCCCTGTTGTAGGATAGGCAGTAAAAAGTCGTAGGATGGGCAATAACTCACTGAATTTGAGGATGATTGATAGCGTTTACGGTGTTACTTAGCTAAAAAAAAAAAAAAAAAAAAAAACTTGTTGGACGCGGAAGCCTAAGCGAGGTTTTGTTGGACAGAAGTCAATTTCATCAATAAGCCCCTTCCATTCACCGATCTATCCTTCCACGCGAGCAAGCGGGTGTTTTATTTTATTTTATTTTCTCTTTTTTCTAAGCTGGACGTAGTTCTAGAAATGAATTTTTGTTAGAATCAATCACGCCCGGGCAGCAGCTGTATAGGTAGCACAACCGCTTACAAGTAGGTAGGTATCATGCGTACGGGGGAGAACGGGGATCCTTCATTTATGGACAACGCATTGCTATTTCAATCACTGGCCTTCGAAGTCCACTCCCAGTATTATTACCATGGCTCATCAAAACAAGCGTTTGCAACCTTGATATCGCTATTTCAGTAAAGAAATCCCTAGACATTGTATGTACGTATGTATAATGAGATGGTTATCGGATTTGGGCGTTTCGCTGATAAACTCGATGGCGAGTCAATTGACCTCTTTCCAATTCGTAATTTCCCCCTCGACTTGCATAATCAGTGCACAACCACTAGCAATTTCGATAAAGATGATGTGGTGAAAGCGAGAAGCCCCCGGCGAGTCAACTCTCTAGACGTTGCACGACATGATCGGTGTGGTTGTTATGTAGCTATAACGGATACTCCGTACCGCTAAGACATCTCGACAAGTTGGAGATGCTTCCGGGGAGTGACAGCTCGCACCCTGATGGACATGGGTGGGTGTCTTACTTGTCTCCGCGCTTGCAATGCTATGTAAGATAAACCCCGGATCATCTGTACTTGGTCAAGTTCAACAAACCACATCGACACCGCTTCTCCGGCCGCTGCTTGTTTTTACTACGTATCCAGAGCCTCAATAAATGGATGTAAAAAATAAAAAAAAATAAAAAATTGCCATCATTGTCGGAAGTTATGTACAAACAGTCTTGAGACAACTCCATGGCAATTCTCACACAAGCAACAGGTAGGATGCCGCGAGTAAGGATCGACCCGAGCCAACCAGAAACCTTGCTTCAGTGCTCCACATCCGCTAATCCGTTAGCCAGCCTGATCATGTGGGCGAAGTTGCGGGCGGAAGTTGTGGGCGTAAGTTGTGGGCTTGTCTCGTCCAACCATGACGTTGTCACGGGTACCTGCGCCTTTCTCTTATCAGTCGTAGAGGTTCTCAAACTTAATTACCTGACTCTCCTACAACCTCTTCCTTTTTCCTACCATCAATTCATCCCATTTTTCATCCATCAACCATCATCAAAATGAGGTTGTCTTCTTCTGCCATCGTGCTAGGCGCGGCTTCGTCCGCTGTCGCTCAAGACCAAAAGGTTCTTGGTAATAACTTGCAACAGCCCATCATTGATGCCGCCTCCGATGTCGCCTCGAACTTCGAGCACTGGGCTAAGCCTCTGGAGAAGCTTCTTGGTGAGTTTACCGACGAGGCTCAGGCTGTTTGGGATGAGATGACCCTTCTCGTCCCTGATGCCGTCGAGGCCTTCAAGAAGCAGGTCCTTGACGGCACCAAACCCAAGAAGGTGAACCGCCGCCCAGACCACGAGTGGGATCACATCGTGAAGGGTGAGGATGTCCAGAGCATCTGGGTTGAGGGCGCCGATGGCGAGAAGCATCGCCAGGTTGGCGGCCGCCTCGAGAACTACAACCTTCGTGCCAAGAAGGTTGATCCTGCGTCGCTCGGCGTCGACACTGTCAAGCAGTACTCTGGTTACCTCGATGACGAGGAGGAGGACAAGCACTTGTTCTACTGTAAGTTTAATATTCATCAATGCAATTGGCCTTCCGCTGACACTCTTAGGGTTCTTCGAGTCCCGCAACGACCCCAAGAACGACCCCGTGGTCCTTTGGCTCAACGGTGGCCCTGGCTGCTCGTCTTTGACCGGTCTTTTCATGGAGCTCGGTCCCGCTTCCATCAACAAGAAAGTTGAGATTGTCAACAACCCCTACTCTTGGAACAACAATGCTTCCGTCATCTTCCTTGACCAGCCCGTTAACGTTGGCTACTCCTACTCCAGCGGTAGCGTCAGCAACACCGTCGCTGCTGGCAAGGACATCTACGCTCTTCTCACTCTCTTCTTCCACCAGTTCCCTGAGTACGCAGAGCAGGACTTCCACATCGCTGGCGAGTCCTACGCTGGTCACTACATCCCTGTCTTCGCTTCTGAGATCCTTTCTCACAAGGACCGCAACATCAACCTCCAGTCCGTTCTCATTGGTAACGGTCTGACCGACCCTTACACTCAGTACGCCTACTACCGCCCCATGGCTTGTGGTGAGGGTGGCTACGAGTCTGTTCTCAGCGAGAGCGAGTGCCAGTCCATGGACAACTCTCTTGAACGCTGCCAGGGTCTCATCTCTCGTTGCCAAGATTCCGGCAGCGCCTTCCTCTGCGTGCCCGCTACCATGTACTGCAACAACAACCTAATTGGCCCCTATCAGCGCACTGGCCGCAACGTCTACGATATTCGCGGCCCCTGCGAGGACGGTAACCTTTGCTATGCCGCTCTCGGCTGGATCTCTGACTACCTCAACAAGCCCGAGGTTCAGCAGGCCCTTGGCGCCGAGGTCAGCTCTTATGACAGCTGCAACATGAACATCAACCGCGACTTCATGTTTGCAGGCGATTGGATGAAGCCCTACCATTCCCTTGTTCCCCAGCTTATCGCCGAGGTCCCTGTTCTCATCTATGCTGGTGATGCTGACTACATCTGCAACTGGCTCGGTAACCAGGCTTGGGTCAACGAGCTCGAGTGGGCTGGCCACAAGAACTTTGCCGATAAGGATCTTGAGGGTCTCAAGATCAAGTCTGACAAGAAGTCTGAGGAGTATGGCAAGGTCAAGTCCAGCGGCAACTTCACCTTCATGCAGATCTACGGCGCCGGCCACATGGTGCCTATGGACCAGCCCGAGGCCTCGATTGATTTCTTCAACCGCTGGCTCGGCGGTGAGTGGTTCTCCGAGTAGGGCTATCAATAGTATATGTATCACAGATTGGGTATCTGTTGGGAGGAGTTTTGCTTATTACACATGATGGATGATCAGATAATGGCACTTACCCGGTACACGGGGGATTGTGCCGCATGTTTTGCATGACATTTATAGCACCTGGTATCGATTAGTCGAGACTGCCTAATAGATTCAGAATACACGATGATTAGCTTTTGCAATTGTGGAAATACAACGTGCTACATTACCATGTTCTTAACGGGGATGTTTTTAGGGTATGGGAAACGAACGCTTCTCGGGCCTATTCTAAATCTTGCCTCTGCATCAGCAACGGTTTGCGCCGATGTACGACGTGAATTTCATCATCATTCGTATCCGCCGATTAATTGACTTTAACGACATTGGTCATTGATTCAGTAAAGGCAAAAAAGTCCAACATGTCGCAAAAAATCACGTCAAAAAACCTTTCCTACAACTCATCGCTGCCGCCCTTCCTGGCGCGCATGCAGGCGCAAGCCTCAGGCAACGACGACACGCCATCGCAGTCCCAGCAACGAAACAGAAGACTAGGGAAGAAGCGCAGCGAAAGCGAAGAAGCGGACGATGCGCCCCTGGTGGTGGACGAGGAGGGCAACGTGGTGGAAGTCGAAGTTGACAATCAAGGAGGCGTGAAGAGGCGTGAAGACGATTGCCCCACGGAGGGACAGAATGAGGAGGAGGAGGAGTCTTTGAAGGAGAAGGGGAAGGATGGCGGTGAGAAGAAGGGTTCTGAGATTGGGATTAGGAAGAGAAAGGTTGGGAGGGTTGTTGGCGGCGATGAGGAAGATGGGGATGGGGAAGGCAAGGCGGGGGGGAATAAGAAGAAGGAAAAGGTGGATGGGGATGAGGGAGATGGGAAGAGAAAGGGGAAGAAGAAGGCTAAGAAGATTAAGTTGAGCTTTGATGAAGAGGAAGAGGGTTGAATGTGATGGGGGAAGAGGGGTTTTCGATGGATGGGATTTTTGGGACATGTCGAGGTAAACGGTCAAGGGAAGGGCGTTTGGCGTTTGTCTAACTCGACGCATGGTATATGTATGTATGTATCAAGTTAAAGTAAAGCCATATTTTGGGTATCTCCCCAGAACGCCACCACTGTATAAAACACATCTTCATCGTTGGACATTCTCCTCTGTAAGCTCATTGACAACCATGTACCGACTCAGCAAGATCCACCCGTACCTGAACCACCGCATCTGGCTCACATGCGCCTCGGTCATGGCCCTGAATCCCTTCCCGTACACCTGCCCTCGATCGCCCCGTAGATTGTTCATGAACAGCAGCTTCTTCTTCTTCTCCTCCTCCTTCCCCCCGTCGGCGTCGGCGTTCCAGAGCATCTTTGTGAGGAAGCCGTCGACGATGGAGCCGTACTTGCGCGCCATGCCCACCGTGCGCAGGGTGTACAGAGTTACGGGCGAGGTACCACGCGAGGGGGAGGCGTCGAGCAGCGAGGCGATGAAGGCCCGGGCGCCGTGGTAGAGGGAGATGTGGTTCGGATGGGAGGATATGCCCCGGGAGTCGAACGTTATGAGGACGTCGATGGTCGGATCCGCGGTGGTGTCGGGTGGTTTCGACGCGAAAGTTTGCGAAAGGAGGGTTGAGATGCGGTCGGCGTCCCACGCCACTGTCATGGAGTCTGGAAAGTGTTCCCTAGATAAAACAAACAACTAAATCAGCTTTCTTTCCCATCGCAATCGTCTTCTCCGATATGCAAATAAATCCTGCGCGCCAGGGCTCACTCACTTGTCATCAATGACGAAAACGTCCGCCTCGTCCTTGACGCCCAGCAGCCGCCCGCTCTTGACGAGCTCCCTCCTCCTCGTCTCGCCCAGGCCGTCGGCGTCGCCCGTGCTGAGGCACAGGATCCTCACGTGGTTTCCGGCGCCCCCGCGCGTGAGCGCCAGCACCGTCGGGGAGAAGAACATGGCCTCGTCGTCCGGGTGGGCGATGAGCAGGCAGACGCGCTGGCCGCGGAGCGATGGCAGGTGCTGCTGGGCCGAGGTGGCAGCGTGGTTGTAAAGGAGGGGGAGCAGGAGAGCTGCGGCCGCGATGAGAAGTGCTGTCATCATGGCCGCCATTTTTTCTTTGAAAAAAAAAAAAAAAGGTTCGTGATCGTGGGGGGAAGGAGAGGAGGGGTTGGAGTTTCGCGAGGCTGAAGGACTCGGTCGGTAGAGAGAGAGCGCTTGACGGCGGATGACACGTCACCGTGATACTCGTTGCTTTTGCTTTTCCATATGTAAAGATTGTGTGTTCGAATTTTTGATATTGCAGTAGAACAATGCAATTGTGGTTTGTCATAGAGGACGAATTCAAAGGGTTCCTTTTGCCAATAGCCAGGGATTGATTGATTCAAATGGGGCTCGCTGATTGGCGCGTGATGTCATCCCGCCCTCAAAGCTCTCTCTCTCCGTCGTTTGTCCAATGCAGCATTCGCAGCAAATAACCGGCCTCTTGATATAAGTCAATAATAACCGGGCAATATCGAAGTTTCGGAATCTGGACATGTCCTTTTTTTAACACTTCCCCTCCTCTCTACACTTTTCATACCTACTCTGCTTTCTTCTTCATAAAACCCAATCATCATCAAACACGGTCTGAAAAATAAAAAATGGCCAAGAAAACAAAAGAGCCCAAGATCAAGCTCAAGCAACCAGACCGCACCGGCGTGCCCCCAGAAAACACCCTCCTCAACCTCGCCTCGGAGAAGAACCTCTTCGAACAGGCAGATCGCCGGCAGCAGCAGCTCGACGACGGCGAAGGGGTCGACAACGCGCTCACCCCCGGCGCCGAGCGCTTCCTCGAGGCCTGCCTCTGGACCTTTTCCCTCGCCACGCTGCATCTGAGCTTCGACGTGCTGGTGCAGCATCAGTATGGGACCGAGATCAGGTGGGACCACGTCGCGTTCAGGTCTGCTACTGCGTGGACTGGTAAAGTTTTTCTCCTCCATATCTCAGTTAACTAA
This sequence comes from Trichothecium sympodiale, assembly GCA_003012115.1. Classification (NCBI taxonomy): domain Eukaryota; kingdom Fungi; phylum Ascomycota; class Sordariomycetes; order Hypocreales; genus Trichothecium; species Trichothecium sympodiale. The sequence continues at coordinate 16,625 of PXOB01000129.1, forward strand.
ATCAAAGTTGACTTCTTTCTCCCCCCTTCCTCCTGCTGACGGTAAAAAAAAAAACAGTTTTCCTGATGCTCTTCTGGCCTTTGCACCCGCACTATGCCAGCCCCAAACTGATACCTGGGGTACCTGAAAAGTACCAGACGTCAATCAGGCAGGTGATTTTCTTCATCATGAGCACTGTTTGCGGCTGCTACCTCATTTATATCACCAACAAGTTTAGCTACCTCCATGTCATGAAGAGGGCGCCACCGCTAGGCTGTCTGTGGCTTTGGGCCGTCATTGAGCTGGATCTGCCGTGGGCTGTTTTGAGTCTTGCCATTTCCGGGGGTTTTCTTTGGTACGGTGGATATGATATTAAATGAGCGACACCATAAGAAGAGTAGGGCGACGGTGAGTCGTTGAGTGATAGATGTGTCTCTTGTGTATTACAGGCTTCATCTTCCAATACACATCCCAGAAAACATTTCATCCGTTGGAGCATATATGTGTTTAGTGCACGTTAGGCGCGCTTAATTGTGAGACTCGTGCACGTGCAAAGGCCTGTGATACAGCTATTTCTCTTTCTTACTTTGCATATATGCGTAACTGGTATAAATCGCTGAATTAAAGTACCGGTGATATGTTGATATCCTTCTCAATCTATAGACATGTCCATGTACATGAAAGTTATAAGCGTGAAAAGCAATCGCTATGCTTCAAAAAGCGTATGATGCGCTAGATGCAAAGTCCCTACAAAGGAGATATAAATCACCGTTCAATGCAACGCTATTCCTTGCTCCTTGAAGGCTCTGCGGCGAACCTGATGCCCCGCCTAGGAGCCGGTTCTTCGTCGCTTCCGTCTTGCTCGTCACTCATCCCCAAGGCGGCTTCACGTCGCCTGCGCTCTGCCGGTGTTTCGGCGTCCTCGTCCTGCTGGGTAGAAAGCACTGCTAGTCGCCTCTTGCGCTCAGCAGCAGTCTCTCCAGTGTGCTGGGACGGATTGCCATCGTCACCTGCTGCGGTTTTCGAACCTGATGACTGTGATGATGAAGACTCGGCCTTGGCTCGCTCCTCTCGAACAGGGTGCTCAACAATCTTGGGCACGGCGCTTGAAGGGCCGGGGACTGAACCGGCTCTCGCAGCTCGCTTGGTGGCCTGTGAAGCGTCTGAGCTTTTCATCACCTCTTCCCTAGTACCAGCATCCATCTTCTGAATAGCGTTGATGAAATCCGTCTTGGTCATACGTCTACCTTCACCACCGATGGTGAAGCGGATGTGTGCGTCATCCTCTGCAGCATTTCTCTCTTCTTGCTCACGCTGAGCTGCCGTCTTGCGGCCCAAATCACTGGTAAAGAGGTTGGCCCAGGGGCGAGAAGCCGTTCGAGTAGCGGGGGCGTTGCTTGGTTCGCCTTCTTTAGTCGATGTCTCGGGTGTTTTACCAGATTCCTTTTGCGGCGGACGGGATAGACCTCCTAAACCAATGTACTTAAGACTGTGATTGAAACGGTCGCTATCTTGCCCTTCCGGCCTTGTGGTGGGGAGCTCGTAAGTCTTGACGACCTCGCCATCCTTGTCTTCAACAATAATCTGCTGCTGATTAGTCGCATCCCGATATGAATTGGGACATGTTACATACCGTGTTACCGAATTGGTAGGCTCTGGCAGGCTCGGACTTATGAGATGACTTGGCCTTGTTTTTGGATCTCTTCTCCATTTCAGTCGAGTACATGTTGGAAACCCTCGAGCGAATGCCATGCATTGTCCACATTGAACCCGCTGGTTTCTCGCCTTGAGTTGCTGTAGCGGGCAATGGCAGCTCCTCCTGACTGGCTCTTGGGGTAGGCTGAACATCCAGTACATCGCCCTCCTGGTTCTCGAATACCATCTCACGACCTTCTTCATACACTTGCACAGGCTCAGCCTGACGGCGACGTCCGCGCGAGGGCTCCTCGGCAGCTTCGGCTTCCTTCTCCTTGAGAGTGTCGCTGGTAGGCGTTGAATCAGTTGTATCCTGCGAAGCTTCGATCTCGTCCTTCTCAGCTCCAGATGTAGGACTCATCAGAGGAGCGTCACGATTCGGGAAGATGGCGGACTGAGAAACGGGACCACCGACATCATCGTGTCTCTTGCGCCTGCGAGATACGAGCGAAGAGGCTCTGCTGCTCCGGCCATCATCATCCTTGCGGCGACGCAGGAAACCTCCAGGTGGGGCGAGTGTACCAGCAGGCATCTCGGGCGACTTGAGATCGTCGTCGAAGGAGGCCTCGGACATCTTGGCTTGAGATCGGGATTGCGACGAAATTCTAGGTAGTCTGTTCATCCAGGTAGGACCATCCTCGGGGGCGGCAGTGTAAGACATTGTCAACGACAAGGTGTTGATACGCTTGCCTAGAGTAAAGACAGCGATCGAAGAGCCATGGACAAGAATAGAAGAGATGACAATGAATGTGACGATTGGCCATACGAGGTAGATGAGCTGGAACTCCGGCGCATCTGATGGTGGCAAAATAGCCAGAGGCACAGGTTCGCCATGCTCCAGCTCGGCTCGGGCAAGAATGGCCACGAATATTGCACCTACACCGATGGGACCAAAGTGTCCTGCGAAGAGTGCCTCTCGCCAGGACTTTATGTCCGGCACAAACGGTTTGAGAGCCAACATGATAGGTATGCGACGGAAGAAGATGACAAAGATGGCAATAACGACAAGTCTCCAGACCTTCAGTCCCTCAACGCCACTGTTGTACTGCTCCCACGGAATGATGGTACCAAGGTACACAAAGTACGTCAAGTTCAGGATAAGATCGATAACGTTACTGACGTGTGACTCTTCCGTCTTTTCACTGAACCAACCATCGTTGGAAAAGCCCACGCCGGCCGCGAAACCCACGAGCAAATCATCGAGACCTAGTATGCTGCCGGATCCAGCGCAGAACAAGGCTACAACAAAGTAGAATACGAGGAAGCTCTCTCTGTCGATCAGGTCCTTACGCTCGGCAAACTTGATAGCGTGACGGGCGATGTACCCAACCAGGAAGCCAAAAATGGCCCCAAAAATGCACTCGTACAAGATGACGTACACAACGAAGTGAAGACTGACCTCACCAGCATTGCGGTGGTATTGAATGAGGTAGAGAGAAAGGTAAACAAAGGGGAACGCCATGCCATCATTGCAACCCGATTCGGCGGATAGCAAATCTCGAAGATGCTTGGGAATTCGCCTCGCAAACTTGCCCTTGCCGACTACGGAAGAGGCCAAGACGGGATCAGTAGCGGTAATACAAGCAGCAACGACGAGTCCATCGAGCCAATCGAACCCGGGAATCATCCACCAGATGACAAGGCTGATGACGAGCCAGCCAAATGTCATGACGGGGATCAACAGATAGACGACGGACTTCCAATGCCGTTCCATGTAGAATTTAGGCAATTCGACACCAATCGCAAAACATTGGACGACGAGGACGATTCGGGAGAATTCGATTGTAACAATATCGGTAGATCCCCATGAATTGGGGTTGATGAGATTGGCAGCATGGGGACCAAAAATGACACCAAATAAAGTCGCTACGGTAGCTTCACCAATGTACATGCGCTCCTTGATAAAGGAGGAACATAGCATGAACAAGCTGGTGAAGGCGCCGAGGAGAATGTACACCAAGTGCGGCTTGGTGATATCGATCTGATCCCAAGCCATGGTGGTGGTGTAGGTGGTTCCAGCTCACGTGTATTATGCGACTCGTCGTAGTAGGAGGTCGGAAGGGACGACGTAAAAGTCGAAGGTCGTTAAAGAATGTGTCGAGGCATACAGAGAAGATGGAAACGAGCGAATCGTGGGGTGGGAGGAGAAGAGGTGAGGATGAGCGGATTTGATGGAGATTTTGTTTTCGATCCGAGGTTGCAGAGAGGAAGAGGAAGAGGAGGAGGAGTAGTAGTAGGAGTAGCAGGCAGAGAGAAATTTCAGTGGGAGCAGGATGAGGTCATTCCGGCGACCGAGCAGAAAACAAAGTCGCGCTTGCCGGGGACAAGAAGAGAAAAATCGCGGCCCTTTTGCTATTACGCTGACAGCAGCCCAGCTTGCTATTACTACTATGGATACAGTAGTATAGTAGTAGGCTTGGCTCTCCTTTCTTATTAATTAGGTTTGAGAATGGAAAATTGAGGTTTCGCCAGAAGGAAAGGGAAGGAAAGGAAAGGAAAAAAAGGTTTACGGTTTACGCTTGTAGGGAAACGTTGTCAAGTTAAAAGTGTGGAATGCCGGCGATAGAGTTGGACAACGGACGTCCACTCCCAGGGATTCGGAATAACCTTAATGTCTCGGTGATCAAAAGAAGGATAGAAGAGCCAACAAGATAACCTAAAATCCTCTTGTTAAGGCGAGGCCAGCGTCCTACTGGATCCTACTGGACAGGCTGCGCACGGCTGGAGGCTGGTGAGACATGGCGATTCATCAGTGCCAGTGCCGATAGGACCGAGTTCTCGCGCCGCGCAGGCTGAACCCAAGCTAAGGGCAGTGGGGGTGACATTTGAGATCTTCCCCCCAGTCGGGTATTCGGAACCTGACTCTTCCTCTTCTTTGGAAGAAAGTCGTGGGCGTCGCTGGCTGAGAAGGGTAGCTCTGCATTTAGGCGCCAGAGAGAGGCCGCTACTGTGTGTTTATGTACTGCCCTCACCCTCTCGGGTCCTTCCCCTCATCCCTTATAATGTGGTACTCAGCACACTTTCCCTATAACCCGCTATATTCTCTGGACAAGGCAGACGAGACGAGAGATATCGAGCAGTGTTCACTCCGTAAGTTGGAGGCCGTTTCGTTGACAGACAAGGATGCTGATCTGCCCCACAGCAATCGGCATTCGGCTCAATGCCAAGAAAATGGAATGTCCAGAGCGGTCATCTTTTTCTGCTTCATCGTGAATGCCTTTTTCGCCTCCTCGTGAGCTCTGGTGCAGAAGCAAAAGTATGATTAGCCGTTGCGTCTGCGGCCGTTTAGCTCCGACGGGTAACCAAAAAAAAAAAAAAAAAAAAAAAAAAAAAACTCTCCCAGCACCACGGATTGCAACTGACGATGCCCGTCTTCGTTTCTGAACGCCAGATTTATCCATCGCCAAGCTACACACATAAACCCTGACCAGTTCTCCATCGAGATCTTGGCTTGCTGTTCTTAGTAATTGCTGTCGCTGGCACTGACGTCGAATTCAGTGCAGGGCCCTTTACATATCCCCATTGCAGAATCGAATCGGTATCTTGTACGGAGTACATAAATCTTATCTTGATCTATATCTGATATGTACGTTCAACATTGCCTTGCAGGTAGTGGGTACATATATATATATATATATATATATGTACCTACTGCCTGCTCCAGGTCTCAAGGCCGCGCCGCACAGGGCATTGTGTGTGGGGGCTCTCTTCCCCCACAGCCTGTTAGATAGTGGATCCAGTCGCAATCCGCTAGAGACCGCGACAGGAACTGGCAAGAGTGAGTGAGATTGGGATATCAACTTCATCTCAACGTGCCTTATCATGAATCGATGAATTGACATCTCCCATCGCCAAGATCATCCGGCAAATAGCTGTCATGAACCATCAACAACATCCGCTACCTCCCTCCTCAGAAAAGGGTGATCTAGTCCTCCCGCCCATCGCCAGCAGCTTGAACAGTGGTGTCCAAAGCCCGCCAGATATTGGTCGCGCGGATGCCTCTTCCGCGGATTGTAGCAGGCGTCGAGCCGCCAGGGCGTAAGTATTCTCGCCCAGCGCGTGTCGTTATATGCACTGATGCAGTCCATGCCAGTTGTGACGGCTGCCGTAGAGTGAAGGAAAAGTGCGAGGGCGGTGTTCCTTGTCGCCGGTGCTCACATCTCCGTCGACCATGCCAGTTTTCCAAGCCTACTGGTAGGAGCCGAGCAAGCATGGCTCCCTACAGCGTGCCTTGTACGTCGGGTGGCGGGCCAGAGCAGAACATGCCCGAGTTACTGAGGCGCATGTCGAATATGGAGCGCCTGCTCGTCCACTTTGTCGGCAACATCAAACTAGATGGCGATACTCTGCAGAATCTGGCTGATTCTGTTGGCAAAGTGAGAGGGGGCGAGCCATCAGCTGCCGAACACGATGCCATCGAGGCATCGTCCGACACATCAGATCACGTCAAAGTGGATGAGGTCACGGTCCAGCCACTAGACAACAATGCTACACGTAAGCACGCACCACTGCGTGTCGAGTGCTGTTCGGATGCAGGCTGACGATACGTAGACTATTCCGGCGAATTCTCTCACTGGAACTTTTCCATGCGCATCAAGAACTGGATCGAGCAGACGGGGCCTCATAGAACCGTACGAACTGGGTCCTTTGAGTAGCTGCTCTCACGAATGACTAACGATTGCACAGGATGCTCCGGATGCACCCAAGATCAAGGAGTTTTATCGCTACGAGGAACTGCAATCGCCGTCCGACGCAGCCGGACTCTCCTCATCCTTTCCTCCGCGGCACATCACAGACTTCCTAGCCAAGGCATTCTTCAACCATGCCGTAAGCAATTACTTTTATGTCGACAGGACATGGCTCAACCGCAAAATGGATGTTGTCTTCGAGAACCCAGCATCCATCTCACGACGAGATGTACCAACGCTGTGTATCATGTACATGGTTCTTGCCATAGGCACGCAATACGCTTATCTCGATTCACGGGTGAACAGAGCACCTTCTGACTCAGGGCCCTTCTCCGAGGACAACCTGGGCGTCATGTTATATCAGCAGGCGTGCAGGCTTCTGCCGGATGTCATTACCATAGCCTCAATGGAGAGCGTGCAAGCCTGTCTCCTAATTGGGTTGTACACCCTCCCACTTGATCCATCTGGGTTATCGTGGACATATCTCAATCTTGCGATGAAGCTCGCCATCCAGAACGGAATGCACAGGAAATATCCAGGCCAGGGGCTCGACCCAGCGACTCGAGAGACGAGAGTACGCGTGTGGTGGGCGTTGTATGCGCTGGAGAAGTAAGGCAACTTTGTCCTTGTCTCATCTGAAATTCTCACTAACACAACGAGGTAGGCGGGTCGGTACCTTTCATGGTCGTCCAATATCAATCTCTGAAAGCGAAATTGACGTGGCTTGGCCAGTTGACAGACCAGAGATCTGGCCGGGATCGCCACCAAAGAACACGGCTAATCTTCTAGCAACGCTACATCTATGCCGAACCCTTGGCTTCATAGGTCACGAGATGTAGGTCTATTCCCATGCGGGGGCTCTGGAAAAAAGAAGGAGAAGAGAAAAGAAAGAAGAAAGAAAGATCCTGGCTGACGTTTTCCTAGTTCCCGCTTCAAGATGTACGACAAACAAATTACTTACTGCGCACTGGCTCGCCTCGTTGACATCAAAGAAGAGCTTCACCGTTGGTGGAACGAGTTGCCGAATCACGTTTGCTGCCGTGACCCAACCATTGAGGGGGCAGTAACCCGTGAAGCCATCCATGTACGGCTCGAATATTGTGTGCTGCGCATGTACTCAGGACGTCTCTTCATCATGCCTCGCCATGCATCCAAGCCCCAAGCGACATATGCGTCGCCGGCGTCTGCTGTAGACCAACCAAGCCCGGCCTCGGCCATATCATCTCGAAATGCAGATCGTCGGGCTATCCTGGTTGCCGACTGCCTAGATGCGGCGCTTTGCATCGTGGACACCTGCCGTCTTCTGCAAAACACCATTGGCCTGGCTCGCGCTTCATACACCGAGTTTAGCGGGCTGCGCGTCGCGCTGCTTGTCATTCTGTCCCAATTCCTCATGAAACAAGGTGAGGGCGTGGATAACCTCCGACAACCCCTCTGCGAAGGCATGGCTATGCTCAAACATATGTCGACATGGGGTGCCTCGGCTCGATTCGACGTTTCTCTCATCGAAGCTTTCGAATTTGCCATTGCACGGATGGAAGCCAGAGAAAGTAGCAAGCCGTCATCGTCTCGGGAGTCAGACTACGACATGTTCAAAAAGTGGGAGATGGGCTGGACGACTTCGGTCAACACACAACAGCAGGCACAGCAACAGCAGCAGCAGCAGCCGTCTACAGACGACAAAGCCTTTGACCCGTCGCAGGGGATACCATCGGTCGTCGGCAATGCTTCCGGTACATGGGCAAGCTGGGCGCCGAAGCAAGCTCCCGTTCCCATATCTGTCGGAAGCCCAGGGACGTCCTTTCTGGGCATGGAAGGGAATTTTGCCTCTGTTCCCATGCTCGAGAGTCTCTCGGCTACGTTGGGGCAGGGCTACGGGTTTGATGTGGATCTAGACAACGCAGCTGGGGAGGGTCGTCCGAATGGCTGGATGGGATTCTAAGCAGGTACTACTACCTATACATCACATGGCACTCTATGCGACCTACCTATATCACTCACTGCACTCATGGTAGGAACATTCTGCTCTGGCTGCTGTTCTCACGTGCAGTCAATTTTTGGCGGCTTTCTTGTGCCGAGCGCTGATCCATGTCGCTCCCTGGCCAGTGGCAAGCGGACCTTGGATACTACCCTGGTACCTACTAGAGTACCTAGTACGGGGAGTACGGAATACTACTTGTACATACACTGCGGAGTACGGATTTAGGTACGAAGTACTCCGTACAGTGACCGCGTTTCTGCGGACTTCGGACTTCACCCGGCTCATCGACGGCCATCTGCATCGCAACGTCATCCGCATTCTCGATGCAACAGCCTCATCCAACGCACAGAACGAACGGGTTTCTCATATGCAGCCGAGATGGACTTAAATCGTTGCGATCACCAGAGAAAGAAGATTAGGCGGGTCAAGACCGCCTGCAGAACCTGCAAGTGAGTTGGAGCGAGAGGCCAAAGATGGGTTTGATTTTCTAATCAGAAATAGGAGAAGAAAGGTCAAATGCGACGAAGGCAAACCTTGTTGCTACAAGTGCGTGCGCGCTGGCGTAGAATGCGAAGGATATGGAATCTGGGATCATCCAACAACAGGCTCATCACTGGTAACCTCTTCACCGACAGGCAGTGCAAGCGCTTCCCTTTCAGAACATCAGGACCAGAAACCCCCGCCGAGCGGGTCACAAATGAGACGACCCCAACTCCCCATAAGATGGCTGTCGTCTAATTCAATCACTCCCTTGACCGACATCGAGAGACGGTACTTTGAATATCTTGATCGACGAGCCTTGCCCGATGTTTGCGGCGTGTTCAAACCGAAACGCGATGCCTTGACTGTTATACAGGCCAATCTTTCCGAGCCTTTGTTGATGCAAAGCCTTCTTGCATTCGCTGCCGCTTACAAGAGCCAGAGCTCAAGGGCGGGGGCTTCGTACGCGGCCTTTGCGGACCATCTGTGTGTCAACGACCAGCAGTACGCCTTGCGCCAGTACATCAATGTCCTATCCGGCCTGAGAGCCCGTCTGCAGACTGACAGGGACGGCGTCGAGCGGCTGGTTCCGATGATCTGCTTGGTCCTTGCCGCCATTGAGCTTCTCCAAGGCGGCCTTGCGGCGGTAGGAACGCACATTGATGTTGGACTTAGGACTCTCGCTCAGATCTCGAGCACCTCCCCAACGATGATGGAGGTCATAACGTTCAGAGAAGCTTTTCGACGGGTGTACTTGCTCTCCTCGACGATATCCGGGTCATGCTCAGAACTAAGCTTGCTTGCTTTTGATGCGACAGGATTCTCCGCCCTCTTTGAGATCCCACACGTATTCGAGAGTTCATATGCAGCACGCGACTGCCTCGAGCTTATTTACGCACGTGTCTTGAAGCTCAAGGAGCAATGCCGCACACGACGGCTCACCGGAGCACGATACGCCCCGTCTATGAAGGAATTCCGCGACGGCCTTGAGCGGTCTCTAAAGACGTGGGACGCAAGCTTCCGGCGAAGCATTGACGGCATGCAGAGCCAACAAGATGTTCGGACGACCCTTGGCATATGCGTTCTTCAGATGATGCAGGTCATGGTGTCCATCATGGTATCTACTGTTCTGCTGCCCGAGTCGGCCTTTGATAACTTTACGGATCAATTCAAGCTTTTGATATCTCACTGCATCAGCCTTTGGAAGACGATGGGAGTCACCATGGGCCTGCCGTCTGATTGGAGAACGTTTCAGACTGGCGCAAGGTTCATCTTGCACGGTGGCATCATTGCACCTTTGTACTACACGGCTATAAAGTGCCGAGTCCCATCTCTCAGACGGCAAGCCCTCTCCATGCTGGAGATTTCGCGGTATCGGGAATGGCTCTGGTCGAGCGCATCCGCGCTCCAAGCGGCTCGGGCAGTCATACTTCTTGAAGAAGGCGATGCTTTTGCCGATGTGGACTTTGGCGAGCCCTCCCCTGGGCCAAGCAGGGTGGATATACCTCCAGACAAGGACGACTGCAGGAGGGTAACGGACCGGATGCGTTTCTACGATGTGAGGGTGGTGATGCAGGATGATGCTGGGACGAAGGGACGGGTACAGTGCCTGAGGAGGTGCGAGGGTGGGCTTGGCGAGCCGGTGACGGCTAATTGGGGGTGAATCACTTTGGGATGTAGGAAGATGTCTGCATCTTGATCAAGCAATGTAACCATTTAATCCTCTGTCTCCAACCTGGAATTGTTCTGCCTTGTATATCAACCCAATATTTACCGTATCTCGCTACAATCTGTTCATCATATCTCACCGATGCCGCTACATCAGTAGCTGTTGTTGGCTCGACCAGGTAAGCAGCATTCGACATTCCACCAAAAAAAGGCACATGACTTTGGGGCACAACGAGAGCCAAATCCGCTACAGACATCCTTACTGTGAGCCAGTATTCACACAGCCCTCGTCAGGTCTTTCGGCGTAATAATCATTGGCATATCATGCTGGTAGACGAACCAGTGATTCTCATACCGCCACTCATGGTCAGGATCAACAAGTTTAATCTTTTATCGCAAGTAGTTAGTAAAGAAAGAAAGAAAAAAGGGGGGAGCAATTGTGGTTCAAGCTCACATCGAATAACGTCAGCAGCGTGGCCGTCAGCTTCCACACCTCCAACCTAGCAATGTTCCTCCCGATGCAGATTCTCTTGCCGGACCCAAAGGTGAAGTCGAGTACCGAGTCCATCATCTTCGTCCTCTCGGCCCACCCCTCCTCGTCCTCGTCCTCGGCCCGCAGCCACCGCTCGGGGATGAACTGGTCCGTGTCCGCGCCAAATACCCCTTCGTCTCGGTTCGTCACGGCAGGGTTGATGCCGACCTTTGTCCCCGGTGGCAGCGTGCGGCCGTCGGGCAGCGTGAAGCCCTCGGGGGGGGCCTCGCGCTCGGGCATGAGGGCGACGCCGGGGACCAGTCGCATCGACTCGCGGATGCAGGCGTCGAGGTAAGGCATCCTCTTGGCGTCGGCGTAGGAGACTGGCGTGCTGAGCCGCGCGGTCTTCAGCTCCTCGCTCACCCGGTCGTAGCTACGGGGCCGCTTGGCGAGGAGGTATAGCGCCGATCTGAGGGCGGCGGCGGTGGTGTCTCCTCCCGCGCCGATGCTGAGGAGCGTGTAGTGTATTATCTGCCCGTTGTCCACCGTGGCGGGGTACGTCTCCTTGGCCTTGAAGTACCGTTCCAGGAGGTGACCCTGCTTTGCCATGGCGCTGCTGCTTGTGCTTGTCTGCTCATAACCTTGTTTGTGGAGAGAGGACTGGTATTGGGCTGTGAGGCGAGCGGAGAAGACGAGGGCTGCTTCCATGGGACGAGGACCGATGCGCAGGTAGGGGTTCTTGTCGAGGTAGTTGTCTACCCAGGGAATTTGCGAGCACTGTTACGATACCATATTAGCCGTCCCATCCGAGGTTCATTGGGCAGGATTGGGTTGCAATTGCTCACTGGGGCGAAATAACAAAGTCCGGCTTTGGAGACTTGAATGAGGTTGTCCACGTCTTTGCCTTGTTCAATGAATCCATAGTGTTGGCCGTAGGTGACTTGACAGATGCTATCCCAAGCAACTGAGCGACACAGTCAGCAAGCCAGTCTTTTTGTCTCTCCTTTTTTCTTGAAAAAGGGGCTGAAAAGGAAATCCAACTCACAATAGGCAAGCCATTCGTCCATCTGAATCACCTTTGACTGCGTTCCATCAGAGAGCCAGTTAGAGTTCATCTGTCCCACAAACTTTTCAATCGTCTCATCGATGAGGTGCTCCATCTCCAATACCTTGGTCATGTTGAAGAGACCTCCAATGGGCCGCTTGACATTGTCATACCATGCATGGTCCTGAGCGTTGAAGAGGTTGTGCACGCGTTGGCCCTTGACGGGCACGTCATTGGGTCGATAGAAGTCGGTCTTGCGCCAAGCGTTCTTGGTCGTGTAGATTTGCTTGATCAAGGCCGGGTCGTTGAGCATGACAGCGTCTGGGCCGATCCTGACGGCTGCGCCGTACTTTGCGTGCCACGCCCTGTGATGCTTCTCGGCGTTTCCTCTGTGCGTTAGGAACGCGCGGTACAGGTCGGTGAACTTGGCTGCCAGGGGACCGGGGAAGCGTCGCAGGGGGGAGAAGTAAAGCTCGTGGAGGAATCGACCGAGGATGAGAGCCACTGCCGCAGGGGCAAAGATGATCCAAATCATAGAGGGCGATATCATGATGATGATGGGAAATGATGGCAAATAATGTTGCAAAGACGAGTCAGGACTGTACTATACAAAAGGGTAGATTGATACTGCCTTGAAAGGGGAAGAGGGAGGCACGACAACAACAAGGAAACGCCCTCAACGCCCAAGCATCTCCGACGTACTTTATAGCCATCCAGTGTCGTACTCATGTCCCCCTCGGCCCCTCATTCATCTATTGCTCTTCTCATTCACCTTTATCTTGGAACGTCGTCGTCGTCGTCCAAGCTCAAAACTCCACCACATTCGCACCAGCTGATGCAGCCATCATGCTGAGCTTAGACCGTCATGTTCCCCCCAATCGCCGGTCTGGCATTGGGCGCAGAAGAGACGTAGCTCATGCTGTAGCTAGTCCGTAGTTTGTTGTTGTATTGATTGTGGTTGCACTTTGCCATACAGCATTGCCAATCAAAGGGGAGGGAGGCGGAGATGCCTACATACACATACGTCGTCATTGTCACGATGTGTGCGAGAAAGAGAGTGATGGAGAGAAAAAAGATATTCTCCTCATCATCTGATTGTGGTTCTGAAAAGGACGGTTCTGCTTGAAGAATTATCTCGTTGCCGCGGTGCCTCTTGCTGGGACACTTTACTTGCAAAGTACAACGAATGTTTGGCGTTGCAATGGGCGCGCCATCGTCAGATCGCTCGCTTATCGAGAGGGCACCAATAAACTTTGTTGGCGTTGGTTGGGTCGTTGGTGAAACTTTGGGCATCAAGCCTCATTCCGGTCTGTGTGATGCTTAGAGCATGTATTGTGGTAAGAGCCGGTTTTCGTGCACTGGTATGAAAGTGAGCAGTGTCTTTTTGGTGTGTTGGATGGAGGAGGGGTAATATGTACTCCGTACGTTGGTTGATGACAGCAAGATCCCGTTCATCAGCTCTTTCCCAACTTGTCAAGCAAAAGCTTGGACAACAAGGAGTAGGGAAAGCCACGGCAAGTAATCGATATACTGATTAATATTCAAAAATCTTATCTAAATGCAGACAACGCCCTTATCCAATGCCAAATGCCATGCCATATCACTAACTGTCCGCTATTTCATTTACTACTATATCCAACAAACAATAAACAACATCTCCTGGAGCAAGGTTAATCAACTGTCAACTTGGCGACCACTCCGCAAAGACAACCAACCCAATCAACCCGTAGCAAATGATACTAACACCAGCGACCCAGGCCGTCCCCATACGTTCACTCTCCTCCTCCCCATCATTACCACCACCATCATCACCATCACCACCACCGTCCGATACCCGCTCCAGGACCTGCTCCCTATACTGGCCCTGGACGTTGCCCACAGGATAGTACTCACAAGCAAGATACCAGCCCTTGCCCTGCCCGCAATCCCTCCTCCCGCAACCAACCTCCCTGCTCGCCCTCCACACCAGCTGCGTAAAGTGCCCCGTCTTCTTCCCGAAGCCGCCGCCCCCAAAGTCGAACAGGTCGCGCTCGTCGCCCCAAGCCTCGACGGCGGCGGCGGCGCTCGGGTACCCCATGGCCAGGTTCTCGCCGTAAGGGCCGCCCGAGTGCTCCATCTCGCACGACGACGACGACGACTGCTCGACCCAGTCGCGAGCGAAGCCGGCGAGCGTCGAGTTCCACGTCAGAGGGGGGACGCCGTGCTGCGAGCGGTAGGTGTTTGTGCTGTTGAGGATGGCCGAGGTGAAGGTCTTGAAGTCCACGTAGGATGGTTCGTCGGTGGGATAGCCTGGCGAGGACGACGACGACGTCATGGTGATGCTCGGAGTTTCGTTGTCGTCGCATGAAACACCCACGACGAGCAGCGCTGAAAGTATCCATGGTAAGATGCTCATGGTGATTTTTTCTTCTTTTTCTTCTTTTTCTTCTTTTTTTTTTCTTTTCTTCAATCTTTTGCTTTATGCAAGAGCGTGTAAGCCCGTGGAGTTATCAGGGATGGCTCAAGTCCATTGATAAAAATACATACATGCACGTTGCACAAAGGATACGAAATGGGGGAGAAATTAAAGAACAGGACTTGAACATTGATAGCCCGCTCCAACATCTCATGACTCGTTTTTTTTTTTTTCTTCTCTTTTTTGCGCGTTGTACCAAGCCGCAGAGACAAAGGGAATCCCTCAATCCAAGCTTGGGCGCATCCAAGACTTGGCCCTGCGAATGGCGTACGTGTATGTGGACTTGGACGCTGGCCCCGGAACCTGGCCGGCGGCTATCAATCAATAGTAGCCAGGAATGCCAATCAATTGATTGGTCTTGAGCGACTCTTTCTAAAATAAGTAAATAGTTAAATGAGTAAATACAGCTGAACGAAACGAATGTGAATCACGTCAGGGCGGCGTCTAAATAGACGCGTTATTATTACATGCAAAGGTCTTCGCTCCGGCTGGTCAGTCCTACGGCGTTTATATAGGCGCCTAGGTTATTGGCCATCAGACAGCACCCAAATTCACCTCGAGGCATTCATTTTTATTTGATTCCCTTGACATTGTTGCCATCTGATTTTCTAGCATGAATCAAAGTGCCTTTTGTCAAATCACACAACACCTATAAAGAAAACTTTGCGTTGAAATCAATCTCCCCGCTCCCCTTCTTCCGACCTCATTGCCCAACATAACCATGGCATCATACGCCTCACCTTTCAAACGCCCCCCCCCGGCTGAGCAGGTGCAGATGATGCTTACAGAGAAACTTCCTTCCCTCCCCTGAAGTTCAAGTTCCTAGGCCACAATTGCAAGTCGGTTTCATACCGCTACCAAGGTAGCTCTTTTGGTTACCCTGCAGGAAGTATAAGATGAGATTTGTGCGCGAAACTCGGCGCAAGCAAAACGGGCAGTACGGCTGTAGTCTTTGTAGCGTTCAGTGGTGCTGTAAGTTAGTTTTGGAGGTCAGGGAAACCGAGTTTAGGCAAGTGTGGCTCCTTGACATGGCATCATATGATGCACATGGTCTTTTAATGATGAAGTTGTACCGGTACTTCAAATGTCACCGACATAGCTTCATTATACACGTAGCAAATGTCGAAAATTGCAATTCTACTATAGAAACGAGTTGTCAAATTGAAACAAAAGCTATGCCATTGTGACATGTCGACGATTTCTTCGAGCATGATGATCAATTATGCCCAAGGGGCGTTTATCAGGAAGTAAACCCATCTCATTCACTTCAATCGGGTCTGAACTTCTACCATGCATCGCCACAGTGGTAAGTAATATAAGGCAACATGGCATGCTCTATGGCGAGTGGACGCCAGCCATTCACTTTGGACGACCAGGAGCTCAGAAAGGCCTAGCGCAGTGACAAGCATGGTTGGGCATGCCTCGGTGACATGACTCGTCGGGTGTCGAGCGCCCGTCAAGGCGGCTGGGCTGTCTTTACATGGCATCATCTGCATAGTTTTGGTTTGCAGGCAATGCCCAGGGAGGCAACTTTCAGTTATGCGCATACTCCGTACACAAGGAAGATTCGACTCGTATTGCTCTCCTCAGCGGCTCTCATCAGCAGCATAGGCACGACCTACCATTGTAGACAGTATTATTGTTCGGCACTTGATGCCTCATTGGACTAAACAAGACCGAATTGCACCCTCTTTCGAGCCAACTACACTAATAGAGCTGGCTCTCAGACAAAACGTGCAAGTACGGAGTACAAGACAACCCGAGCAACGTACTTGTAACCGAAATCCGGGGAAGCTAGGGGTGGTTGGGACGTGGAGATGGTGCGTGCACCCATTAGCGGACATGCTAAGACGCGGCCAGGGTCTGTCATTGCGCACCCGCGCGCACCGTGCCAGACGGCGTGATGTCTGAACGCTTCGTGACTCGTCTCCAAAGTCGTCAGGGTACAAGTCCGATGGGGGGAGGGAGTGCACCCAATTTCCTGTATCGGCACTCCATGCTTTCTTTGTATTGATATTATCATTTGTCCATGAAGATTTGATGGACCAAGAGCAACTTTCATTGCTCTGATCAAGACTCAGTTGTGGGGGAAATTTTAGTCTGCTGGTCAACCCCGGTAAGGGCCAAGGTTGTTGGGGGCGTGGATGCGTCTCTTGATATTACCTGTGAACTTTGCAATGTGGAATTGCCCTCATGTACGGAACACAGCAAAATACATATCGGTCTGGCTCCTGATCATTTGCATATCTGCAAGCCCCAACTACGCATGCAGCAGCTTTTGATATTCCGTCACCTGGTCACGGCGGCCTTACAGAGTAGAATTTGATCTCCAATTGACAACGCATCGGCGGCAGTTGTATTAGAGGGCGCAAGGAGATCGAGAAGCCAAAGCATCATCTCATGGTGATCAAATGACTCTTGTGTGACTCAAAGCACACTGTACGGAGTTAATCATATCAGGGCGCAAAGTTTTACTCCGTACATGCACATACATGCATCCGAGAAACGGGAACAACCTGCAACCTGTAATAAGCGAATAAGACGGGCAGAAGTAGGTATTCGACAGGCATATACCGAAAGACGCCTAATTTTTAGAGCGTTGCAGTTTCAACACACGCCCCCCTTCTTTGCCTGCAGTGGGCCGGCGCGTCTAGCGGTTTTCCCTCACCTGACCGGTTTTGCCAATCCCACGTTCTCCAGGCCAAGGAAACCATGTTTTGTTTTTTTTCCTGTGATAGGTCAGCGCTATACAAGTATGTTTTTTTTTTTTTTTTTTTTTTTTGCTGAAAGGAACCCCTGCGAGGTGACGAAAGACTTTCTCTGGCTGCCCGAGATGAATGCAGGCTGTGAGCGGCTGTTTGGTTTCACTACCCGGTCGTTTGCCCGAGCTTCTTCTGGATGCAAGACTTGTTGTGAGCAATAAATACGGAGTAGTAGTATCAAGAAAAATTGATAGGGTAAGAGGCCCGGAATAATTGACTTCGGAGGTTCAGTGAAAAAGTGCCTGAATTTTCGACAAGCCGTATGCCTTTTCCGTAAGGCGGTAAAGACGGGCAATAAGAGGAAGGGCCAAGAAGGCATACATAGTTATAAAAGGAGCTTGACGAGTTAAAGGTATCGCAAATATCATAAAGGCCGCCCTCAACAGCACCGCCTGGTGTTGTGATGTGGCCTCGAGCAGCGCAATAAGCCGCGGTCGTGGCCGACAACCCAGCCCGTTAAGCTAAACTCGATATTTGATTGGTGTTGGCTACCACTAAATACCTAATGTATTGCCCAAAGCTTCAAAATTGACCTTATTTTCATATATATCATCGTCTTATAGCGCGACTTAGGTACGGACACGACCATGGTTATGAACTAAACGGGTCTTTGTATAAATTTGGCGGGGACTGATGGGACTAATACGGCTTGTCGAAAGTCGAAAGTTCAGTTTCGCTCGTCGATAATTCGGGCACCTAGTGAAAGAAGGAAACCGGGCGCTTCTTGAGGAACCTACTACATATGTAGGCTCAGCTGGGCCAACGCGAAAAATAATGTTTAGATTCAACTCTACAAGTAAGCAGGTCCATGGCGCACTATGCAACATGTCTGTGTGTACAGTAGGCTCAAAGTTCCCAGTTCAAGAGGGCTTGTCACAAGAAGATCTCTTCAGGTGAGCCCTTGCTATACTTGTACAACGACACAGAGACGAGAAGACTGGCATGAATGAAGATTCGTCAACGTGCTGCGCTGTCGGAGGTGAAGGCGTTACAAGAAACGGGATAGGCGGGCCGAGGGACTGACAGAGACGTTTGAATCTGCCGTCTTAGCGTCGTGGAGAAATTACACTCCTCTAACCGCAGCAGGCCGTGGTCAGGGGCGTTAGAAGGAGGCCCTAATCCCGTGGTCATCATCAAGCCAAGCCGAGACAAATGTAAACCACATGATAACCTCGGATGCAGATCTTTCAAGTGTAAATAACGTCCTCATCAGTATATAATATAGCTCGAGAGGTTGGTCCTCTCGGGGTCAAAAAAACACCGGCCGTACTCCGTATTTCTGCTGGATCTGGGCAAATCTGGGTCGGGATTCCTATCCGTAGCTTGGTAGCCTTGCGTTAACCCATGACACAGATGCCTTCATATTTTCCTGAAACTACACATTTAGCATCTCCCCCCCTTTTCCTTTTTCCTTTAGGACCCGAAAGCCATAGACTTCTTGATCTCAGCGATGGCCTTGCCGGGGTTCAGACCCTTGGGGCAAGCGCGGGTGCAGTTAAGAATGGTGTGGCAGCGGTACAGGCTCATCGAATTCTCGAGATTGGTTTTGCGCTCGGCGGTGCGCTCATCACGGGAATCCGCGAGCCAGCGGTAAGACTGCAGCAGAATGGCGGGTCCAAGATACTCCTCCGAGTTCCACCAGTAAGAGGGGCACGATGTTGAGCAGCAGGCACAGAGAATGCACTCGTAAAGGCCGTCCAGCTTCCGGCGATCCTCCTTGGTCTGACGATACTCCTTACCCTGGAAGTTGTTAGTAGCCGGACAGTATCGATGCTCACGAGGTACAACTCACATCCTCCTGAGGGGTGTCACGCTGGAGATAAGGCTTAATTGACTTGTACTGTTTGTAGAAGTGCGTCAGGTCAGGAACGAGGTCCTTGACGACGTAGGTGTGAGGTAGGGGGTAAAGTTTGACATCGGACGATGACTCGGCGGGGATTCGGCCTATGCGGGGTCAGCCAACGGGACTTTTCATCCCAAAGGTATCACATACACAAGCAGGCCAATGTGTTCTGCCCGTTGATGTTCATAGCGCAGCTTCCGCAAATGCCCTCACGGCAACTCCTTCTGAAGGTCAAGGTGGGGTCCAGCTCGTTCTTGATACGGATGAGGGCATCCAGAATCATGGGTCCGGTCTTGTTCAGGTCGAGAGTATAAGTCTGCATCGTAGGCTTCTCGCTAGGCTTCTCAGGGTTCCAGCGGTAGATCTGGAAAGACTTCATCTTGGGCTGCTGCTCGGCGGGGGGCTCGCTGACCGAGGCCATGGAGCGGACAAAGGCGGGACGGAAAGCAGCCGTTCTGGCGCCAGCGCGTGCGGCGCTGAAAATGCGAGTCGAGGATGAGCGGAGAGCGGCCATTGTGGCTAAGAGTTCGGAGGATCACAGTTCGTCGTGGAATCTGATTTGGAATATATTGCGCAGTCGCGCGCGACAAAGGAAACAGCTCTGTTTGGGGATCCGGAGCTGCAATGTGTTGGATAAGTCGAAGATATTCAGAGGCGACCGACAAAACCCCTGTTATCTAATTAAGTGGCGTTAATCTTCCTGTATTGCCGTGTGGTGTGGCGATTGTCAAAATGGCATCGTCATGCAAATCTGGGAATAAATCGAAGGGAGTGGCCGGGTGAACGAACATTCCGCGGCCTCGGCTGTAACTGCCCAATCACAGGGTCTTTGATGTTAATCAGACGCGAATCACGTGCGCATCGGACGAAATCTGAAGAGTGTAAAAATGCCCCACCTTCTTATTGGATGAGTGTTTGTACTCAGTAGTGAGTGTTTCTTCGTTTGGGATTCGTTGTAAAGGATGAAGGTTGGAATAAGCCTATAGACAGCCTACGCGGGTTTTATATCATCGTAGTACTCGATAGCTTGTCGAGAACCTAATGAACCTTGGCTATTTTTGTAAATGTATGCGCCTCAATGGTTTTATAGTGTTTGGAAGCCATTGGGGTATATGCAGAAGGCTATGCCCGAAGATGAGAACAAGGATGAGAAGAGTTCGGTCAAATCTCTTATTTCTTACTGTAGTAAGGACGTTGTTGTTCGTCTTACGGGTCGTAATGGAGTTTTAAGCCATAGGGGTATATATAGTTCGATTGTGTCACGAGGCTGAAGCTTCGTATTGTGTTTGAGAAGACTGGGCCTTATGGTTTTGCGCTTATTGCATCGGTATTCGGAAGGGAAAACAAATAACTGTAGTAAGGACTCGTCTTTGGGTGATATAAGGGCTTTATAATCTTGTTGTGCAGATTACTGACCGGTTTGCATTGGGTTAACTGGGGTAGGAGCTCCTGCGACAAACAGACTGACCGTAAAGACGGAATATGGAATGAAATCAATCAATCAAGAACTAACATGATTTGAGAAGTTCTAAACGCGAATTGAGGCGTGCAACTTGGCCCAGAGCATGCATATTCGGTTGTATTAGTTTGCCATGTTTGGAAGATCGCCCATGTCCAACTTCGAAAGGACGTCAGCGCGCTGTTGGTGCTCGACCAAGAGGAAACCTCAACAGGTCACGATGACTGCGCTCATGCCATGCGTAGATTTTACAGTGGCACAAGAGCGCTTCAGAGTATTGGGCCGAATTCTGAATAATCATGTACTCACCAACATTTTTTCCGTCTTGTTATATCTCCCGAAGCTGCTCCAACCTCGACGAGGCTGTTATTGAGAACCCACTTGCCGTAACAAACCAGCGAAGCATTCTCGAGTGGAAATTCACTTGCTCGTTCTTCCTTGATTGGTCATGGGCTGGCCGTAGCCAAAAGAGCCATCAAGCCAGCCACTTTTCAGCCCATTGAAAAGATGATGGGGCTCTTGCGATCCATTTTCCACCAAGGTTGCATGCCAACATGCGCAGCATCAGCGGTTAGGCGTGGCAAAGAGGTCCTGTGACCCTTTATTCCCTGGTTGGTGAGCGTGCTTTGGGTTTGTGGGTGTGTGGAAAGGGCAGGGGTTGTCATTCGTGCCCCTTGTCCATTCTGTTATGCCGCCGATACCCCATTGGTACTTTATGGGTTTTGCTGAGACTTTGCTGGCCAAGCTCCGAAGGGGCAAAGATTGCATACCCCGTCATTGAGAACTTGAAGTCAATTTTTTTGGTACCCAACATGGTTCCCAATGTCAGTACATTTCTTTTGTGATTTATTATCTGTCAATACATACATATATACATGTGATTATTTTCGGTGGCCAAGAGGCCAGATTTCAATGGCGGTGAGTAGTAATAGGATACAAAATGAGATCCGCGAAGCGCGCTTGAAACAGACGGGCGGACAGGCTTGTTCTCACAATATGCTTTTTGTCGAGCCAGGAAACACCGCAAAAGACAAAAAGACAGAGAGGCACATTTGAAGCAAAGCTTCTCGTTGGTCAGAAGCATCAATGATCAGGTTGCGCACTAGAGATTCCAGAAGCCGTGGGGCTAGTGAGCTGCGATTTGTAGGGTACCCGTCATTGGTTGGAGTAAAGGTCAGACCAAGGACCAGGAGACTTCATTCCACCTCGAGTTACATCAACGGGTGGGTCTTTCTGCCGTACAAAGAGAGATACGGAGTACATCGGGGTTGGTTTCCTTGCGAGACCTGTTGGCTTCCAATCTTCTCCTTCAGCTACTGCATTAACGGTGGATGCTTGCAAGCCCTCTCTACCTTCATAGGCGTGGGCCCAACGCCGTTCTTTCCTCTTCTGCTGGTTAACTGTGCTGTGCGTGATGCATGACAAGCGTAGCAGTAGTGGGTAGCAGCTACTCCGTATGGAAAGCGCCATTGACTTTGGCCAATCATTGCTCGGCGGATGTGGGTACAGTGTCAATTATGATTCCACTGGCGTTTCCCGGAAGCATCACATCGCAACCATCCCTATGGTTTGCTTTAGTAGACGCTTGAAGTTGCACTTCTACAGGTTAGAGTGGTGGTAGTGTTATAATATTTAGGGGTAAAAAAAAGGAAGAAAAGGCCCCCAACGATGCTTCTAGTTTCGCCGTTGCCGACTCCGATGATGATGCTGTCGAAAACCACATCGCCATCAATTCTGTGGGCATCATGGACAACGCATCAACGACGAAAGCTGCTCATGTTACACTGGAGCGTTAAATAGTTGTGTCGGATTCAATCGTGCACAGATCATATCGCTCACTCGATAAGTACTACATAGTACACTGGTTACGCGCGACGAACTCGAAAGATTCTGCGCTCTCACTCTCAGTACGGGGCTCTCACGGGTCCAGAAAACTTATGCATGTATGTGACCTACCTCGTCTGAAAAGGCAAAAGGCAAGACAGCCATGCATGAGCCTGACGGCGTCGACTGACGCAGACTGACCAAGGCCCCCAACTGCAAGCATAGTAACAGCCACACAACTTGGCTCGGCGTAGGGTCGGATCGGCGCTCTTCTTTACGATAACTAGACAACTCGGGAAGACAAAGGTGCGTTCGTAGTCACAGCCAAGCCTGTTGGCGATCTGCGATGCGTTGTGGTTCGGAAGCCTGACGTACTCTGAAATATTTCTCCCCCAAGCCGTGAGCGTTCGTTGGGTATGAACAGGAAACGTAGAAGGGCAGACATACTATATATCTCAACGTAATATAGATCAAGCCGTCCACTTACAAGGAATCTTTCAACTCATGTCAATGACTCCGCTGTTCTGACATATAACCTTGCGATACATCACTTGTAGCGCCCTAATAAACTTGTGCTTTTGGGCAAAGATCTAGCTAGCACTGTGCAATGTCAATGTGGAACGAGCTCCTTCAGATCAGGCTACCGAGGAAAGAGCCTCAAGCAGCTTGAGCAAAGACCAGACGTAATGCCACGACCCATCGGGCGCCTTGGGTCTTTCATATCATAGGCTCTCACGTACATCTGCAAGAGACCTCAGGACTGTGGCTGTAACCTATGACATAGGAGAGCGGCAAAAAATCTGCAGAGGAAAAATTCTGAAAAGCCCTCGTTCACATGGTGAAGAGTCACCCTTCTCTAAGGCGGCCGAAAACGGCGTTATAAGTCTGCAAGCCCGAATGCGCTGATTGAACGCATGAGGTCTCGTATCATAATACCATGCGCGAGTTTCTTCGCTTCTCTCAGTTATTAGTTGACATGTACTCCGTACTTGTTTTGACCGTAGTAAATATGAATTGACGATAGGCGTGCGATTTGACCGGCGATTGATTTTCAGATCTGTTTCTTACCCACAGACTTCTTGGTGGTTTATCGCTAGGCGAAGCCACAATTTGGGTTATTCAAGGGTCGTGCTATTCTCCGTCATCCAGTGACCGATACCATGCGATCAATCCATCGTCACAAACGATTTGGTGGCTAATTACAACGGCAGTATACCTAGCTTGTTCATAACTTTGTTCCGTAGCGATTCGGGTCCAGACGCAACAGGTCCATGAAGCAGCTTGGAAGAGAGAGAGCATACAGACCCTTGCCAAGACTTTGCCAGCAAGTTAGACCCCGTCCCTGCAGCACACTTTGTCTCTCGTGCGTGCGAAGCTTGGTGCTCGACATGCAGTATAGCGTTTCATCGAGCTACCTGCAATGCGCTGCGATGGAGCGGGCTTTATCGGGTCCAGGCTTCGGGAGTAACACCCTCCCCCAGGTGTGTGGGATCTTATTTGCACAAATGATTTGATAGCAACGGCGTGAAAAAGCCAGGAACTAGGATGATGGCCATGATGGTAAAGTAAAATCTTGGTGGTCTCAGATCATTTCTTGATACAGGCTGGTCGCTTTGCCGTACCTCGTCTGCTTCTCTTAACTGAGGCATAGCCCGGCATGTACAAGTAAAAGGCGAGGTAGCAGCAGGAACCCAAGCACTGCCTTGGTACTGGTCTACGGTACTCCGTACGTACATTAGGTAGGCACCCGCTTCAGAGAGGGCAAGGCACCAGGGGTCCCCCCAGTCCACTGCAAATCGCACCGTGCGGTCGCGCACGGTAATTCGCTCACGCCTGTTTCGTTATCCTCGTTTGCTATTAGCTTGCAGAGAGTAACAACTAGACACCTTAGCCTGCTCGGCCGGCGCAAGCAACAGCGTCAGCGGCAACCCAGCTAAACTGGAAAATGTAATCGCAGCTACCTAACACTACAGGGCATTGGGGAGCCACCCCTTCCCTTTTGTTCGTTTGCTTCGTTCTCGATCTCCTTCCCTTTTCTTTCTTCTTTCCTCCTGATTTCTTTTTGCTTCTTCCTTCCCAGCTTTCAGTCTCACCTCTGTGAGCCCAACCATCCCTCAAACATAACAATTAGAATTGCTTCGTCGACAACGACTTAAATCGCGCCACGAACAGGCTTGCTACTGGACGACCCCAAAGGCTTATCATCGCCCACACCTTCCTCTACTACCTACATACCTTCGCGCGCAACATCCCACCTTCGACTCCGATTATCGCCGCCGGCAACGCTGCTGCCGTTGCCTCTTGCTGTATCTCTTAATTGAGTCTGCAGCCACATTCTCTACACACTTGGGGCTTTTATTTCCAACAATTGCACTGCGTTGCTGCTTTTATAGGTTGACAAAACCTCTTGTTGGACGTGCCCCGCCGACCTGAGACCCGAACCCGAACGCACTATACCGGAGTACGTTTGCCTACTTTACCTAGTGGGCTGCTGTAGGCTGTGTCGCATCCACCTCACATTTGCAGTCTCCCAACAGTAAAGGCGAGGCTCAAATTGTCGCATCTGCCCCACGGACACTTACTCGCTTGCTCGTTCTATCCCATTCAGATACCCTCCTACCTAGCTGTCCTGAACCAAAAGACGACGGGAGCGCTACTATTCTGCACTTGCGCTGTTGCATTGACGCTCATAAGCAGCCACACCAGCACTTTCGCACTTTAACTCTGACGACCTCGAAACCCACCTTGCACATTGCACCTTGCCGCCTCGCTTACCGTCACGGGACTAATCGTCTCGATAAAATTAGCTTTTACCATGGTGATGAACGATTCTGGCGTCAGAGTATCTCGCTTTTCCAATTCCGCCATGTCCGCCGCCACTGCCGCTACCGTGGCTGCTGCCAACAATGCACCTACCACTGCCACCTCGGCTGACGATTCTGGTGAGCATTTCGCATTCATAGTGCCCCTCCATCCAATTCACCCATAGCAATCCTACTGCCCCTCCTGTTCCCATGCACGCTGAGCTTCACCCCACCATCACAGTCTTCTCAGCGCAACGCGATAGAAGCTCTGTCACGAACCAACTCGGATCGCCAGCGCGATTAAATCATTTTTTCCTTTACATTTGAATTTAAGGCTACATTGAGCTGACCAGCCATCCTGTGGGATAGCGACGCACGCTACCGCCACTCCTGCGAAACCTGCGAACAACTTCCCTCCCCCCAAGACGGACAAGCCCCGCCCCCACGTGTGCGGTACTTGCTCTCGGTCCTTCGCTCGTCTTGAGCACCTCAAACGCCACGAGCGCTCTCACACGAAGGAGAAACCCTTTGAGTGTCCCGAATGCTCCCGATGCTTTGCTCGTCGCGACCTACTCTTGCGACATCAGCAGAAACTTCACCAGACATCCACTCCGTCTTCGCGCCCTCGAAATCGACGAGAGTCTACCAGTGGCACGCCTGCCCAGAGCCGAGCTCGCAAGAACAGCGTGGCCAATGCCAACGCTTCCGGTACAAATGGCTCGAGAACCTCGATGAGACCAAGGGCCAACACCATCAGCCATGTTGATGCCAACCATATTCAAATGATCGCCGCGGCCACCGCGTCGGTCGCCCGACAGGCGCCACCTGCTCATTCGCATCACAATCGACATGCAAGCTTGGCTGGCCTACCCCTTCATACCAACAACTTTGACAGCCTGTTCTCAGGCATGTCGAACGCCATGGGACACAGGGGAACACCCCTTGGTCTGCCGAAGATCGAGACACAATCCAATTTCAACACCGAGTTTAGCAATGGGCTTCGCACCGCGCCACCTCTGCCACTGCTGACCAATGATTTCGACTTCGATAATCTCATGTTCACCAACACTATCAACCCCAACGCTCTTCACTTCAACGACTCGCCTCCTTCCTTGTCCATGGACCCCTCACCTTTCCCTCCGATGAGCGACCTCCCGTCGGCCTCGCTAGACGACACCTTTGACTGGCTGACAGGATTTGAAAACTCGCTAAACTTTCAGAACGAGAATGCAATGGATGAGTCTAGTCCATCAGCTCTGAGCACGACAAGCCAGAGCGGGATAAGCGATGTAATGGTAGATGGATCAAACCAGAAAACGCCAGCTGGGACAAGCACCATGTGGCAGCCCTCGATCATGGGCCCACCTCAAGTGCCGTCGAACCCCTTTGCGATGGATCTTAATGGGTCAGTCTTCCCGGACCTCCTCAGCGGAGCCCCTATGTCACCTCAGCCAGCTTTTCAAAAGATCAATGACCCATACTTCTCCACGCCCCCACCATCGTTGAGCTCGTTGAGCCCGTCTGCCGTGCCTGGCCCAAACATCCATTCCTTAAATCAGGCCCTTAACAGTAACGGCGGTCCAGAAACACCTCGCTCGCTCGGCGGCGGGAACAACGGTGCCTCACCCGTGACCACCCTCACAGATGCTACGCGGACCGCCATCGTGAACGCCTTGACCCAATGCCCGCCCTCCGGAGGCCGTAAATACTCATCCACCTCTCAGAACTCACCACAGTCTCCCGGAAGCCAGTCGACCGCCGCCCCTACCCAGGCGAGCAATGTGCCCAGTACTCAGGATCTTCAGCGATATGTTGGAGCTTATATAGCCTTCTTCCAGCCTCATATGCCCTTTTTACATATTCCTACATTGTCTTTTGATGTTCACCATGTGCCCCAAAACAGCCGTATAAACGGTATAGGTGGAGGCTGTTGTCTAGTGTTGCCCATGGCCGCCATTGGTGCCTTGTATGAAGGAGAGCGTGCCCAATCTCGAGAGCTCTTCGACATGGCCAAAAAATTGATTTTCTACTACCTTGAAGAGCGCAGGAAAGCTGGAGTACGAAAGGCAGATGGGCGTCGTGGCCCCCTTGGTGCTGATCACTCGGAAATTGGTTCTAACGATTATTCAACGCATACGCCTGTGTGGCTTGTCCAGGCAATGCTTCTCAATGTTGTGTATGGGCACAACTGCGGAGACAAGACAGCAAGCGACATTGCATCGACTCATTGTACAGCACTTGTCAGTCTCGCCCAAGCTGCCAACTTGCTCCGACCGTCGGAGGTGAAGACTACTGAGGACACAATGATGTTTGAGAATTGGGGCATTGTTGATGAGGAAGAGGAATTGTCTCAGTGGTTACAGTGGAAAACGTTGGAGGAGCGGAAGCGGACACTTTACGTTGTCTTCATTCTATCTAGTCTTCTGGTCACCGCTTACAACCATTCCCCTGCATTGACCAACTCGGAACTTTTCCTGAATCTTCCTTGCGATGAAGACTTCTTCGCCGCCGAGACAAGTACGGCATTCGCAGCAAAAGGTGGGGTCAACGCAGCAAATCACAATCAGATGACTTTCCATGATGCCCTCGGTGAGCTGCTTCGAACCAATGAGAGGCAGCAAGCGCAGAAACAAACGATGCTGAACGGCGGGCAATATCCAAAACGCACACAAAACGATAATAGTCTTCCTCAGACGGATCTTCGACCAAGCACATTCGGGTGCCTGATCCTTATCAACGCCTTGCATAACTACATATGGGAAACCAGGCAACGGCACCACAACAAGGTGTGGACAAACGAGGAAACAGAGAAGATGCACCGTCATATCGAGCCCGCTCTCAAAGCATGGCAAGCGGCCTGGGCAAGCAACCCACAGCATAGCTTGCATCGGCCAAATCCTCATGGCATCGGTCCGTTGTCAGCGGATGCGATCCCGCTTCTCGATCTAGCTTATGTTCGTCTCTTCGTCAACCTGTCACGTTCTAAGGAAAAGTTTTGGCAGCGCGATTGGGATGGCATGGCCGAGGAATTGGCCAAGGGAAGCGAACTCATCCAGCATGCTGATATGGCAGACTCCAACGACGTGGCCGTTGCCGACCCCGATGACGCATTGGTCTTCGCCGACTCTCCAATGTCCACGACAACGAATGACTTGATGAAGTCTAACGCCGGAATATCCGGCCGAGGTGCAACACGCCGTGAGAGACATCTCAGAAAGGCCGCTTTCTACGCAGCGGATTCCTTGGCCATGTCGGACAAGCTTGGTGTGACCTTTGCTGACTTCACCAGCAAGGAGCTACCCCTCCAAAGCGCGATGTGCGCCTTTGATTGTGCACAAGTTCTTGCAGAGTGGGTAGCGACGCTGCAAGACCGCGTTGGGAGATACCTTGGTATACTTGGACATGATCAGGTTGACTTTTCACGACTGCCTGCAATAGTTTTGC
The DNA here is from genome assembly GCA_003012115.1 of Trichothecium sympodiale. Classification (NCBI taxonomy): domain Eukaryota; kingdom Fungi; phylum Ascomycota; class Sordariomycetes; order Hypocreales; genus Trichothecium; species Trichothecium sympodiale. The sequence goes on from PXOB01000129.1 coordinate 45,224, forward strand.
TCGAGGAAGAAGACGTCAAGCTCCTGGACAAGATCAAGGATGTTCTCGACTCTGCGGAACTCAAGATCAACTTGGAGCTAGTTGGCGAATTGAACGGTGCCGAGTCAAGGATCTCAGCGGATGGGCATAATGGGTTTGCAACCAAGATTCTGCGTATTACCGCGTACACTCTGGATGAAGCAGCCGTTTGGCCTGTAACAAATCTCATGGCAAGATGTCTTGAAACCCATGCGAGTCACATTAAGTCGAGGGCGGAAAAGTCAGTGGCTCGTAATGATTAAGATGATCATTATTCGAGATTTACATTGGGGCGGGACTTTTGAAACTGCTATGTGTTATTATTGCGAGCTGTGCGTGTGTTTCATCATTTCAAGCCGCCATATTTACAGTTAGCGAGCTGATTTAACGATTTGACTCTGGGCAATCTTGGGACAGCTTTGGCGTACATACGATAGCTTCTCGACTAACTAGGTATGCAATCAATCTATGAAAATCTAGGGAGTAGGGATTAATAATATTTACATATTGACAAAGAACAAAGCAGTCTTTCGCATGCCTGAATAGCATATAATTTAAACCAATGTCCGAATTACTTACTACTTTCCCAGTACAATGCCCCTCCTCAACTTTTAAAAATGCTTTTTCCTACTCACTCATCTCAAAGATGCTATCCGCCAAACTCCTAATCTTGCCCTCGTTCATGAAACCCGCAATTGCAGTAGTCAGGCTGTCTTGGCTAACACTCACGAGGTACCACTCGTTCTTCGCAACAGGCCTGAGCATCCGTTTGGGCTTCCTTTGATCAGGTGTTTCGGATGATACAGAGAGGATGTAACCGGCATCTGGCTTCACAGCGCGCCAACAATGCGCAAGCGTTTCTTCCGCCCACTGTGTCGAGAATCAGATCAACCATATCCTTCCGGGCTTTCATGTCCTCCTGCAGGTTATTGCAGTTGATAGCATAGTGCGTGTCGAGAGAAGCGGCGTATTGAGATTTAGGGGGGGTGAGGTTGTCGTGACTACGGTTGGGCCGGACAGCTGGGCAAGTTGGACAGTCCAAGAACCTACGCTTCCCCCGTGATCCTCGTCCCAGTGCTGTATTTTGTCCCGTCCCTATCTACCTTTGCTGGCGGTGATAGAATGCCGTGGTCGAAGAGGCCCTGCCAAGCAGTGACGGCACTCAGGGGCGCCGCAGAAGCGTCTTCAAACGACACTCCTTGTGGCGGCAGGGGGGAAGCGGCATGAAGCTTGACGAGGTGATTATTGCGTGATGCGAGCTTAGGGGTTGGATGAGGGTGGAGGAACGTTAGAGGTTGGGATTTAGGGTCTGATTGGTGGACCAGCGTTATTGTCCCTGGAATGGAAGATATCATTATTGCGGTGATGATTGTGCGTGATCCCTTGTAGATACAATCAAGTTAGTTATTATGGATTGACTACGGAAACTTGTTGCAGATTTTGGGCCCAACTAATGGGAAAATATACTCTTCTTGAGGACCGTCTTGTAAGTGACGGGTATCCCATATTACTCCTCGCTGCATACCCGTGAATAAGTAATGCTTGCGATTCACTCCGGGAGAATCGTTGACTTGGGAGTCGGCGCGGGATGTGTAGGCAGAGCGGGCCAGCCAAAGCAATCAGTTCTCGCGAAGATATGAGAAACACAGCCTACTCTGCTAATTTTTATGCCCTTTCGGCTTTTACAAAGTAGTGATGCGGCTATTCACACTTTCGGAAAGGCCGAATATTCAACAACTTCGTCATCTAATCATCCATAAGAAAAAGCGATATAGCATCACAACTAAAACTAGTCCCACCAAAGAAATTATACCATCTTTACCTCGCAAACCTGGAGAAACTTTTAGTCATTCAACCGTGACGAGGAGATGATCCGATATTTGTGCACCGGCGAGTGTGCACCGGCAGGTGCTCGCAGCCTGCAACTGCCGCGCGACCCTCATATCTAAATATCACACGCGCTCTCACGTTTTGGTTCTTTTCTGTCTAACGTGACTTGATTATTTAACCCTCTCTCGTATTCATCTTCTCTTTTCTACGCATCTACCACTACAAACTTGCACTGCACTACTGGTAGTTCACATTATTACAAGTACTTCACGACAAGCACCAAAATCAGCAAGGCGCAACTTACGATAATCAGTCTCCCTCACAAAGCTTTTAACTCGCTCTGGAGTATAACCAAGCCCTATCAGCCATATCTAAGACGCACTAAGCTAGAAGTTTACGAGGATATGCGCCATGGACCAGCATAGCCCCAGCTATCATAATGGCGTCCGCGCTGTGAGTAGCAATGATATCATCCATCCCTCTCCTCTTTCTGTCTCGTGCTGATTTTCTTCTAGCCGCCAAAAGATGCTGTACCAGCCCACCCGTGGCAAGCAATGGCCGGCACGCCATCCGAGCAAATCATCAAGCTTAGCCTCGACGGTACAACTTACTTCGCCCCGTGGGCTCTAAGAGGCACCCGCGTCGCCAAGGTCCAAGAAGGTACTCGTCACTGGGAAGGCGGTTGGAGCTCGCTTCAGAGGTATCTTGACAACGAACCGTTCGAGATCCGGCTGAAAGAACAGGCCCAGGCCGCCGCCAGGGAGGATCCAGGCAACGAAAAACTGAGGGAGTTTGCAAAGAGACATGGCGACAATTGCTCCAAGCAGAAGAAGATCCGAGAGATCTTCGGCCCCAACTCGATGCACCAGTACCATCCCAACCAGGTCGTTGCCGCTCGTCATCTACCCCTTGGTGGCTTTGGTGGCGACCAGGAAACCATGTACCACATGGCCTGCAAGATCAGCGATCTTGCCGTGCTGTCTATCCATGGAGAGTTGGGGATGGATCCTTTTGACTTTTTTCGATGGAGGCTCTCGGTCACTCTGCAGGATAAAGCCAAGCTGGGTATGGGCAGCGCTGATCGGGTTGTTCGCGGCGCCATTCAGCGACTTGGATCCGAGGAAGGCGACCCCATATTCCGCCAGATGATACTTCGCTCGTTTCATCTGCAAAACCGCAACTGTCCTGCATGCAGCTCTACCACTACCAATAGAAAGAAGTCGTCTACGTCGAAGCCCTCGACAGATCGCCAGCATAGTCGTCGTACATCAACATCGTCCTCTTATAGTGTTTGCCTATCAGCCAGGGACTTGTCGACCCAGCGTATGCAGGAGCGGAGTGCAGCCCGTCGCGCGAGAAGAGCAGAAAAGGAGCAAGCTTATAGGGCAGAGGGGGCAGAGGCCGGATCGGACTCTCAGCCCTGGCAAGGGATCAACCAGCAGCGTGCTTTAATGGGCAAGAAATAGGGTACTTGTGGGAGGCTTGGAAAGAAACCATCGCTTTGTCAGGATATGACTATAAGAAATTTCAAACTCTCCATCCATAGCAAATTAAACACCGACACACTAACGAGTCTTGGGCCACCATCTTTGCTAAGTTTCTCGCAACCGATTGATTGGAAGAAGCTAGTGAAGATGTATAAGCAGAGCGCAGCAAGGCAACAGATGAGTAGCGACAAGGTCACACGGAAAAACAAATGCAAGACAAGATGCTGGGAGAAAAAAAAAGTCGATCAGACATCATAGAGAGCAACTTGGCGCGTTTCCTCCCACCCGAAAGCTATCGTATGATATCACCCAGAACTTGAAGCTATCCCCCTCACGTGATTGGAAAGCACCCCACCCGATTGGTCAATTCCCACCCGAAACTGGAGCTCATCAGTCATCAAGCGACGAAGCCTCACAAATTCCCTCGACGGGCAAGAGACGACATCCCGTACCAAAACCTCTGGTTCAAGAACGCACCCACCAACCCAGTCTCCCCTCTCCGCCCGCAACCCGTATATACGCCCACCATGTCCATGTTCATCCAGCGCACCGCCTCGGCCGTCGCCCGCCGCGCCGTCATCGCGCCCCGCGTCGCTCGCACTTTCAGCACCTCCTTCGCCCGTCGTACGTTTTTTCTGCTACCCTAGGATGGCCCTCGATAAGGATGGCTAGGCCGGAGAGATACTAGGAGGGAGAGTGTTCGTGAAGCTGATGCTTTAGACAGTCGATGCCAAGAACAATTCTAACCCTGTCTCCCCGAACGAGCAGGCCGCCGCCCTCGCTGGCACCGCTGAGAAGAAGATTGGCCCCTACAAGACCTTGAAAGGTACGTTAGCCTTTGGGATGAACCCGTATATGTGGCTACCGAAGCTGCGGTCAAAGGCAATCCAACCCGTTCGACGACTAACAAAATAATGTACAGAGATCAAGAGCGACGAGGACCTCTTCGGTCCCGGTGCCCAGCCCGGCACTGTCCCCACGGATCTCGAGCAGGCCACCGGTATCGAGCGTCTCGAGATTCTGGGCAAGATGGAGGGCGTCGACATCTTCGACATGAAGCCCCTCGACGCCAGCCGTCTGGGAACAATGCAGGATCCTATCCCCGTCCGCTCCGCCGGTGACGAGCAGTTCGCCGGCTGCACTGGCTTCCCCGCCGACTCCCACGTCGTTCACTGGCTTACCGTAAGCACACCCCTCCTCCCCTCCCCCTCCCCGTCCTCCTACCTGACACGTGAAGAACGTTCCGGGGATTCTCACAGCCGGCTAACACCAAAACATTGCAGCTCACCCGCGAGCGCCCCCTCGAGCGTTGCCCCGAGTGCGGCAGCGTCTACAAGATGGAGTACGTCGGCCCCCAGGATGATCACCACCACCACCACGAACCCGAGTTCCCCGAGCCCAAGACCTTTGCCGACTACATCAAGCCCGAATACCGCTACCAATAAACGCCCCTACAAACAACTCCGACTGTAAGGAAAGCTGGGCATTTTTTTTTCTAGGTCAAGGGAAGAAAAAAGGAGGCGTAAATTTTGTGTATTGCCGGAAGGGTGGTAGGAATCACGAAAGGTTTTGATTCATAGATATTATCTTGCGAAGCGGACGGGGTGGCGGCGGCGCATTCTAGTCGAAGGAAATTTGACAAGCGGAGGGGGCGGTTTTTTCTCAATGCTGCCGTGTGTAGATTATGGTGACCTGTGATTTCTCTTTGTTGAATGAAGAAAATAACAAATACAAGTTTATAAGTAAGCTCAAGGACGAATTGCCATTTTTACTTGATAATGCCCGGAACCCTTGCGTTTCTGCCCTTCATGTCAAGAATGACGTAGAAGCAGCACAAGACAACAACAACAACAACAACAACAACAAAGCACTCGATGAGAGATGAAGTCGAGTTGGCGCTGTCCAATTTCAACTCCGACGAGTATCTCTCAAGGCCTATTCCAAGTCGATGTAAAAAAGAACTTTGGAAAAAGTCCTAGACAAGTTATGACATCTAGTAAAGGCAGTTGTTTTTTCCTTGATAAACATGCGTCAAAGACCTCACAACCCTAAACCTGAAAAGAAACAGACGCCCACCACCAAGAAAAGAAAGAGAAAAAAAAAAAAAAAAGGGAGCTCTTGCACGTCTACTTTGTTCCGCGAGCCGTTTCCTCTCGGCTGCTTCTAGACACTTGCAACTCCTTGTTAAGAGAACAACAAATCTTGGTAGTTGCGCGCGCGGCTACTCTCGGCTCCTCCCCCAATACGCCAAGCGAGATGATCACGATGTCGTGCATGAGGAGGAACCAGAAAGGAAAAAAGAAAATTTTCTCCTTGACTACAAAAATCAAAGCGCATAATCTATGTGCGTTGCGTATAAGTAGTAGTAGATCCGAGGCTTGTGGCAGCACCAATGCTGAGAGAAGACCACTATGCGTCCAAAGCAAACCAATACTTTCCCAATCAGGGCTTCAATAAAGACATGCCACAATTGAACAACAACAATAACCACTAATATATAAACCTTTCACACACACATATACCTCTCTCCCAGAGGGGGGGCACCTTTACTAAACTCCCCCTCTTTCTTCTCATTCACATCAACCGTGGCACAATCAATCTCCCCCTTCCCATCTTTCAAGAAGAAAAAAAAGGAAATCAGCAATCTTCTTCAAATTTAGCAATGTTTGCCGGCGAAATCACATATATAAGACCACCACCACCGTCTAAACGCAATGCCGCCTCTGCTGCATCATCATCATCCAAGTCGAAGCGCAAACAGGGCGGCGTTGTGATTGAGATGCGCAGCTGGGCCGAGATTGAAAGGAAGAAGAAGAAGAAGAAGAGGCTCAAGAGTCCAGCGTCGCCGGAAGTTGGGACAGAAGTCGTCAAGGGGAGGTGATAAAAACACACACACATACAGAGCTTTTATATCATCTTGTGGCGCATGCATATAGCATAAGTTGCTATGATACAGACTCGGTAAAAAAACAAGTCTCGGCTCGGTTTGGGTTCCCGGTACCACCAGGTTTGGTTGGAACTTGCGGCAAACAAACAAGCATCAACATCGGGCGGGGGGAGAAAGCAATCAACGGTGGTGGCATTGAGAGATACAACCAAACATCTCCAGTGTACCGTACGGTACCATCCTCACCATACTCTGAATACCACATCTGGATCCCCCAACGTCAGCCAAGAAAAACCCAACGATCGAAACAAATATAGCAAAGTCGATAAATACCCAGTACAGCGACGGGGTTTATGTGGTACAGCCTAGACGATGTAGTAAATAGGAACAGCAGAGCAATATAATCATTTTCATCATAATACTTGCCATCCACCACGTGTGTTATGTGTTAGTCACGGAAATCAAAAAGAAAGAGTTGAATGTTTACTTCTAATTATTCTGCACTTCATCCTTCATACCGTACCACAGCTACATCGCAACTCGGACAGCACAGCAGCAAACTCTGGAGCAAGAAGATCAAGAATGCCATTACCGGTTTTTGTTACCTTTCCAGCTACCCCCCTCGTCCAAAAGAAAAAACCGATCTCACCTACTCCGTAGCAAAAAGAAACAAAATCATGATTAAAGACAGGAAAAGAGCGCGCGAGTACACAGACGCAGACAAAGATGGACAGCCCAGCCTCATGTTCGTGAACCTTTTTCCAGCATATGCGTCCCTACTTCTCCTCTCTCTTTCCTCTTGGTCTGTATGTAGTATCGGGTGTGTAACTTGGCGGCCAGGACTCACTCCGAGGTCCCAACTCGGCACTGTAAACATGGTAGGTACACTTAAGTGACGAGACCCTTCTTGGACTGTTCGTTTCGTTAGTCCCACCTCGAGGTAGACTACCGGGGCAAGCTTACCAGGTGATCCCAGAGCTTTGTCGTAAGGTTATCAGGCATCGTGTAGAGGTCGATCGAGAATTCGCCGGCTTCGCGAAGGTCATTCACTATTAGCTTCCTGTATGAACACGAATCCTCGGAGCTGCAAAAAGACAATGGCTTGGTCAATTTCTTGAATGTGCATTGACGCTTGTCACGCACCATTGAGCTTCGCCAAGGGCAGAGAAAACCCAAGAACCAAAAACCACAAGCACTCGTGAATAAGAGAAACTCACCATCCACATCACTCCGGATGTACGTATCAGGCCCTTTGTTCTCGTTAATCAACTGAATGACCCTCAGCAGATCCTCCTCCTCGAGCTTCTCCAGCGCCTCGGCGATCTTCTCGTAGTCGAACTTTTGCCTCTTGCCCGCGCTGCCGAGACCCTTCTTCTTCTTCGCGTCCTCATCATTAGGCAGGGGGCCTGTCTCGCGTAGCTTCTCCTGCAGCGCTTGACTCGGATTTTTGAAGTGGACCACGTGCTCGTTCTCGTATCGTTCCTTGAGAAAGTTCAAATCGTGGATGATGGGGGCGAGCTTCGTCTTCTCCGTGGTGAAGCACTCGACGATAATTTCGAACTCTCCCCAGCCCTTTTCGGAAACGTGGAAGGGGGGTTTTGTAAAAGCTAGCAAAACCGTTGCGTCAGCGAGCCGTTGATACTCGTAGCATTGTTGAATAACATACTTTGGTCGGGATTCTCGAATGTCGGGTGGAGATGATAGACGACCTTGGTGAAGACATCGGCCGGCCTCTCATTGCCCTCCTCGTCCAACAAGTAGAGCCTCAAGCTCCATTTGCGCATGGGGAAGTCCGCCATAGGCGATGGTTCGTCGCTGTTGCCCCGGTCAGCCTCTCTCCTCTACCTTGCACTCGGGCTACGCGTTTGCGAAAGGGAATAGGAATCGTTGGTCTTCTCTTCCTGGACCTCGTCGTAGTCGCGTTCGCATTGATTCGCATCGCAGTCAGCAACTCACATCACATTTTGTTCCGTGACGATCCGGATTTTCCTCTGCGGATCGCTTAGGTTAGCAACTTGTTCAATATCAGTGTTCTTCTTTTGCCGTCTATTCCTGAGATTGGGTGCCATGATTGGGGAATCTGTGGATGTTTTTTTGCCACTGGAAAGAAATATCGAGCAGCTTCCCGTAGCTGGTTTGAGGCAAGATAATGCCACCGTTTGCGACTCGGGGAAGTGGCGGATGCGCACGGGATGAAGAAACGCGCAAGCTCTCGCAAACACGGGAGAAATGGACAGCAGGTCGAGATCTTGCTGAGCTTATCTGCGATGCACTCAACCCCCAAGCGCAAAAGCAATCGCGAAAATGTTGGCCTTCCGTGATCACGGCAGCTGCGCGCAGCCGTCGCTAAAACATGGACCTCATCTTCGTCCGCCCCTAAGCGCAACAAGCACCGCAACGCACTGGAACAAGACAAGCTGGCATTTTCATCCCATCTACTTCCTAGACGCCTTTGCAGACGCGCAAATCCCAGCTCCTTTCAAAGAATGACGATGAAATGAAGAGATTGGTGGCCACTCACTTCTACCATCATCTTGAATAACCGCTTGGGGAAAACCCTGTTGTCCCTTTTTTTGGCTTCCCTTTTTCGGCTTCCCTTCTTTTTCCCTAACCAATACTCGAGACGAGCTTCAACCCAACTTGTGAATCCGAAAACAGAGTAACGACGGCGACCGGGAGTAATAACTCGTACAGGATTCGAACGGGTTTGGAGAAGGATGGATGGTGAGCGGGAGAGAAACGCTTTTTTTTTTCTCTCTCGTTAAAAGGGTTTTGAACAGAGTCCGGTAGTAGCAAAGGGCCGTCCGTCAATGATCATGGACCGATTAGTACGTAGGCAATGGGGCGTCCAAAGTTTACTGGGACAGACCGCGAATTGGTGGTCTCATTGGGGGCGGACGCGTGCCCGGACAGCTTTTTTAGCAGTGGATCTCGGCCTACAAGTACCTGAGGCCTTGCTCGGAAAGCGCTGGTACAGTCTACTCCCTACAGACAAGGTTAAAAGCAAGGGCAGCCATAATTTAAGCGCGTGCGCGCTGAACCTGCCCCCCAAACCCCCCCCCCCCCCGAACGTCTCGTGTCGCGCGTACCTGCGTTTCCTCTTGCGTGCAGATACTTGCAGTCTTATCTCCTTCAGCTGCAGCATGAGGCAATCTCAAGATTTGAGATATGCAGCTAACTCTCATCGGGCATGCACTAATATCTAAGGAAGAATCACGTTTGCAATTCAGTGGCGATACTAACTTGGCAGCATTCATACTTAGACCGACACACAGCCCTAAAAACAACCCTTTACCGTATTGCACAAAAGACAACTAACTACTTGTACCAGTCTTGCTTACGCTTACGCTTACGCATCACGTCCATCTTGAAATCACCTCGTGCTGCAATCCAGTATTCTAATTAGTTCACATTCAAGTTATCACTATGCTAATGACCAGAGGTTTTCCCCGGGCGAGCCATCACTTGATCCTCACCCCAACCTAACCTATCATCCTCTAACAAGCCTGGGGTTTCACACCCAGACTTCTAGGCCATTACATGACCTCCTTCCATACCCGCTTCCAGCTGAAGCAATGTCGATTCAGTGCTATGTCGTTGGAACGTAGTGTTGTGTAGTGTAGTGTAGTGTAGTGCAGTGGCGTGATGCGCGGTTTGTGATGTGTCGTGGGCGGGTACGTAATGGTGCTGTGTCGTTGGGAATCAAAGTCATCGTCTATAGTGCCGTGGCCGGTATCTCCTTGTTGGCTTGTCATTCCAGGACGATTCAAATGCTGGCAAGTGCTGATTGAAGGATATGCTGGCGACTGCGAGGTACTTAGGCCTCGGCCTCGGCCTCGGCCTTCTTGAAGATCTCCTCATTGTCCTTCTGGGCCTGAATAAAAGAGTCCTTGAAAGCATTGGCGTCTATAATACAAATGCGTCAGCATAATGCTCCATGTTCATACCACACGAAACGCTCTTGCAGTATGGAGGGTGCAGGGTAGACTTACTCTCGGAGTTGGCGAAGCGGATAGCCAGGGTAACGGCCTCGGGCTCACCCTCAGAGACATCGGCGGCAGCATTCCAGACCCAGCTGCGGTCCGAGCCGACATTCGGGGAGAGCTTCATCTCGGGCACGATGTAATGGTTGGCGCAGACTTTGAGGGTCTTGTCGCGGCGCATGACGAGCCTGGTCTTGCCGTTCTCCTTGTGCTTTAGCAGACGGACGTCGCCGGTGCCCCTCTCCTTCCACTCGCTGCTCTCCTTGACAAACTTGAATAGCTTGGCACGCATCTTGAAGAGCTCCTTCTCCGACTCCTCATTAGTCTTGGACTCGACCTTCTCCGTAAGCTTGATGACGGGCTCGAAGTGAACGTCTTCGGACTCGGGGGCCTCGTCCTGTATGCTAGTTAGATCATATCATCACATGTCACCAACCCTCCTCCCCCTTTGCGCTACTCATGAAGAAAAAAGGGGCGCGTTGGGGCGAGCAAGCCAAAAAAACAAGCACGTACATCGTCACCCTTGGCGGCTACAGCAGCCTCGCGTTGGGCCTTGGCGCTTCCGGAGTTGTCACCACGATCCTCGTCGTCCTTCTTCTCCTTCTTTGCGCCGCCGCCGAACATGGAGAAGACGGCGGAAGAGGTAACGGGTTTGTTATCTTCGGTGGGAGCAGCCTCGGCAGGCTTAGTCTCCTCAGCCTTGGACTCGACAGGCTTGGTCTCCTCGACCTTGGGCTCGGTAGCTTCAGCGCTAGACATGTTTGCGGTAATGAAATTTGGTGTTTTTTGGTGTTTTTTTTTTCTCTTTCGAGGGATCGCGGGGTAGTAACTATTTCATCAGGCAAAGCGTTGGCGTTTATAGTCTCGGCGCGTATATACGCAAGCAACTAAAAAAGAGCATGTTTGGTACTTACATATGATGACTCAGAGGCAAACGCTGTACTGCAAGTGCTCTTCGGAGATGCGAGAATAGGTTGCGGGTGTGATGGTGGTGGACGTTTTCAAGTTCCCCTCGTGCATTCTGCGCTGCCGCGAAAAAAGTGCGAGAGCCCCTCACCAGTAATATTAGGTACCTGCCTAGCGCGGGGAGTGGGAAGGACCCAACCCAGAGCTGCACCAAGCAGAAAACGCAGAAAACGCCCTGCAAGCCAGCATTAAAAAAGCAGACCAGCAATGTGCGTAAGATGGCACGGGCCATGTGCCCAATTTTCAGTGTCACTGAGCCCAATTTTGCCACTGCCGCCCAAACTTGTTTAATACTGAACAAGCAACAAAGGAATTACAACTACAGTGCGTCACGTCAAAAGGTGGATGCATTACTACTAGATGAAATTCTGCTATTTAATAGCAAACTGGAAATATCGCATCACAATACGCACCATCGTCGGTACAGGACATGTAGTGAAGACTTCATTTCCTATGTTACTCGAATTACAACAAACCCAACGCCATATTCCCCCCCAACACCTGTCTAGTGAGTATCAACCCTACCAGCTAAAAAGGCTCGCGCCTAAAGCAAAGCTGTAAAAGGCCGGAGATGATGTGTTTGCTGTTCGATAAATAGAACTATCCGGCCATTGGGTTCTCATATTAAAGACAATCCGTACCCTATCGTGCATTCAGGGGTTCCATAACTCCAACCAGAAAAAGGAAATCAAGCCATCATATCATAGTTGCCTTTATGTCGTTTCCAGAATGCCGGTATAAGTCCGATCATGCCTGGCTTCTGTCCTTGCGCAGGTGCACTACATCCCGTTCATTGCGGTTGAGGCCGAGGTACTTGGCCCATGGGATGCCGAAAAGGGACTTGCCATTCTTAGGCGAATGCTTCTCATGCCTGGCCTTCCTGGCAGCCTCCCGCGAAGCTTTTATCTTGGCCAAGTATTCCATGCCCTTATGTTCATACTCCTGGGCCTCGGGTCGGCATAGAGCCTTGAGGTAGAGGGTCCTTGCTTTGACCTGAGCATTGAGTAGGTTTAGACGAAGCAGTGACTGCACATCCCGGACACTATTGGCATGTCCCGTTGCACTCTTGATGAATCCACTTGACACCCGGTTGGCGGTATTCTTGATCCTGGCAAGAGTTCCCTCAGCGCGGCGAGAAAGATCATTTCGGGCAACCTCAGACGACTTGCGGGTGTTATCGAGAGCTGTGGCCAGATGGGTGATGAAAGTGTTGGAAAGAGCCAGCGCCCTATTCGATACAGTAGCGGATATGTTATCCCAAGATCGCCGCGCGTCCTCGAGACGTCGCTCTGCCTCATGGGCCGCAGCGGGTACGAGCTCGGTAATATCATGGGCAAAACTCTTGGTAAGCTCGAGAACCTCATGGACGAAGCCGCGGGTGAAGTGGACCTTGATGACCTTTTGAACCTTGGGTCGGCACGTAGCCTTCATAAAGATATCCACGACCCCGTAGGCGTCACTCTTGTCAAATTTGATGGTGACTTTGTCCGTGACCTGGAAAGAGAGAGGCACATCTTCGTCGTCCCTTGAGGCTGTAATTTGAAGGCATCGATTGTTTGACCACCGTGAAAGCGTTTCATGGGGCGCGAAGATCTGAACTATATTGCTCATAGCAGGGTGGAACCTGGGCTCGTAACCTTCAGGCTCAGTCTTCTTGGAACCGTCCGAGCATGTGACTGGGAGAAGGTTGGCGGGGCTGAACTCCAAGAGAGCCTTGCTTTCAATTTTTTCCAGAGAAGGAGGAGTTGTCAGGAGGGGGGTAGATGTAGTAACCGTATAAGTTACAGTCGCGGCACTGGAGTTGGTTGGGGAAGATAGCAAGGTCATCCAAAGATATCCCTGTCCGGCAAAGACGACGATGAAGGTCATGGCTGCGACGAAAAGGCAAGTAATGCACATCCTGATGGTGACATCCTTACGATCATCGTGCTTGAATATTCTGTCTGGCATCCACTGAAACTTAGCTGGCTTTCTTGTAGTGGCGGCGTCGTGTGTCATATCGCCTGAGCATGGTAGATAACCCATCTTGTGCATCTTGATCGAACGCTCGATGTGCTCGGCGGTTTCGGCAATCTTCTCTGGGCTGTAGTCATCCTCCACATCAGTATCGACAGGCTGGGGAGACAGCGAGGGGGTGCCGAGGCTCTCGTGAGCGTAGTTAATAGAAGAGTGAGAAGCCGCGGTGTCCTCGTCATCCTGGTGAGTATGAGCATTGGCCTTGATAGTCTGGACGCTGGAATCAGGTCCTACAGTGCCAACGCTCTCACGGCGGTCGGTATCATCTTCGACGTCGCCTAATCCCAGGACGACAACAGGCTCTAGGCTGTCTTCATTATCGCTCGGGTCCTCCATGCTACGTCGCTGTAAGTCAATCGAGTCGGAGTCGCTCATGGTGTCGGTCATGGCGCCATCCTGCGACCATTCGCTATCGGTCGTCTGGATGTACTCGTAGGTGCTGTCCTCGAGGGAAGCTTCGCCATCCTGCCCATAAGGCGCGGGCACAGGAGTGATCCGCATGATGTCTGGGTTGCTCGATGATATCCAGTGGGCTAGATGTGTACTACCCACAGGGCGAGGAAACCTTAGAGATGGTTCCGAACGAACGCTTAGTGCGAGGTTCGTGGTTGGGGGTGTCGAAGGCGTCAGGAAATCCTTAGCAGATGCAGTGTGTTTATCTTGCTGCTGGGAAGAGTGATCAGTATCAGGTGATGACGGCTGTGATGTAGAGGCACTGTTGCTCTGCTGTTCCATAACTCGGAAGACGCTGCAACAAGCTCAGATATGCATCATCAATCAGCTTCACTAAGCAAAGAAACTGTCTCGATATTCGACTAGAAGCACTCTTCTGTAAATAGGGAGTTAAAGATGATTTTGGGGAGGACAGGAAGGAGATACCAAGAGGTAGATTGAACGGAAGGGAAGGTGGGGGTGATTGTGGGCAAGTAGTAGTCAGATGGGATAAGTTGGAGAAGGCGGGCCCTGAAGCCAAATTGCTGAGGCACCAGAGGCCAGCTGTAACTCTAAGGCAGGAAACGGGGAAATAGACAAAGTAGGTCATGAAATCGAGCAAATGCAGAAATAGACCAGCATATTCAGGGTTGGGTGAAAGCAGGCCAGCGAAAAGTGCGTGAATGCGACCCAATAGCCGACCGTCATTGAATAAGCCCTTGGGTGCAGGCAGGTAGCGATCGTTGCCTGCGTGCGCACCTGACGAAAGCGCCCCAATCTGACAGGCAGGAACTAGACTCTTGTGAAGCTGACCACGTCCCCCTCGGCTGCGAAGCCTAATTCCACTTGGCTGGTTGTTCGCGGGCACTCAGTCTGGTTGAAGTCCAATGAATGGGTTGATGTAACAATGGGCAGTCATGGGTCGCTTTGGGCATCGGCATCTTGAACATCTTCGTTAGGCAGGTTATGTGCACTTGCACATTGCCCTGCCTTGTGCCTTCCCCTCCCCATGACCCCGCGATGGGCAGGCGTTGCGGTTGGGAAAATGAGTATCAGATAAGAATGGGGAGAAATGACGTACCTCGACCGACGGCGTCTTGGATTGACGCCGCATGAAATGAGAAGGGCTCACAAGATGCGTCAGGGACGGAGCGAAGGAAAAGGTTAAGAAAAGCAAAACGTGAGGTAGTTAATTCAGGGGAATGGGTTGTGAGAATGAAAAAGAAAAATAATAATTCAGGGTCAGAGTTTGGTGTGACTTTGTGAGCAGCAGCCGCCTGGCCCATCACGGTTCAGCCGTTCATTAACAAGATTTCACGCCCTATAAACTTGCTGGCTGCAAGCAAAGCAAAGCAAGTAATTGCACCTTATGGCCTATGGATACTTCTACCTACTAGGGATAATGGATCAGCTGCCGTCTGCTTGTCAAGTAGCAACCTGGACGTGGGGGATTTCCCGCCTCTTCAGCGGGACCCCCCCTCCGCAAGCCCAAAACTACAATACAAGTAAGCTCTTCCCAGCGCCTGGGCGTCCTTGCATTGCTCGACAAATGGGTAATAAGCATGGTCCTCCAAATGATATATTTTCCTCTTCCTAACCGAGCCCATCATCCTGTATCAGTGAATCAACCTGTGCGGGCACAGCAACGGCGCCTTTTTCCCGCTTCATTATTACTCGTAGCTTGAGGAGATCGGCACCATGAGGAGGACCCTTGCTCCACCGCTTAATAGGCTGACAGGGGTATCTCCGTCCCACGCGGGGCACCTCTTGGCATGTCGACAATCAAACGCATTCTCCCGTCAACGATATATCCAAGCAAATAGCAAATAGCAACGGTAAGGCAAACATCGGCTATGAGCCGGGTCCTGCCGGTTTTGATTGATGTTCGTCACTGGAATAAGATCTAGACCGCTAGCAAGCGAACTTACTTGGCAGACTGTTGAGACAGGTTTCAGATGAATAAAGTGAGCCGAGTTCAAAGAGGCACGCAAGCACAGAATCGAGTATGGGAAATTTGCGATAGACAGTGTTGAGGTAGTCTTGGGGGGAAGTCATGCCAAACAGCAACACCACCTCTGGTGCAATTCCTAATCATACACACGTTCTCCCTCATGCAACGGAAAACAAAGCGCATTCGTTTGTCCCGGTCAACTTGCTATACGACAAGACTGGCCATACTCCAACCAAAAACTCCCAAATAATGTAAAAAAGATTACAAATAAATAAGACAACCAACGCAAAACAAGATCCAACACCCACCCAGGCAGGCCCCTTACAGCGTCATGGTGCCGTTATCATGCAAATTGGGTATCGTGAGAGCTGATAGTCTCGTATCCAGTCAACAGGCAAGGAAAACACAAAGTGAAGAGCACACCGCCTCAGAGCACATTGTGCATCTGTAGAATCTCCTTGAGGGTGTCGGGTCCAAAGTTGTCATCGTCGGGCATCATCTCAATCAGACCCGTCAAGTTGGCTACCAGGTCGCCCTGGTTGCGGTACGCCAGAATGGATGGAACAGCAGCGGCATCGAACTCGATCTCGTCATAGTGCACCTTGACGAAATGCACCGCTGGGTATTTTCTAACAAGAGGCACCATTGCCGATTCAACGGCAGCAGATACCTCGCACTGTCGTCACGGGATTAGCTTGCGTCCTTGGCCTCACACGGCTCATGTATCTCACCTCATTATCGTAGACAAAGACGACAACGGTCGTGTCTCTGCGCACCTTCTCGATAGCATCAAGATATCCGAGGGCATCAGCCTCATCCAAGCGCCCGTAGACCCTCACACTAGGACTCGTCCTGCGATTCCGTACTTCCTTGTTGCTTTCACTCTCCAACTCTTTTCTCCGGCTCTCCCGCCATTGAGACAAGAAGCTCTCCTCATCCTCGTCACCGGTCTCGCTGTTGCTATCACTTGGGCTCTCCTGCTTAGCCGGCTGGGAGGAAAATCCCTCTAATCCGAAGATGCTCCTACGCACGGCCTGCGCGCGGCTCTTCCACTTGCTCTTGCGAGCAGTCTCGTAGTGCCTGGCATCGGCAATGACTCCCTTGACGCCGGTGCTTCGCCCACTGTCAAAACTAGCAGGAGGCAGCTTAAGAGCCTGGCGGTCGTTGTTGGTGGAAGCACGCATGGCAGAGTCGATCTGGGCGTTGCGATGACGGTCCTCCTCAGTAAGGTCCTCTTTTTCACGGTCAGGGGACGTGCGATCCTCGGGATGGCGGGTATCTGTAGGAGCAGCGCTCTTGGAGACCAGGTCGTTGAACTCTTCTTGAGCAGCAGTGGAGGCCATGGCGAAGACTTTCAAGGAAGGGAGCGGTAGGGGGGGGTTGGTCAATTATTAGTAGGCTTCCCAATATGTGGTATGTCTCCCATATGACAGGAGGTTGCGCTGACGTTCGTGCCAAAGGAGTGGCTTTGCTGAGGATCCTTGGTTCATGCAAGGAGTCGCCGATGGTGTGCGCTAAGAATATCGCGGCTTAATGCCCTTCGTCGTTGCGAATCTCGAGTTACCGGGAGATCTTGATTTTCTTGAATATGATTTGTCCGTCAGAAAGAGACGGTGAAGGTGTTTGAGCAGAGTTCAAGTTTCGAGCCCCCGTCTCGTGGCAATAGGATAGGCAGGGTTACGAAGCCTATGCGATTTTCAGGCTAGTCCGGACCGGATGTCTAGGCGTACTTGTAAGGGCTTTTTTTTGTACTTTTTAAGGCCCCGTTTTCTACCAACATGCCAGATGCAATAAGCGATGGAGAAAACAAGAAGCAAAAATGTAGGACCTTGTTAAGCAAGAAGATGGGTGCGGTGAGGAGAGAGGGAGGGTAGGAGGGGTAGGTAGAGTTTCAAAAAAGGTAGGGGATGGGAAGGAAGCTGCCGGCGACGTTATCAGAATTAGTATTCAGAGGTAGTAGGTACGGAGTACTCCATACCTAGTAGCAACCGTAGCATGAACGGAACCTCGCGCTCCTTCTTAACAAAGTCTCTTCCCCTATTTCCCCTAAAAATAATTTTTGCTCGAGGAAAGATCAGACTTCAGTCCACCCCACCTCATTATTTTTTCCTTCACTCCTCCACCAACACAAGGCTGAGTCTAGCCTCTCTATTAGTTTCCGGCTTTTTCTTCCTTCTCTTCACTTCTAACGGCGGTTGATCATGAACCGGTGTGGAGCGGAAGGAATACTACGTAGGTAGTCCGTCGAGTGCCACGTCCGTCAGACTTGCGTCTAGCTCGCATCTGAAACGCCCCATAAAATCCAAACATATCCACTGTTACCAAGGGTCTATCACCTCAGGGGCACGTTTCACGGCACATATGCACGTGTCATGTATGTACAACTACTCTACAAGTAGAGAGTAGAAGAACATTTCCTTGATGGGCATTCGCGATTCACATGGCGTCAACCTCGTTTCTAGATCATTTTACCCCGCCGAACCAGCAAAGGTTACTTGGAGAAGTAAATCTCGACTTTGTCCATACTTCCAATATCAATGCTACCGTCTGATTTCCGCAGATAGATATCCTCTTTTGTACAGAGTAATACTCCGTACATGGTTCGCCCAAAAGTATGCTTGCTACGCCGAGGCATCTTGTCAAGATAGTCTGAACCAGTTTCCCTATAAAGACTATGCTGTGTCACACAATCATTATTGTGCCATGCTCGTCAGTCTATCGACATAGCAAACGGGCTATCCTACCACGTACACATCAAAAGTCAAGGTGTCTACAACTACAAACGGCTTGAGCGAATCCGGCCCCTGGCTACTATTTTTAACCTCACCACACAACCCTTGGTCCCTAGATCTTCTAGGTATGCAGCATCATGTGCCGCTACGGAGTACATGCAATAGTAATCTAGCTGTAGATCGAGGCCGCAAAGGGCGGCCTACCTCGAGCCACATGCCGCTCGCGGCGCAGTACAGCTGAATGCTGGCTGTCTTGGCCAAGAAACGACGGCGTTGAATGGTGTAATGTGATATATTATCATGGAGAATTGACCTTCCTCGACACCACGCGTACATCAGCATCGTCATGCTTTACAGCGTCGGGGGAACAGACATATACACCGGGAACCAGCATGGTGGATCTGAGGGTTTACTATGAATAGCATCGCAGCTTCCATGGAGGATGCACAAAGGTATGACGGACCTGTCAGCGCCCACACCACTCAAACTCTCCCGCCACAAACATTCCGCTCGATCAGTAGTCGCAGTTGAACGTTCCGGACGGTTAGCAGTTAGCACCATGGCTCAAAAGCGCTCCACTGAATAGAGAGAACTCTGGCCCACAGCAGCTGAAGAATCGAGAAGCAAGTATCCGTTCTATCCCTAGTTCCGCTATCCTTACCGCGTATCTCCAAACAGCGATGTATTGAAGTCTGACTCATTAAAAAGGCCTGAGTATCGTTAACTTGCGCGAGTCTTGCTCCGTCTCGATCAGGTCATACTATGTAATATCTTGACCGATGTTGGCTTTTCATTTGAGAAAGCAGTTTAGCTTACGGGACAGTCTGTATTAGTACGTAGGTATGTGTTACGGTGTTGGCCGGAGGAATGCCAGCCCTTGCTGGCCTTGACTTCAAAGACCATCTAGTTTTCGTCTGTTGATTTGATATCAATCTTGATGTCAGGACTCTAGGATACTCACAGCCGAGTATGTCAGTACTTTGGAGCAGGCTTTTCCTATTCTGCGCCATGTATGGTTGGAACTGCGTCTAATACTAGCGATGTATATGCAGACACCAAAGTAACATACTGTCCATTCCTCTATGCATAGCTGCGCAGAACAATAGGGGGACAGATGCATTAGACCTCACTGTGTTCAAGATGAGCAATATCAAGTGTATCGACATAGTTTTGTATTTGAAGGAACTTCTCTAAATAAACTATGTTACACTGGATTCGAGCCATGGAGATGAACAAACAAGACAGGAAATTGACATGAGCTAGAAACGAGTCCGTTCTTCCAATCCTCAATACGGAGTACTCCGTATCCTTTACACATGAAAGATGATTGGAGCAACTCCACACATACAAGTAACCAATTCTTGCTTCGCCCCACGCGAATCATTACTAACTGTTCAGCAGTACATCCTGGACCTAAAGCTTCAAGACATACTCCATCTCCTTGATGACCCTAAGGCACCACAATGTAACGACAGGGATTGTGATTGGATCAGGAAGCTCGGCAAAGCAACGGATAAGAGATACTTTTAAGCCCACCTAATTTGCACGATCAAGCAAGTACCAGCAGACTCAGCGGAGGCGCTGGGCTTAAAAAGGCGGGTCGCTACCTCAGTGGTGCCTTAGGGGCATCAAGGAGATCCAGGGTGTTCAGAACCTCAATCAATCAATATAACACAGGGACCAAATGAAATTATCGTCTTGTATTATCTCAACATCATATGTGGTCCTTATAAAAACAGAACCATGCCTACATCTCCTTGAAACCCAACTCCCCATAGCCCTCGACCCCAGCCCTTCGTGCACCCCCCATCTGCTTTTGAAAGATTTTGTGCTATACTGCTCCTGGCTAATCGACATCCGAAGGGTCGCGCTGAAACGCTGCAATGATAGCATCTGCGCGAGGTCCCCGAAAAAAAAAACAAGAAAATTTGAAGACCAATAAAAAAGATGCCGTCATGTAATACAACAACCAATGAAACCCAGGGCCTGTGAGGGAAGAGGGCGAAAACAAGCAAGGTGTTGGAGAACCAGAAGTGTCATTGGTAAGTAGAAACAGAGGATAAAGTAAAAGAAACAAACAGAAGGAAAAGAGGTATCGCATCAGCAAATACGCCTCCCTCGAGGCCGCACACTAGGACAAGACTCCGCTATCAATCTCCTGGCGTATGCGTTGGGAATCGTGGTTGGTTGAGTGGTGTCAAAAGCAAGGTGGTGTTATGTATTCGGAAAAGGTACGGTGTGGTAGTGGTGTCGTCAATTCGTCCTGCGTGCGCCAGTCTTCGCATGGTTCAATAAGCATCATCGAGGGTGTTTCCGAAACTGGGATGAATTGGTATCGTTTTGTTGAGCGCGACGCTGTAGCCCGAGGCACGCGACTCGAGTCAACTGTCGAGGCTACCGCAGCTCTTGATATTTATACGCGGCGCTTAGTAGGCCCAGATCTTGAGCTGTGATGGGTGTTAGATGATGATCCATAATCTAGTCCGTTCGAAGAGTTGCCTACCAAGGAATCCCAAGAGCCTGTGCAAAGGCTGATGCCATCGTTGCTCACGCCCAAGCAGCTGACACGGTTCTCGTGGCCAACAAGTGAGCCGACCTTCTCACCACGGGTAACATCCCAAACCTATGACGATCAGTACGTGTCGTGCTTCTGTCCAAGACGCAGAACCTACCTTGCACTCAAAATCGTCATAACCAGCAAACAAAAGACGACCAGATACTGAAGTGGCTACAGAGGTAATGCCGCAGAGGATGGATTCCGACTGTAGACGGTTAGCTTCGAACACTATGATAATGAATCGCGCAGAAAAAATACATACCCCGTAGAGGTTCAATTCTCGATCTGCGCGGATATCGAAAAGACGGCAAGTCGCGTCATCCGAACCAGTGACGAAAGAGTGCCCATCAGGGAAGAACTGAATGGCATTGATGTCGGACTCGTGACCAGCAAATGTCTGGACGGCCTTGCCTGCACGGATATCCCAGAGCTTGGCGAAAGCATCGCAAGCGCCTGAAATAAAGGTGTTCTGGTTGGTAGGGTTGAGGCTGATGCTCATGACATCGCCGAGATGGTCGGCGAACTCGGTAACTTTTTGACCGGTCTCGATGTCCCACTTCATGCAGGTCATATCACCAGAAGATGTAAGGATGCTGCGGTCGTTGATGAACCGGCAGCAGGATAAGTATCCAGCATGACCAGAAAGCTCCCGGGCGACGCGAGTAGGGCCGTCGCGCTGCTGGTTAAGGTTGTAAACGGAGCAGATATTATCAAGGCCACCGCAGGCGACAAAATTACCGCTAGGAGCGTATGCGCAGGTCATGACCCAAGACGAGCGCAGAGGGATCGCGTGGACCTTGTTGGTGGTGTATGCGTCCCAGATAATCAGCTTGCCATCTTGCGACGCGGAGACGAGATGTCTCCGGTCGGTTGACCAGTGCATGGCGTAGATCTTGGCCAAATGACCTTTGAGCGTCCTCTTTGCCTTCATGAGCTGGTTCTTCGGGATAGGCTCGTGAGCCTGCTGAGCAACAGCGCGCACTAGATGAGATTTCAAGCGTCAGCTCATAACAAACAGAGATGAATCAGGAGCGTAAAATCGCTGGCCATCAATTGACCGTAACAGCGGACCGCGGGAATGGGAACATACGTGTCGTGTCGGCGAGCTCATCCTTCTTCCTCTTGATGCGGTCCTTCAGGGTCTCAGCCTCGCGACGCGCCTGCTGAATGCGCGCCTGCATCGCCTCGGGCGATACATCATTACCGCCTTGCGAGTTCATCTTGGCGAACGTTGTCGATGGTCCAATCGACGTGTGTGCTGTGATGTCGGTGTCGGGGGGAAAAGGGGGCGGCGAGAGACGGAGCGTCGTCAACGTGCAGGGTGAGAACGCGTCGAGGTCCGAGGTCTATCGGTCGGAATCGAAACGTTCAATCTCTGCAGACGAAGAGACAGAAAGGCGTCCGTAAAAAGGGAGGGAGGAAGCCGAACGATGAGGTCGTCGTCAGTCGATGAAATTGACGGGTTTGGTGAGAGATGAGGTGTGGAAGAGGTGGACTGAGCTGGACGGAGCAGCGAGTAGTGTGTGGAGAGCGGGAAAGGGAAAGAGTGCCTCACCTCATCACTGGGCAATGGGATGGGTACCTAAAACCTGTGGTGTGCGCTGGTGCTGGGAACTGAGAACTGAGATGGGGACGGTGACTAGGCCTAGGGGGAACTTGGTGCAGGGCCAGGTCAAAAAGAGGAGGAGCGCGCCAGTGGAGGTCTGGGAAGGTAATTAACAGCTCAGGTAACGGGCATGGGTAGGTATAGTAGTACGGAGTACCTGCACTTACTAGCACGGGAGCTTTGCTGCAGCAGTATCACCTGGTTATAGCGGTACTTTGTCCGTGCTGGAGTGCAAATGGTACCTACTCGTAGGGGGCTTGGTGGTAGGCGCCCTGGGACCCGGGAATTTTTAGTGGAAACCCCAAGGAGAAAAGCGGGACTCGGGTACCTCCTGTTAGCCAGCAGTGAAAAGTGCTTCAATGCAACTGCAATTTACAGAGAGGTCTCTCGCCTCTTTTCTGCGCTGGTGTGTGTGCACCTGGCATCGGTCACAGCGATTGATCGTACCAGAGCCATCAGCTTTGCATCACCGACATTGCTGTGTACAAGCACTCCGTACTAATGTAGCCGCCCAACAGGCTCGGAGATAAATACAACAAGTATTCAGGGGTATGTGAAAGAGAGGTGGCATCCCGAAGTCGAGCAATCTGATTTCCCCCTTACTACGCTATACGGAGTACATATAACAACTCACATACGGAGTACATGGCGACCAACAGCCGAACGCAAATCTACTGCTACGACTAGGTACTACATATCAACAACGCATCTTCCCCTTTCATCTACGAAAGCCTTATCCTATCATCTCAACGTATCCGAGCTCACAATCCGCTAGATAATCTTTCCGGTACTCCATCCTCCTTACAGAGCATCTACAAGTAATCTTTCCTACATGTATTTCAACACGATGATGAGAGATCAATGCAATGCAGCTGTTCGCACGTACCCTCCTTGCCAAGGACCGAAGCCTTCGTTTGACTGGAGAGGGCGCGGTAAAAGGACGGGCTGTCCTGCAGGCTGCTGCAGATAATTTGTACGGAGTATCGAGGGCAATAATAGCCAGCAAGCCAGCAGCTAATAATGATCTCACCCAGCCAAGGGGAATATGGGCGGGGGAGAGGAGGAGATGGGAGCACAAGACCCGCCCGTTGGCCGTCGCGGATGTCGAAAAGTCTGTGGGGCAAACCAGCCACTCCAGCTCGGTAGTGATGAATGCAAGAGAGGGAAAGAAGAAAAGCTCTACGGGGTTTTGCTCCATCTTGTTACTCTGTGCAAGTCTTTCCCAAGGGCTGACGAGGATCAACACTGATGATTATGATTTCCTAACCGCAACCTTGTCCATAGAACAGTTCAGCATCTCTGGCTTACTCGCCGACTTTCGTGAGACAATCAGCGAACATTTGGCAGGCAAAAGTTAGCCTACAATACAAGTACGGACCATTATTACAAGTACTCCGTACACGGCTGGGTCCAGAGCAGGGAAGCTCCATCTGCATCTTGAGATTACCACCCGCTAGCAGTAGCCTGCCCCGGCCAGGCCCCTGTGCCTTTCTTGGCGGCCATTGAGAGGCAGTTTGGATTTTAACGAACTGATGGATTTGGCTTTCAAGTCTTGTGTGCCGCCAGATCAAAATGTCGGAACATTTTTTATTCTTTTAGGGGTTCGTCTGACGCTTTGTAGCACCGAATCTAACGGTCATTACTCTAATTATTATTCCTGACAATGTTCGATATAGCTTCTCTGCAGGCCCGTCGATATGACCGAGGCCCCTAGCTACAAATCCTCGCTACGACGTACTACTTACTTACTATATGTATTTACAACATAGGCAAGGCATCATGCGCAGTGCTTTATGGATTTTTACTGCGGCGCAGCATCAGCCCTCACACATCACCATTGGAGAAACTCTTTGGTCAGCATACATCTAGTGGAAGCAGATGACCTGGCAAGACAATTTCAAGAGTCAGATGCGAGATCTGATGACGTGACGGTTCTCCGCGGACTACTATTATGCCAATTGGGTGCCCTGCGCACCGGATTCCGATGAATGCATATTCATCTCTCACGCCGACTGGTCTATCCTTGCACAGGTAGGTAGCTCAGGTTCAATGTCAGCCGTTTATTCTTATTAATGCCGTGTAGGTAATGTGGAGGAACAGCATCCGCTGTCAACTCATTCTATCATCCTTTATTAGCCAAATTCCTCCCCTTCTGCTAACCCGTTGGTCCTCTATAGCGTTGTCTTCATTATGAGATCCAGAAACAAGATTAATCAAGAAAGGGGTCAATCTCTATTACTCCGTACACCGGTCCCTGCTGTCGGTGCCACGCTGCAACCTTACCTGCGTTGTCGCCGACGTGCCGACAGATGACTGGCAATAGGAGTCCGAATAATAGGTCGGGCGGGCCCGGGCCTCTGTGGCCTACTTGTACGAGACTCATTGAACTCCAACCAGTTCTTACAACTTTCCCTGCCTGTTTCCTCTTACTACAAGTACGGAGTACAGGGCAGCTTACTAGATGGGTAGTGGACTCTTCAACAGCACTCCAGAGGCGTTACCCTGTAAACAAACTATTTGATGGCCACTTCTATATCGCTAGGTACTGATTTATCCCGACATGGCTAATACATGTATGTGTCTATGTATCTTTATGGTTTACAACTTCCGTCAGTGATTCCTTGCCCACTCCTTAAACCACTCTAAAGCCCCTGGGTTCGCCACACTGGCGTTGACTTTGACCTCCATATCCGAGAGAATCTGCTTGACAGCAACCTCGATCCTGCAACTTGTTAGCCAAAAGTCTACCGTATAAATAGATGATGGCTCTAGGAAGGGAGGGGCCAACATACTTTTTACCATTTCCTGTCTTGGGAATACCGCTTGGTCCACACTCCTCGACCACACTCGGTACATGTCGAGGGCTGAGCTCGCTCTTGATTTTGTGCTTGATTCCGGCCTTTAGCTTGTCGTCAAAGGTCTTGCCGGAAGCCATGACGACGAACAAGCATACCGTCTCGTCGGTATCTGCAGCCCTCCTACGGCCAACGCATACGCTGTCTTCAACCTCGGAGGCAAAGAAACGCGTGATGATGTTGTAGATCTCCGCGGAGCCGAAGCGCACACCTGAAGGTTTGAGCACGCCGTCCGATCTTCCCAGCATCACCAGCCCGCCCGTGGCGGCGTCGGGAATTTTGACGAAATCCCCGTGATGCCACACGGCGCCCTTTGCGCCGCAGACGTCGGAGAAGCGCTCAAAGTAGGCGGATCGATACTTGGCGTCGCCGTTGGGGCCGAAGAAAGTCAGAGGCTGGCAGGGGAAGGGCTTCACGCAGACTAGATCGCCTGCTTCACCGGCTGGAACATGCTCACCCGTCAGAGAGTCGACGACTTTGATCGCCATGCCGAGGCCAGCGCACTGGATCTCGCCGACACGCACAGGGAGGAGCGGACAAGGAGCGCCGAAGAGGGAGATGATGTCTGTCCCGCCGGTAATGGAGGCAAGGTTGACCTTTTCGGGGAACGCCTCGTAGACAAACTTGAACGTCGAAGGGGGCAAGGGGGAGGCGGTGGAGTAAATGGCTTCAAGGTGAGAAAGGTCGATGGAAGATTCTTGAACCGGGCGAATGTTGTTTGCCTCGAGAGCTGTGAGATATGCAGCTGAAGTTCCGAAATGCGTGACTTTGAGTTTGGACAAAAGTTTTGGCAAGGACAGGTAGGAGTTGGGGCGGAACGGAGAGCCAGAGTACAGGACGAGAGATGTTCCTGCAGCCAGAGCTCCGATGCTCCAGTGCCACATCATCCACGAGGTGGTGGTATAGTATAGCATCTTGCTGCGGGGTCCCATGGAGCAGTGGAGAACATGCTCCTTCTTGTGCTGAAGCAATGTGCCCAAGGCCGTGTGTACGATTGCTTTGGGGAGACCCGTGGTTCCGCTGGAATAGAGAATGTACAAGGGGTGGGAAGGAGGAAGCTGCTCAAACTCAAGGCGCAGGTCTTCCGGGGATGAGGCCAGGAAAGAGTCGTAATCCACAGCCTGGACCATGAGAGCAGCGATATCCTGCAAACATGGATCTGCCTCGATGTTGTTGATCACCACAACCGTCTTCAGCGAGCCATCTTTGACCAGCTCCTTGACGATTTCGATCGTCTTGGCCGTGCTGGACCACCCCTTGCCGTTGTATACCGTCCCATTGTCCGCGAAGAGAACCTTGGGCGCGATCTGCCCTAAACGATCAAGCACAGCCGAAACCCCGTTATCAGGGCTGATGCCCGTCCAGATGGCACCAATACTGGCAGCTGCGAGGGACGCCACCAATGCCTCGACGTGGTTACTCACGTAGCCGGCGACGACGTCACCAGCCTTTAAACTGATGGGCTCGGCACGTAGCGCGTTGGCGCAGCGGCGCACAGAGTCGCGGAGAGCGGCCCAGGTGGTTGTGCGCAGCGAGCCTGGGAGCTCGGTGATTGTAGTCGTGGCGATGGAGTTTGGGTCAATAGGGGGATCAGTAGGTGGGAAGAGGAGGTTCTGAGCAAAGTTCAGGCGAGATGATGAGAAGAAGTCTGGCCGAGGGTACATTGACGCATCTTGAGGGAGTGCCTATGAAAGAAAGGTGTGTAAGTTGAGGTTCTGATATTCACACATATGAACATGTGAGAGGGACATGTTCTCGTGCATTTTTGGGGACACTCGTCTTTCCATCTGCGGTCGAGGAGATTCCACATCGGCGCACCCACTTTGCTATGAAACCCGAGAGAGTCTCTTCGCCAGCCATCACGGTTTTCTCAACTTTGGCTCTCAACTTTGAGCACTCTTTCATTCCATCTTGTTCTCCTACTGCGGCTTCCTTCCCCTATGTGATGGCACCACAACTCGTGGTGTCTCAAGTCATGACAACTCACCTCGCCACGGGCAGTAGATGCTTCAATTCCAACAAAATCCCAACATTCCTCCCAGAACTGTCCCACATTCTCGATGGACCAGTTATATAGACCCTCGTAGTCTTTCAACTGTAAAGTATGTTTGTCATTAACACGCTGCATAAACTGCCACATGGGCGTCGACGTGGGGTCGGGATGTCGCCATAGTTCTTCGGCAGTCATGATTTCTTTTCCAACGTTTAATAAGTATTGAACGGGTATTATAGAAAAAGTGTACTGAAAAGAGTAG
Organism: Trichothecium sympodiale; assembly: GCA_003012115.1. Lineage (NCBI taxonomy): Eukaryota > Fungi > Ascomycota > Sordariomycetes > Hypocreales > Trichothecium > Trichothecium sympodiale. The sequence continues at coordinate 72,799 of PXOB01000129.1, forward strand.
GAAAATGTTGTATGGTCTTGATGAATGATCAGAAAAGAAAGAAAACTTGGTATTTTACTACTCCAAGAACTACCGCATTTGTTGGGGCCGGTCAACGGCTTTCATCGCTTCCGTAAATTTTGTGAACCGTCGCGAACCGATCAACTCTCGGAACCGCAGCTTACAAGTATACAGCGCGGGGCAGCTCGTTTGGGAACAAAGCTGTGGCTGTGCGTTTTCGCCTGTATTACCTCTTGTACTCCGTACAGAGTAGGTGGTTCCCAAGCCTTATCGCGCCATCGATAAGCTGATTAAAAAATCAACGACTCGTGTGCGAAGGGTCATACAAGTCGCCTTTGCGGCTGAATACGCGTCTGGCGGTGAGAACTTTGAGAGACAAGCTGTTGCGAATTAAGCTGTCGACTAGTCATTGACTTTATACTCCGAACATGTCTTAGATCGCCCCCCCCCCCCTTTTATCATTGTTTTGTACTCGGTGCATACAAGTAAGTATGTACCTACTTGTGTTGTTTTCCGCGACGAATACTTCGCGAACTAGGCCTAGGGGTGTATTTTACTTCGTGCTTTGAATGATTTCTGCTCTCGGGCACCATTATATAATGTATTCATCAATGATGCGCCTTCTTTCTGCTTCTCGGCCGTACAAGAACAAGTACGGAGTACTTGCAGGGCTTCAGGCCCAATGCTGGCAATGGCCCGAGGCTGCCGTTGGGGCCGGACTTCTCGGCAGAGACACTGGTGCTTGGCACCAGAAGGTGGTATTCTCCCTTGGTACTCCGTGCTTGTACTCCGGATCAAAGGAGCCGACGTTGCCAATGGCTCGCAATTCATCAGTCCTTCGTGCTTACAAGTAGTATGGAAAAGAGAAGTTGAAATTGGAATTGAATCCCAAGGACTGCATAAGACAATTTTTTCCGAAACTCACTGTCATTTGCCTTCACGAAAAGGGCCAATCGAATAGGAGACGTCAGCACACAGGGGTTGGCTTGGCTAAACCAAGACAATGCTGATTGGCTAGCAGCAAGTCTAGAAAAAAGGTACTAGCACTACTAAGGTAGAATTAGCAAATCCTCCTAGCATCCCAAAGACTGGCAAAGCAACAAGTACTCCGTACGGAGTAAGAAAAAAGCAGTGGGCGTTTGACAGTGCGACAGGGGCGCAGGGGCATGTGCGTCGCAAATTGCAGCTTTGCCTCGCCTCCCGCCTTTCCCCTGTTTCCCTCGAGTCCATCGAGTAAAAGTTGTGACCGTTCGATCTTCAGACTTGCTGCTCTGCTTGTTTCTTCCTAGTGCGAGAAGCAGCGTTCTCGGACTACTTGTAGAAAGAAATCGATCGAGGCTTGTCATCCTCTTTTTACCTCCCTTCACCTTCCCTTTTCCCCCATCACGCGATTTCTCTCTCTGGTGCTCACCGACGACCAGACATCCCTCTGCTCACAACACGCTCCTTTTTTCTTTTTTTTCTTCCTTTTCTTCCTTTTTTTCCGTCTCAGCACCACTTTCCTCCTTCAAGTTTGGACTGAGGGGCCCCTTTGGTTGCATCTGAACTCAGACCGCGGTACAGACGGCTATTCTACTAGGTAGAGGTTATTCCGGGAGTCCGTGACAGGCTACGGCAAACCTAAACCTACAAGTAAGGTACCTTGCCTTGCCCCGATCCACACGCGCGCGTCGACCATCGATTTTCCTTCCCCCTTTAACTGCCAATTCGAAAACCAACAACAAATCGCCAACCGTTTCCACCGATTGAACCTGTTGCTCAGTGCGGCGACTTCTCCCAACGTCGCTCTAAAGCTTCAGGACAACCATCCTGGGAAGGCCATAGGGAAAAGCAAGTGGAGTTGGTAGGTGACATTCCTTGTTAATTTGAGTTGGGTATCGCGCGGGCCGCTTCCACCATTTCAGAGAACAGCAACGGGCAATTGAGTTGGTGAGATCTCAAGATGGTGGTGGGACGCCAAAGGTGGTTGTATCAGAACTTCATGTATTGAGGCACTTGCAGCCCATTGCAGCTTCTGTCAAAACCACCTGTTTATCCCCCTCTCGAGCCCCGAAACTCCTCTGCCCAGATCCATGCAACGACTTTCACCATCGCTCCCCAAGTATTAGGCGTTTCGCTACAGCTGCACGCAGCAGTCCGTGGCGGAGAGAGAGGCTCCCCTTGCTGCATTGCTCTGGCTTGGCATGCGGAGCTTCGTGACAGTGGAAGCTGGCAGGGAGCACCGTGGCGGGCTTTATCCCTCATTGCTACCCGTCATCTCCATTCCTGCACATACCTTTATTCAGTTGCACCACGACATTGCTTGTTTGCAGCATTCAATTGATCGCTGACATTTTGTTCTCTTCAGTGCCTTGCAGTCTGCCTAGCTAGGACGACACGAGTAGAGTCATTCTCTCACCGATCCCGCAATCCTAACAACAGGAGCGATGCCCCGTCGTCTACAGAATCCTTTCTCCTCCAACTCTTCCGCCATGCCTCATCCCGAGAGATCGGGCGAGAGGCGCCCCTCTTCCTCCAAGGGCAACCGCCTGACCAGCTTCTTCTCCGTCAAGAACAAGGAGCACACCCAGCAGTCCCTGATTGCTATGCAGAACCACCATAATGCCAACCCCAACCCCCACGCCGCCGTATCTACCGGCATTTCGCCCTCGTCCGTGTCGCTCCCGACCATCTCAATCTCGAATCCGGCGACTGGCGAGTTCAGCAGCGACGTGCAGAGCACAACCGTCTTTGAGCCCGAGACCGAGGAAGCCCGCGAGCGACAGCAGCGAGCCGACGCTCAGTTTGGCCCTCTATGCCACCCCTCCCACCGCTACACCAGCAAAGCTCCTCACGGTCAACCTCTTGTGGCCCCAGTGGAAGACGAGCCGCCTTATTACTTCATTTTGACTACCTACATCAGCTATCTCATCCTTATTCTTCTCGGTCACATTCGCGACTTCTTCGGCAAGCGATTCGGCGATAAGAAGCACTACAACTCGCTCAAGGTGCAGAACGGCTATGCTCCCCTCAACGACGATTTTGACAGCTTCTACACCCGTCGCTTAAAGCTGCGCCTGGATGACTGCTTTGCCCGCACGTCTACAGGTGTCCCCGGTCGCTTCATCACCCTCATGGATCGCAAGTCTGACGATTTCAACCGTACCTACCAGTACACTGGCACCACTACCGAAACACTGAATATGAGCTCCTACAACTACCTGGGTTTCGCTCAGTCGGACGGCCCGTGCGCCGATGCCGTCGAGGAGTGCGTCAAGCGTTACGGCATCACTTCCTGCAGCCCTCGTGCTGACTCTGGTACCACGGATCTGGCTCTTGAGGTCGAGCGTGAGGTTGCTGATTTCGTTGGAAAGCCTGCCTCTATGATTTTCTCCATGGGCTATGTTACCAATGCTAGCTCTTTCCCTGCCTTGGTTGGCAAGGGCTGCCTGATCATCTCCGATGAGCTCAACCATGCTTCCATTCGTGTCGGTTCTCGTCTATCAGGCGCCGTTATCAAGTCTTTCAAGCATAACGATGTTAAGCACCTGGAACGCGTTCTTCGTGAGGCCATCTCGCAAGGTCAGCCGCGCACCCATCGCCCTTGGAAGAAGATTCTAGTCGTCGTTGAAGGTCTTTACTCCATGGAGGGCACAATGTGTGATCTGCCTGGTATTCTTGCCCTAAAGGACAAGTACAAGTTCTACCTTTTCGTGGATGAAGCCCATTCTGTTGGTGCTCTTGGCCCTCGTGGCCGTGGTGTCTGCGACTACTTTGGCGTTGACCCTGCCAAGGTTGATATCCTCATGGGTACTCTGACAAAGTCTTTCGGGGCCAACGGTGGTTACATTGCGGCTGAGAAGCACATTATCGACAAGCTCAAGAGTACCAATGCCTCTACCCTCATGGGCGAGGCCCCTAGCCCATGCGTCCTCATGCAGATTCTAGCCTCCCTCAAGCTCATCACTGGCGAACTTTGCCCGGGCCAGGGTGAGGAGCGTCTTCAGCGAATTGCCTTCAATTCTCGTTACCTCCGTCTCGGACTTAAGCGTCTCGGTTACATCGTCTACGGCCACGATGACTCGCCCATTATTCCCGTCATGCTGTACCACCCCGCCAAGATCCCTGCCTTCTCCCATGAGATGCTCCGCCGCAAGATTTCCGTCGTTGTTGTCGGCTACCCTGCTACTCCCCTAATCACTTCGCGGGCTCGCTTCTGTGTCTCTGCGGCCCACAACAAAGACGATCTTGACAGGCTGCTGGCAGCTTGTGACGAGGTTGCTGATCGCATGCAGCTCAAATACTCTTCTGGCGTAGCTGGTGGTCTCGAGCCCCTGCCTGACAACGTTCACCTCTCTGCTGAGGAGGAGAGGAAGTGGCGGAAGGAGAACAGCGTGCCCATTACTCGTCCACGGTGGGCCCTCGAGGATATCTTCCGTACAGGTGTCCACGATGCAAAACTACCCCTGCGGTAAATTGCATCATGATCAAGCCACTGTATCCCTTGGTTACAGGTCAAGTGGCAATTTTGCCGCGAAACTTGTCCAGATTGGGCAACGTGGTGGTTTTTCTTTTTACGCGGCTTGGCTCGGTGTTTGAGGCGTATCTGCATAGACTGGGATCGTTCTTGTGAAGGATCTGAAATCACATTCTATTCTTGTTTGACTAACCTTGGTAACTCAACGGTTTTTTGTTTTTTGTTTTTGCTTCTCTCAGCATTAGCATGGCATGTGCCCTCGCTCTGCATTTTGTTGCTTGTTTCCCCCGTACCATCTTCTTGATACTCGACTGTATGATTCTAGACCTTTGCTACATATATTTCTAGTGTATAGACGTGATGTGGTATGGAAATGGCATGGGAGTGGGAGAGAGCATGGAGGGGAGATTCCACCCAGCACAGAGGCGGGTGTTAATGTCCAATGATGTGGATGAATAATAAAGACGTAAACGTTCACTCATTCAATACTATTCCGCTAAATGCGTTTCATGCATCGCGAGTTCTCATCTGATACGAGTGAAGCCGACCTTGACGGTGAGAGCCGAAGTTGCCTCGTATCTATCTTTGGGGGAACTGGTAGACGATACGATGTCATAGGTAGCTCGTATAACTGTGTCCTGAGACCTGATGATCCGGTGGGCTCAAGGCTGAGCCCGGAAACAGTTGTAAAGAACTGTTTTGGCCCCCGCTCGAGATATCGAAACGCGCGAAAGCCATGCTGTGATGTCACTAGGCAAACGAGGCAGTCATTACACAGGAATAACCGCTGGACTAGGCCGGATCGTAGCTTCTGTTCCTGGAGAGGTCGAAGGGTTTTTCCCTTGTTTCGGACGATGCGGGTGGTGTGTAAAGGAACAGGGACCTGAAACCGCGTATGGCAGTAAAAGGTTAGAGAGCGTAGGTGTTGTGTTAAAGCGGAATGCGGTGGAGGAGGGGGAGAAGTGAACAATGGGTTCGTTATTAGTCGAAAATGTTGGACGGAATGTCATAGACAAATACTACCTAAGTGATGAACAAGAGTCTATTATCTGGTGATGAATTTTCGGCCGTGAACATGAGACCATGTTTGGAGAGAAAGTCTGGGGATCTTAGCTTAGGCAAGGATCGGCACGTTGCTTCCAGTTTGCTTGCATGTTGTTCCCACCGAGCGGACGGACAGCATCGTAACTCGACTCAGGTACTGAAACTCAAATGGAGGCTGAGCAAAACCAATTTTCCCACGATGGTGGGGGGGGGCCGAGCGGCTACCTAGGTCGGTCCAATGGTCGGGTCTCAGGTGGGCTAGACAAAAGAAAAGGAAGAGGACGCTTAAATATGCTGGTACTGTGGGAGATGGTATTACATATTATTTTTGTAAGCAGTCGGTGGTGGAGTGCTGAAAGTTGCTTCTCGAGCAAGCAGTCTTGGCCCCAAGTGTAGGAGGAGGGACCTGGGACGCCCTGAAAGCCCTGGACTACACACCACCAGAAGTCGCTGGCCAAGGTGGAAGGGTAGGGTAGTTGGTGGGCAAAGGTGGGGACGCAAGGCCTGAACCATGCCATCTAAAAGCGTACTACTAAAAGGGAACCTACTTGTACCTAAGCAAGAAGCAATGCAAGCAACCCAAGGCCTAGTAGTACTACAACTACCCACTACTAAGTACTAGGTAAAGGTAACAAGGTCAAGTACGGAGTATGGTGGTGCCTTGATTATCCTTCGTAATGCCCAACATCTCGAATCATTGAAGCCCCATATTCAGTCCTTGCTGTCCACTCACTACTGCTTCTCCTCTTTGTCAGAATTGGTTCGCCCTTTTCTCCATTCGTGGGCCAAGTGAAAATTGTGTCGCTTCTTCTGATACTTGTTGTTGTTGGCGTTTAGCGACGCGTAACGGGTCGGCGCTTTTGGGACAAGGTTGCTTACGGGATTCCACGACTTGCATACAACTTCCAAGGGAGAGAGGGCTGCATCTAGCGACCAACTCCTCGTTTTCGGCACCACTGCTCCATAATCTTTGGTATCGCGAGGAACCCTGCGAATAAACGACACTGCATTCCTCATCGTCACTACTACACATTTCTGCGCCACCAGACCCTGAGTCCTTCGTTCGAACAGCCCCCCCTTCAGAACCGCAAAACATCTGCCCACGATGATGAGCGGCTTCGGCGCTGGCACAGCCTACGCCGAGTCAGACGCCGACGATGAGTACGAACGCAGTATCTTGGGAGGACACTCTCCCGTGGGCGATTCGGAAGCCAGCCCCATCGACAGCGAGATGAGCGGCACGTCGGCCGAGCACACGCCCACAACGTACGGGCACCGCGAGAGCGTCGACAGACTGCCAGAGACCATTATAACAGAGTGGACCGCGGATGAGTGTGCCGACTTTATTGGGAGCATTGAATTGCCCCAGTATGCGGATTCTTTTATCGGTAGGTTTTGTTTCTGTAACCGAAAACGCCCAGCCCGAAACGTTGAGCGAATAAGGTTTGCCGTTGAAGCGGTTGGTGGCTGACCGGCAGGACAGAAAACGACATAGTGGGCGAGGCACTGGTAGCGCTGCATCATGAAGACCTCAAGAGCATGGGTATCGCTAGTGTTGGCCACAGGCTCACCATCTTGAAAAGTATATACGATGTCAAGAAGGCGCAAGATGTTCCCATGGAGAGCGACCACTACATGCCGCTTTGTAGGTACTTTCGAAAGGCTGGTATCTGACTTATAGGGCTAACATGAACCCAAGCCGCCGACGCAGAAGCACAATATGCCACCGCCACGCTGAAGGATATCAAGCATCTTGTAGAGCAGCTGAGATTGCGAGACGAACGAATGAACCTCTTAGAGAACGACATGCGGCGAATGAATGAAGATTTTAGAAGACTCAGGGAGGACATGCTCCCAGCCCTACGCCTAGCCAAGGAACAGCAGCCTCTACCGAACCTGGGCAGCACCACACCTAGCTTCAGCTACGATACCTCTACATTATCGCCCCCCGCTCCAACGCCGCCCCCTGGATCATCAGGCGGCGCCCCCAAGCGACAATACTCTCAGCGCAAAATCCTGATCGGTGCGACTCCAAAGAATGCCTCGCCGACACAGCCCTCGCACGAGAGAACGATTGCTGAACAGACCCTCGACCCTACAAGTGCTGCCGAAAGGGCGGTCATGAACTCCCAACACCTCGCCGGCTCCCAACACATCAATTCCACTTCATATCCCTCGCCGAATATGCCCTCTCCCACCTCCCCTCAGACGCACTCTATGCTGCCCCCACGGCCTTATAGAGAACAGCAAACACCATCGAATCGAACCACCTTTGATGGTGGCGACCACTCGTACGCATCGCGCGACAAGACTTCACAACCGCCACGTCGACGAGAGACACCAGTGCCAGATACACCAGGCTCATCGAACTCATCGGTGGAGATATACAAATCCTTCCGCGTTAGCATGGACGACCCGTGCCACAAAGTCTTGCCCGCAGCACTCAAGAAGTATCAGATCAATGCTCCCTGGGATCAGTACGCCCTGTATATTGTTTACGGCGACCAAGAGCGCTGCCTGGGCATGGACGAGAAGCCATTGATCCTGTTCAAGCAGCTGGACAAAGAAGGCAAGAAGCCAATGTTTATGCTAAGGAAGACGACGGCCGCAACAGAGGGAGATCCTGGTAGTGCTGGTGTAGGCTCGACAGGTACGAGGGGAGCTAATGCAGGGTATGACCCCCCCGGCGGTATCATCTGAGGACAGTGATGGCCTGCCGAACGACGACCAATGAGCCGACGAATTGCTCTCGATGTTATTCGGAGACTGTACAGCATACATGTATCAGAAGCTAACACAACCCGACCTCCAACGATGAAAGACGTTTGCATTGCTCTCACGCATTGCATCACCACAACTCTTCCGTCACATGTCCTCTCCCAAGGGCCCCTAGCTTCATCATCATTTTCACTTCTTGGATACAACATTATTGTTATTTTTCTTGCACATCAAATAGGGAGATGGAAGGGCATCATCATTACCAGCGGCGTTATACGATTGACAGGCCAAATTTGGGCAAGTTATGGCATGTTTCTCCAGTGTTACCTGTGTTTTCAAGGCGCTCCTGTGCGAATCTTTCACGTTTTCATGGAAATAAAAGGAGGCATATGGGCTTTGCATGTCTTATTTTTTCCTTTCAAATTACAAGGTACTACTGGTTGTTCATGAGGTCTCGGATCTCTACTTGGAGCTGGCGAACCTGGCGCGTCTGCTGACGGAAATAGACGGATATGAATCTTTTTTGTTTCGAGGCGGGGATGCTAGGTGGCGCAGGAAAATGATGAATCTAGGTGCGGGTCGACGTCATATAACTTAACTCGCGTCCCATGTTGCCTATAGCACTTATCACTTATTTTTAATGATCACCTATGTTGGTGTCAGGCCAACTTCGTGGATATTTTATTCAAAACTTGCTGGGTCGTTCTTTATCATATCGTCTGTCATGGCACTCCGTACGGGAGCAAAGGAGTAATGGACTAACAAGTAGACACACATTCTTGGAGTCCTGTATCCTACTACGGAGATTTCTAACACGATGATATTGATATGAATGCAAGATAGCACGGAAGGCTGCCTGGAAGATGCTTTAAGAAGCAGCTTGTAGTGGAAGCTTGTGGGGAATCCCACCAATTATTGCACAGAAGCTGCTGTGGCGCAGCCGGGCATTGTTCATGACGTCTCCCTTATTAGGTTTCTGGCTAAGCCACAGCCGTCGAGACAGTCGCCGCGCGCGGGGGTCGCCCGACGGAGCTTAAAAAGTAGTCTGTCCCCTGTGTACGGAGTACTTCATACGGAGGATGCTGCTCCACTAGGCTTACGGAATACTTGCGAAGATGATCAGCCGCACGAACGAGCTATGTATATGACCTGACGATACCCTGTTCTTTCTTTTGCTCTTCGATCTAGCTCTACCGTTCTATATACTTGTACAAGCGATTCTTCTTGATTCTTCTTATCTTGTACTTGAACAAATACCTAAGACATTCGCTAAAAACCATCACCCGCGCATGACCGTGACGATTGGGGGGGAATGACTCGAGAAGTCGCAGTGGACACCTGATTTCAACAACGCACGCCGGCACTTATTATCAGCTCCTCTATATCCTTGCGATTTCCCATGCGAACAAGTGCGACGACAGCTGAAGCAACTCCCAATCGAAAAGCTCTGAGGCCAGCGGGTTGAGATGCTTGACGAAAACCTTCCCACCTATAGATTCCGGCCCTCGACCGAGAACCCCCAAAACACACTACTATACTTTACGCACAATGGCTCTGATCCTTCGGCCGAGTATCTCCTCAAGCGTCCGGTCCCATCAGCCTCTCCAAACCAGTACGCGCTGGGCCTGCTAGACGTTCAGTACTCGTCCATACTCTACGCCGAAGTCCTCCTCAAGCCCGAGTGGTCGCAACCCACTCTATCGGCCGCAGAAGTTCGCGCCAACGGAGGTACGCCAGTGTCTGTCGCCCAGACGCCAAATAACTTCACGATACTCCTCTACAACCCTGATCAGCCAGTTCAGGTCAGCTATAAGCAGGGCAGTTGGAGCAAGGATACATGGGAATTTGAAGTTCCCGAGCGCTCCTTCAAGCAGCCCTCTACGAGCAAGATTGACCAGGACAGCTCAGAGGTGCTCGGCGACCTGGTAAGCAAGGTCAACTTTAAGTGGAAGCGAGATGGGAGAATGAACAGGGATATGACGTGTTACATGTCCGGCAAGACGGTGGGTGGGAAGAAGAGCAAGGAACCCGATATCACAGTGGCCTTCTTCAAAGGAGGCAAGACGGAAGGCGCTGTGGCAATATACGAGCCAAATTTGGCCAGGGTAGACGTCGAAGACCGCAAGGGACTGGAGGTGGTACTACTTCTCAGCGCCGAGGTTATTCGAGATCTGTATCTGAGCCCACGCAGCGATCCCTTCAATACTGCTGGCGCAGCCCCCCCTGCCAGAGCCACGAATGGCAACAACAACAACAAGGCTCCCGCTAAGATGCCGGTAAATCTATCATCGGGTGCTGTTGCCCCAGGCGGCGCAGCCGCCATGTCCGGCGCGCTTGGAAACGCCCAACCCCCTTCATCTAAACCCGATGCCATGGACGCCCGGAGAAGAGCTGAGATTGATTCGGAGACGAAGACGCTCAAGTCTTTGGCTGCATCGGAGCAGCGCCAACGCGATCGTGAGAGACAAGACCGAGAGGAGCAAGAGCGCATCAAGAAGATGCTCGACCAGGAGGAAAGGGAGCGGAAGCGGCGACAGACAGAGGAGATTGAGAAAGAAACAGAGAGGCTACGAAGGGAATATGGGGTCAATGGACAGAGCCCCAATCTACCGCCTCGAAGGGATCAAGATGGGGGAGGGCGAGGAGGCTTCTTCTCCGGATCCTCATCTCACCCGCAACCACCACATCGCCCGGTCAGCGTGGGACCGCCAACGGCCCAAGGGCCTGGACAGGCCACCATCATGCAGCAGCCTCAGCGGCAGCCGACTTCCCAGCAGCAAAATGGGGGTGGAGGGCGTGGTAGGCTGACAAAGTTCCTCAACACGCCTTATGCAGGCCCTGCTGCTGCGAGTATGAGTGGCTTCTTTGGTGGCGCAAGGTCGCAAGCGCAGCAGCAGAAAGAAGAGGAGGAGAGAAGGAAGAAGGCGAAGAAGAAGAGGAGTGTGCACTTTTAGAAAAGCGCAACATCCTCCTTCTAAGATTATGAGGCTTACATGGATTTGCTTACTATAGGAATATACCAGGGGTTGGCGTTTTCTTTTTTACGCATGAGCTTAACGACATTGCATATATAAGCGCATACATGAAGCATTATGAAATATCCATATCAAACTACACTTTCAATTCAATTACGGATCATGTGATCATGCTTTTTGAGTTGTTTGTGTGACACGAAGTCCCTCAGGTGCGCTTGATAAAATATAGTCAGAATTTGTACCGGAAGATGCATCCATAAGGGGTCGATGTTATTGCCGATAACCTTACTGAAATGAAGGGTCATTCATGGATATTTAGGGATGCTCGGTAGGTAGGATGCGACATATGGATTAATTAATACGTGTTCATGGGGATTTAGGGTGGCTTTTGATCCAGCGGTGGATGAGAGCGGTGACTCTAAAGTCACGAGGGACTCTATAACCTGCCTAGGGTACGGAGTACCTAAGATCTCTTTTTCAGAGCTGGGTCAGACATTGACTTTGAGATGGGGATTGTTAGTGGCGGTATCTCGCCTTAGAACGCTACCCATCTACTGTATTGCCAAGTAATCAATTCGGACAATTGGCTACATACTCCGGCGCAGTTAGACAATAGTTCTAGGACAGATTTATGATTCGGGAAGGCGCGGAGGCGTTCAGATGGAAGTTTTACCATTCCACATGACACCCCTCTTCCTCCCACCCCCCAAAGTTGCTTGGCTTTTCCGGGGCGTTGGAATCGCTAATACGTAAAGAGCAGCGATCCGCCCGGCTGACAAGCCTCTGCTATTCCTCGGTCTAAGGAACCCTAACCACCTGTCCATCCCCCGATCCTTTCCAGACCCTCCTCATGCCTCTCCCAACCGCCGCAAACCGAGTCGGCCAATTCCAACCGTCGAAAACGACGAGCCTATCTCAGCACACCACGCAGCCGTAAGGGGCGGCAGAAGCCTGCTGCAGCCGATAATCGACTGATAAGGATCAATTGATATATTACGGCGCATAAGGGAATTCCTCGGTATTACTGATGGCCCAATACGACGCAGGTCTGAGTGCCAGTCCCAACGCGTACCCGGCGACACAGACGAACCCCGCCCCGCAAGCAAAGTCGCAGTCGCAACAGTCTGGTCACAAACGTGTGTACCAGGCTTGCCTGCCATGCCGAGACAGAAAGGTGCGCTGCGATCTGGGCAGCGTCGATGACCCGCGTGATCCGCCTTGCGTAAGGTGCAGGCGGGAGAGCAAGAAATGCATCTTCAGCTCGACGCGGAGGAAACGCAAGGCCGATGATAGCATCGACCGACCCGGAGAGTCCGACGGTCCTCATAAAAGCCGTAACAATCGAGAGCACACCGGTACCAGTCCTTCGCCTGGAGGTTGGTCAGTCGATGGGCCATTGACACCCGGAGGCTCACGTGGCCGCAACCGTCCGCTGCAGCGCCCAGATGGAAAGGGAAGCGTGGATAGTCGCGACGGCTTCCACGATGGCGATAATCTCCCTATGCAGAACCCGGAGGCTCAGGCGGCGCTCAGGAGAGGAGTATTCGGGACACACGACGCTCTGGATCTGCTATACAAGGCTGCCACAGATACGGATAGGTTGGTCGAGACGGCGTCGAACTATACTGGCCAAAGCGGAGGTGCTAACATCCGCAGTCCCTTGACGCAGTCGACGATGCATAAGCGGGAGGAAAGTCGGGCTTCCGTCATGACCGTACCGCCACCCCAGCCAGCTCCCCCGACGACCTACTCCGGTCAAGATGGTCTTAATAGGCGTAGGCGCACCAACCCTTATCCCGAGCCGTTCATCAACATGGATCAACCCGTGGATCCGGAGCTCAGCCAGACGAATTACAGTACCCAGCCGGGCTATCAGGAAGCCATTCGGGCGTGGACGAGATTCCGCTTCGTGAGGGCTGGCTGGTTCACCCCTCAAGAAGCCATTGAGTACATCGACTAGTGAGTATGGTTGCTACGCTGTATATACCCATAAACTAATGGCTTGCAGCTATTACAAGTACCTATCGCCAATGACGCCGATATCACCACCGACTTTCAGTAACCCCGCATCGCATGCTACACTCCTCGCAGAGGAGCCCATTCTCTCTGTGACACTGCTTACTATCGCCTCGAGGTACCGCCAAATGTCCGGGGCTGGCGGTCATTGCCGCTCTCATGCTATTCATGAACAACTGTGGACCTATCTACGTGGCATGATTGAAAGGTGCTTATGGGGGCAAGAGGCGTTTGGCGGCGGCTTTTGCGGCTCAGGGGGCTCTGCTATCGGCCTATCCATGGCCGAGGAGACAAATTCCAGTAGCACGGCACCGTGGAGAGGCATGCGCAAGGGCAGTCTGAGGACGTTGGGCACCATTGAGTCATTGATGATTCTGACGGAATGGCACCCGAGAGCCCTCCACTTCCCTCCCACAGAGGCCACGGACGAGTTGATGTCACCTGACTATGACAATCCCTCAAACTTAGCCCCCGACGACCCAATGAGAAATCTTGGCGCAGGTATCGGGGGCAGAAGAATAGAGAGCTGGCTTGAGCCCGCTTGGAGAAGTGATCGCATGTGCTGGATGCTCCTGAGCACGGCCATGGGATTGGGGTACGAACTGGGTGTGTTCGATGACATCGATGAGATGCTAAAGGATGATTCCGTGACTCGGCCCGAGTATATGGACGAGGTATACCGCTCAAGAGCATATCGTATCAAGAGGCTCTTGCTCATCTACACGTCACAACTTGCCGGTCGTCTTAATTGGACGAGCATGGCACCTGAACACCTCCGCAAAGCAGATCCGGCTGTGTCTAGGCGTAGACCTCATACGAACGAGGAGAACACACCCGGAACGGCGTTGTCATCGACGTTCTCCAACGCCTTCGTTTATGTACCGGATCTTGAACTGGATGATCAAATCATCCACTGTTGGGCCGGCATTAGCAATGCAATGTACGTCGGCAATGAACGGTTATTCAAATCACCAAAGCACACGACAGAAATCATCCAGACTGGTAGATATGTTGATCTTCTGCGAGAATACACTCCTCTGCTTGACGACTGGTACAAAGAGTTTGAGCGTTTCCGACTCCCCCCATTCCTGCGCCACATCCTCACCATCGAGTATGAGTACGTACGCATATACGTTAACTCGCTATCCCTTCAAGCCGTCGTCGAGCGTTGCACCAACAATGCCAGCGGCAACAGCAACAGCAACGGGGGCTCGGCAGTTAATGGCACTCAGCTCTCCCCACAGACTCTGATGACCTTTAGCAAATTGCCTTTAGGCCAGCTCGGCGGTTTCACCGTCAATGATCAGGAATCTGTCCGTGAAGTAGTCGAAGGCTCCCGCAACCTGCTGCGCACAGTTGTTGAGGGTCTGCTTCCAGGTGGGTATCTCAAGCATGCTCCCGTGAGGACTTACTTTCGAATCATCAGCGGCGCCATGTTCCTCCTCAAGACCTTTGCCCTCGGCGCCCCTCGGTCCGACGTCAAAATGAGCATCGACCTCATGGATGCCACTGTTGAAGCGCTGCGAAACTGCGTCGTCGACGATGTGCACTTGGGCATCCGCTTTGCGGATCTCTTGGAGTCGTTAACCAGCAGGCTACGCAACCGCTTCATCCAGGCTCCGACGATGCAACAGGCCTCGGGCAAAGGCCAATCTCCTATGCCTGACGCGAATGGGCACACTGCACAAGCCAATGGCGAAGGGGCTGGCTGGGTTGGTAGGCATGCGCAGAATCTACGCGATGGTCTTAATGAGACATGTAAGTCATTTTGTCCCCTTGCTTTACCTATTATTAACCCCATATCTAATTTCTATAGATCGCGTGCCTACGTGCTCGACGGAGCCTAATAACATCTCGGCCACCCCCTTTGATCTGAGCACAAGCACCTTCCCATACCCAGGCGGCCAGTCTCTTGGCCCCGCGACCCCCGCAGCCACCATTGATACCTCCAACAATCCTTCCGCTCCCGGCGCCAACATGGACCATGCCCTCTTTGACGAGTGGAATAATCCGGGCAACGAAATGTGGTACCTCCCGCCCGGCCCGGCATTCTTCCAAAACATGGAGAACACGTCCGTCGCAATGACGAGTGAGGGTGTCAACGTTGGCGGGTTGGACCTGCTCGAGTACATGGCCATGGATAACACCCACTTCTCTGGTGGAACAAACTCTGCCGGCGGTGGCTTCTAGTACACCACCCTCAACCCCAACTTTACCAATGTTGTCATGCCCCTTCCCTCAGTATCTACTACAACACATGCTTCATGACTGGCTGCAATTTCTACTTCAAAGGTGTTAAGAGAAGGGAAACATAAGATGAAACAGGCAAAAAAGATGGAATGAAATGAGTCCAGGACGATATGCTTATGCCGATTTTGCTGACCATGGAAAAGGTCAGCAGCTACTCACTCAATAGAGTTCTTCAATTACAAGACATGTTTAACTGTACATTATTGATATTGCATCCATCGTCTGGCTGGAATCTTTGTGGCCGTGTTCTATCACTGCAAAACTGAAGTCCGAAGGCTTGCTGCTCCCTCTGTGACACCAGCGCCCTGTTCTCACGAGCACCAAAAGGCCTGATCCCATTTACAGATAGATACGCCACCAGGATTAGTATGAGCCAACCAGATATTCAAGACGGCAATAACACATGGTAGAGAAACAAGACATGATCCAGCTTCGTCTCAATTGCCCATTAGCCAATGACGGCCGCAAAAGGTTTGTCTATTTTCCAACATCTATAGAAAGACCACGCCATAAAAGAGAACCCCTTTCCGCTCCCCTTTCCAAGCCCATCCCCTAAACTACCTAACTGCAGTACATGTGATAAAGTGTACAAGAAGACGGGTGGCGAAATAGTTGAAATGTAAAAAAGAAAAAGAAAAAATCGAGTGAGTGAATGCAAAAGATGCTTTGTTTACATAAATGATACTAAGGGAAATGAAAAGCGAAAGACCGATGGGGAGAGGGTGACTTTTGGTATCAAAAAAAGACAACAAGTGGAATAAGTAGGAGGAGGAAGAAGAAGAAGAAGAAGAAGGGGAGCAGGATTAAGAGCAAGGTTGTGGATCAAGGGTTTTCAGCCTCACATGCCAAATTTGGCTTGGTGAGCGGCGTGCGCTTCTCGCAGACCTGAAATAAAAGTTAGTGCCTGTGACAACTTATGCATGTGCTTGTTTCATCTCACCTTGAAGGATCCTCGTTTGTCCTGCCCGGTCCTCGCAAGCAAGCTGCACTGCACTGCCCTCGACAAGATCAAGGCACACACTGTTAGGCAGCTCCTGTACTTCAACATCGGGAATATATGGCTGACGGAATTCGCTCATATGGAATCTCCTCACGCCGCCCGGTGCGCGGGCAAGGCTGCTCTGCACCATAGATAGGATGAGGAAGCCTTGGGAGTCGAGGCACATGTTGCGGCGCTTCCAGAGGAGGGTATCGGGGAACTGCACGTTGACGTCGCCCATCTGAGAGGTAATGCTCGGTTCGCCGGCGGTGGTCGCCGGTCGCTGTTGGGGGATCGGACGTCCTGTCGATGCGGGCTTCGGAGCGGTCGTCATGACTGGCGCTATTGGCTCGGGGGTTTCTTCCTTGACGGTCGGGGAGACACCTGTGGTGCTCTTGCTTCGGGAGCTGCTAGAGAAGGAGGAGAGGCGACGCATGAGCCTCTCGGCGCGAGAGGGCTTGTCGCCGTTTGCCGAGCCGTCATCGTCTACGTCGACGGGAGACACGATAGTCTCACGGTCTTTGCTAAGGGATCGGCGACTGCTGATGGATAGGCGGTGGAAAGAGCTATTTTGCAGCGTGGAGAACGGCTGAGAGGGTGAGTTACTCCCATGACGGGACAGGGAAGCTGAGAGATTGTCAGATGAAGGGTTCCGGCGGTCTCTGATGAAGTCTTTCATCACGTTAAGTGATGTTCGACGCGACTTGAAGTCTTTCTTGCCGTAGCTGGACGCAGAGCGATTCGTACCTTGAGACCCCCGACGCTCTTGAAGCGGCTCGATTACATCAGAAGTGTCGGCGTCGACAGAGGGGTGATGGTCGATAAACAAGGGCGACTGCCTCAAGTCGGTGTTCTCAGCATCGTCATCTCGAATGATTTTGGCCGTCACCGAGATAGATTCTGGACGGCCTCGAGGTGCGTGGCTGGAGGATGGAGGTGAAGCAACAGGCTCAAACATGGACAAGCGACTGGCCATGGAACCGGAGCGATCGCGCGTGGCGCCAGCTGCCTCAGGAGAGTGTTCTCTCGATGCGTTTCTCGATGCGGCGGCCGAGGGTGAGTTCCGACTCAAAGAGGTGGCTCTATCCGCGACCGACGGTGATCTCGAGGGCTCCCGTCCCTTCTTGACGGAGAAGAAAGTCGACGATGGCCTCGAGTTGGCAGGCGACGACCCAGCCGAGTCAGCCGAAAGCGTCTCGAGAGCCTTGATGCGCTGCGCGATGCTAGACCCCATATTGTTTGACTTTTTGGCGAGAGCGCCGTTGGCTGTCTGCTGGGTGACCTGGTGTAAGTAGACGGCACCACCTTGGCTCACCGACCTAGCAGAAGACTGGCTCACATCTGTTGGCGGGGCGACAAGATTACCCCGAACGGGATTGGACGCGGTGCGGATCATCTGCGGCTTCGAAAAGCCGGCGGCGCTCTGACCAGGACCATGACCAGCACCAAGACCAATGCCGTGGGCGGTCGACGGCGGTGACGACGAGCCCATGACGCTGGGAGGAAACACGGGCGTGAGCGGTGTTTTGGCGACAAACATGGGCCGGGCCTCCTGCAAGGTAGCGCTGTGCAGCTCCTCGAGTAGAGACTCATCGTCGGAGAAGTTGGTCTCCGTCTGAACTATAGAAGTGGGTCGGCTCCGCTGCTCTCCCTGTTCTCCCTGTTCTCCCTGCTCACCCTGCTCTTCCTGGCCTCCTCCCTGTCCTCCCTGTCCACCATGACCCTGACCTCGACCTCCTTGCCCGACACCGTCCACTGACAGGTCCGTCCGAATTGGTTCCACAAACGCTCTGCGTCTTTGCGTCGCATGTGCTGCTCCCACGTCGCTGGCACTGACACTGGCTATATTGGCAACGGGAACCTCATCTGCCAGCGTCCCTGTTGCCCCTGTTTCCCCTGGGAAATTCAAGTTCACTGCTAGGGGAACAGGCGGGACATCATTTTGAGTCGGTGCAGATCGCAAATCAGGTTTGGAAAACTTTGATTTGGGAACGCAGATCACTGGTGTCGTGTCCTTAGGCGTGATTTCAGCAGCCGTAGGTAAAATCACCTGCTTCGTGTCCACTACCAAATCATTTGTTGGCGGCTCTCGCGCTGGGCTCTCGCGAGCAGGCTCTGGTAGAGTTTCAGGCTGAACAGCTTGCTTGATCTCTTCTGCTGAGGTTTGGATATGCATAAGCTTGCTAGGCTGGGGATATATCCTACTTTGCCGCACGTATGTCGTGGCAGGTAGATATTGGAGCACTTCCTCCTCCTCCTCTTTTGGATCTTCCATCGCCTTTTCCGTAATAACTCTTGCATCCTCTGTCTTGGCAAGAGCCCCCGTCACAGGCTCCTCAGCCAGCTTTTCCTCATCGTGGGCATATTGCGTGCTCTCGACAAGTTCGACACTTGACGTGCTCTGATCTGATGTGATCTCTTCACTTTGCTCCTCCAGCTGAGCTGGATTCTCCGCGGCGGCGACGCCCTCAACCTCACCTTCTTTCTCCGTCTGCCTAGCGGACTCCAACACTGAAGATGCGTTCGTAGACTGGTTAGTGTCTTCACTGGCGCCAGTCACTCCTGAAGCTTTCGTGCTTGCTGGCGAGGCTTGGGCATTGACTGCCGAATCAATCATGACAGCTA
Source organism: Trichothecium sympodiale (assembly GCA_003012115.1). NCBI lineage: Eukaryota > Fungi > Ascomycota > Sordariomycetes > Hypocreales > Trichothecium > Trichothecium sympodiale. The sequence continues at coordinate 91,862 of PXOB01000129.1, forward strand.
GTACCTTTTTCACAGGCGTAGTAGAATCCACCGTCAAGTTGGACCCATGCGGGTTTTCATTCTCCTTGTCGTCGTCATAGTCGTTCATCGACTTGAGAGAAACTCCGGCCTTTTCTAGTGATGTGGCTTCATCCCCGAAACCCCCCTCAGTCGCATGGTTGGGCATATTGGGAGATGGTAAGTTAGGTTCCTTGACCAAACCCCGCTTCTTCTTCTCTCGCAGCATCATCGCCTTCTTGAGCCTCGCCTTCTCGGGTGTCATTGTAGACTTGGTCGTCCCAGCACTCTTAGTTGAAACACCAGAACTCGTTGCAGGCCTCGAACCACCAAGTCTGCCATCGCCCTCCTCAGGAATCGGCAGCGTAGCAGCAAAACTCATCTCAGATATTTCTGATGCGTGTGAACCGACACTATCCTTTCTGGCTTTCTTTGTTGAAGATGCGGACGAGGAGCCTTTGCCGAATAGCTTGTACCCCGCGGGGATGGATGCAACCGGTCTAAAGTTTCCCGCAGTCTGCGGCCTAATGCCGGCTTCGAGTGAGGGGCGGGCTGCCAGTTTCACTTTCGGCTTCATGTATGCGTAGGAACCTGTTGAGTATGGCGTCATATCAGACCGACCTGACTGCGATGACATACGCCGGCTGCCGCCAGCTGGCGCTGGGTCGTCCGTAGCACCCACGAATCGGGGCACATCTGAAGTATTCTCGGCCGAGAACTTGCTCTGTTCAGGACTCGTTGCAAGGTCGGCATTGAGCGTCACGGGCTCCGGTCCGGTAGCTGTCTTCGATATATCCATCTCGGAAGTTTCGGTCGTGGCGGCGTTGCTGTTCTCTTCCTTGTTGATCAGGGACTGACGCTTGGTCGTGGGCTGCTCGTCCTCATCCTCTTCTGCAATTTCCATCAAGTGCTTGCGATGTTGGGAGCTTGCCGAAGAGGCATTGGAGCCCGTGGCGGCATGGAGTGAACAGGCCGCCGAGAGTTTCGAATCCTTTATCTCCTCGGCCGTTGATATATCGAATTGCGTGTCATATGGAGAGAAGCGCTCGCAAACCGCGTTGAAGTGTACCGCCACCCGTGCTGTCATCAGGTCAATGCGCCAACTTCCAAGACCAAACGAATTCCCTGTCGGATTTGGACTCACCTTGAATCAAACGAGAACAGCCCTCGGGGAGATACTTGATGAGTACGTTCCTTCGCCGATAGCGCAGGAAGCCGTACAAGGGACTTGCCTCTTCATACACCTCAACTGCGTGCCGCAACTCGGGTACACCCTGGTTGCCGCTGCCCAATAGCTCAACCTCGTCGCGGCTAGCATATTTAATGAGAAACCTAGAAATAAGTCCATAAGTCAGCCCTGTGCATTCTTTTCTTTCTCTTGAACAAGAGGGGCAGTGATCTCTCGCACCATCTTCCTGCTTCCACGACCGCGGTTTCGTAGGCCTCCTTCAGCTTTGGGTCCTCCAAACCGTTTAGAGACATGTTGTCGCCCTCATTCGCCCTGCCTCCCTCGTATGGTCGGAATTGCCCTTGCTGGGGATTGATATATTTTCGTTTGGAAGCTCGATTTCCAAGTTTCGGTGGGGCCTCTGAGCTGGATTGCTGAAGAGATACGCAAGCATAGAATTGAAACCTCGCTTCGAATGGAGCACGCAAGATCGATCTCGGCGAATCGCGATGATTAAGTCGACACAAATTGGGCCTCGATAATGTTGGCTAGCGAAACGAAATAGGAAAAAGAGAAAAAAAGAATACCAAGATAGAATAACAATCAAGAATATTAAAAAAAAAATGCGGGCAGCAATGCTCAGCTATTTAACAAGATCATCCAGCTCCACGAAGGGAGGGTAGAGAGAAAAGAAAGGAGTCGTCGGCGAACAAGCTCCCGAAGTAGTAGCTCCCCGGAGAAGCAAAGAGGACGTGGGCTAGATCTGCCCAGCCCGAATTCGAGGGTTTGAGAATCGGTTAAAGAAACAAGCAATATAGCTGGTTGCTCCCGTCCAGCAGAGAATTTTCCAAAAGAAGAATAAATAGTACATGTAAAGAAGGTTATGCAGAGAGCCGTCAATACAAAATGCATGGCGTCCACCACAAGTTAAGAATGGGTCTCAGAAGGGAGGGAACGCGCACGGAAAGCAGTTAGACGTGTACTCCGCACTCCATACTTTAGTGGCGCCTCATGCCTCGTACCTACCTATCGATACCTATCACTACTAGGTAGGTACTCCGTACATGTATTCCTTGGTCGTAGCGGCGCCCTGGAATGCGATTTCCCTTTCGCCAGCACCCGCCGTCGAATTTCCCGTCGAGGGGACTGCAGCTGAACTCCAGCCAGGGGGTTCAGTGAAGGGCGCTAGCACTTCTGTAAGGGGGCCTGCTTGAGCACTTACAAGTATCTACAAGTACTAGCATTTTGGCCCAACTTTGAACCAACTAGGAAAATGCGGGAGGGTGCTTGGGTGCTTGCGTCTGCAACGTACATTGATTAGCTAGCCATGGACAGAACATTTCGACACACAGATATGTATGTACACTGCCAAATAATAAGGGCCGGTATATTCTGGTATCGAGTGGATTGGGCATCTGAGAGAATGGTACACAGGAAATTCCGCGCTTTTCCACACTTTATCCAGCTTCGGTCAAGCCTTGTTTAGCGTCTTCGCAGGACCCAACCTCCAACCCAGTATTAGGGTGCCGCATTTTTACACAACTACTAGCGTTAACTTATATAACCGCTAAATAGAAAAGGGAAAGATTTTTGCTTTAGTCCCTAGTAAAAGGTTTTAATTAAATATTACTTTTTTAAAAAGTTAAACTAAAATAACTTACCTATTTAAGTATTATAAAATAATACGTTATTATTATAAATAAGTTACTTTAACGCTTATTTAATTACCTTAATAAAGCCTATTAAACCTTATTCGAGGTATAAAGAACCCTCGGGTTTATAATCTTAAAGTCGCGTACCGTTAAGAAAAATAATTAGATTTATTATATTAATATATATTATTAATACTATAATAAACTTTAAAGTTACTTAATTAAAAGTATTAAATATAGCTTTTTAAAGAGAGTAAAATATAGGTTTAAGATTTATATTAAATAATAACTAAAGGTAATAAAATATAGCTTTAAGCTTTAAGACTTTAATTATATTTATAGCCTTATAGCTAACTTTATTACTTATTTAATTTTTTATTAATCCTTAAAGTAAGCGTTGAATTATAATAAATTAAAAGGCTTTATAAAGTAATAAAATAATATTAATACCTTTACTATTATTTAAATTGCTTATTAATTAAAATATAAAAACTTTAATTTATTTATTATAAAAGCTAATATTTTTCGGATTTAAAAGAATTTTAAAATATCGAAATATAGACTATATATAAATATATAAGCTTTTATTAAGCTATTAAAAAGAAATTAAATAGCTTATATTATTTTTAATTATAAAAATTAAATATTTAAAGTATTAATATTATTTAAGCTAATTTAAGTTTTTTAAATATTAAAATTTTATATTAATATATAGAAGAATTACTTATATTTATTATTAATAGATAATATTTATAAAATTAATTACTTTAATATATTATTTTTTAAATAACAAATATAATAAGCTTATATATTAAGTTTAATATAAATTATAGACTTATTTTTAGCGAAAACTATTAAGCCTTTATATAGCTTTATAAATAGCTTAAAAAAGCTATAGTTTGATTTTATATATTAGAACCTAAGGTTATTACTATTAATTTTAATACTATACTTAAGAAAGCTTTTAATAATATATTTCTTATAGTATAATAATAACTATATATATAGTATATTATAAAGAATATTATATTATAAAGTAAAAAAAAAATTAATTTACTTAAAGGCTTTAAGCTTATAAGGTATATAAAAATTAATAAAATATATACTATAGTAATAAGTATTTTTAAAGATAATAATAAAAGCAATAATAAAAGTAATAAAGGGTTATATAATAAAAGAATCTTTAAGGCTATTAAATATATAGTAATAGTAATAATTAAGCTAGCTTAATAATAAAAAGCTACTTACTATAATAAGCCTTTCGAAGCTATATTTAATAAGCTTAAATTTATATACTTTTAAATAATATAAATATTATTTAAAAAAGAATACAGTTATTATTAATAATAGCTTAAAATAACTTTCGTATAATAACTTAAGCTAATTATATATTTTAATACTATATATAACCCTATAAAGTATTAATTTATAGCTCTTATTTTTATAACCTTATAGAATTCTAATATTACGTCCTTATCGTAGACTAAGGGTACTTATAGCTTATTAAAGTAATTTATTAAGAATTAATTTACTAATTTATTTATACTTTTTTAATATATTTGAAAAATAGCTATAATATAATAAAATACTTATAGCTAATAGCTTTAACATAAATTATTAAAGATTTAATATAAAATAATTAAAGATTTTATTTTATAGATTTTCTTATAAAAAATAAAGTAAATAATATTAAAAATAATCTTTAAATAATTGAAAGCTATTTATAAAGCTTAGAAAAATAATAAGGATTTAATTACTTATTTTAAGTAATTTATAATATAATAAAGTCTTTTATATTAATATAAGATTATTAAATTTAAGGAAAAGAATATATTTTTAATAATAAGTTAAAAATAAACTTATTTTAATACTTTAACTAAACCTTAACTTAGGTTAAATTTTAAGCAATTAGGAAGCTTTTAATTAAATAGAAAAAGAAATATAAGTAATTACTATAATAAGTATAAAGAAGAGAGGATTAATATAATAGCTAGTAAAGAAAAAGAGGGTTACGAAAGCCGAAAAGTAGCGGGATTAAGAGTAATAGTAGAAGGTATAGTTTAAAAGCCTTATTAGAGTTATTAAAAATATTATAGAAATATTAAAAGTAATATAATAAAGCAATAGTAATTATAAGACTCATAATATTTATAATAGCTATAGTAATTATAATAGTAATAGTAAGACTTATTACTATAGCTAGACTTATATATTATACTTTTAATACTAGCTCTAATAAAGCTATAGTAGCTTCTACTTTTTTTCTTATAGCTTATAGAGTATAGCTAATTATTTCCTAATATAAATTATTATTAAATAATTATTTAAATATTTTAATAGCTTATACTTTTATATTAAATAGTAGCTATAGTATAGTAATAATAGTAATAGCTAGTTTAATATAATACCTTTAGATAGCTTTAATTTTAACTCCTTAACTAACCCTTCGTTATTATAATAATAATAGATATTTAATTAAAACTTTTTACTAGGGACTAGGGCAAAAATCTTTTCTATTTTTATCTAGCGGTTGTGTAAGTTAACGCTAGCGGTTGTGTAAAAATGCGGCACCTAGTATTGGCCTAGCCACACTAGATATCCAAAGTCGTGGAGTTGGTACGGACTGCTTCGTATGTTGCATTCCGTACCTAATGGTCGCCCTAGTCGCACTTCTATAGTCAGGGGTCCCTCCACCTTGTCCACTCGGTCTGCCTGAGCCGCTGATTTCATTCCCCTGGGAACCCCTGTTAAGATGTATGTACGAGAGCCGCGGGGAATTCGAGATCTCAATCCAGCTGATAGGGTAGCATCGCCGTATTATGACTGTCTCGTCAAATCAGTTAGGATTCAACGCTTGTTGATACAGAGGTGATCCTCATCAACGTAAAAAAGGTAATCAAGGGCTGATCAGTATCAGTCGATGTTCAAATTGGGGAATAAAAAAGAATCAACAAATCTAAGTACGGAAAGCGCCCGCAATCAAACACTACATCAGAAGAACCATACATCACCACAAGCCCCGTAAAGCCCCCTGCTCCAACCAAATTCGATTTAACCCCCACCAAGATTCGCCTCGCAGGAGTGCGCGGCTATGCTCAAGAAAAACAATGAAACTTCGTATACCATGAACCCGCCGGCTGATGTGAATAGTATCTAGTGCTGGGCAGCCACTCTCAAGGAAGAATTCCCAGCCGCGGTAGTTTACAAACAAATTCTATGCTAGAATCATCCAATCATCACCATGAAGAAACCACGGCCAGTCACGAAACCTAGCTAATATATGATTGGAAGACTTAAGAAGTAGTCTTCTGCTCAGGGGCTGTTGAAGGCGGCACCGACTCATGCTTGCTTTGTTCATGAGCATCTGCCTTGGCCTGCTGAGGAGCCGCCTCACTTTCCAGCTTCTCTTTGTTCGGCGTAACCTCCGGGCTATCAGTGTCTGTTAAAACACTAGGTTCCTCCTCCACAAGTCCGTCTAGGGTTGTTCGCGCGAAGTCTCCCTCCTCGATAGGTATAGGGTCATGGCCTCGCCCACTGTTTGTAGCTGAAATGCCCACAGGTTCCGCGCTCCCATCGGCAATCTTTTGCTTGGCATCACTGACAATCTTGTCCACCTCACTGACTCTTGGTGGTGCGTTGTCAGGCTCAACACCAACGTCTTTATCCCTTTGGTTCTGTAAGATGGCATCCTTGTCGAATCGCACGACCATACAAGATAAGTTATCGGTGCTGAAGCGGCCAAGAGCATGATCTACAAGTAATCTTGACGCTGATATCGGGTCTTGAATACCTCTCACTAAGTCGACGGCTTCCTGGTCACTACAAACGTCCCATATCTAAATCGAATGTTAATAACCACAAAAAGAAATCAAAGGATGGTGCGTAACTCACGCCGTCACAGGCTATGATGAGAAACTCATCGCTCTCGGGCTGGATCACGGTTTCTGTCGTGTAAGGGTGTCCGGTGACGAGATCCTTCATATAGGTATCGCCCAGCGCCCGGGTAACAGCTAAAACACCATTTACCCGGTTATTCAGGATCAAGCCGCCAGCATTGGCAATTCTCCTGCTCTCATTCTCATCACTACCCTTGTGGTCATAAGACAAACGCAGGGCTTTGCCTGAGCGACATAATACAATGCGAGCATCTCCAACGTTTGCGGTATAAAGAACCCGTTGACGGCTAGCGGCCTCTTTCAGTTTCAGATGCGCAGATTCAGTGTTAGGCGTATGAGCTGCATTCCTGGTAGTAGGTGTGGTGTCATTGTCCTTTTCCCTATCAGCCTGTGGAGCATCTTCGGGCTTCGTCTTGGAGACTGCCGCAGCAGCCGGTGCGATGGACTGCGAACCAGTAGCCGAGCGGTCACTAGGTACTCTGTCCTCCCAACGTAGCACCGCGATAGCCGCCGTGCAGCCACTGTTTTTGACCGGCAATTTCTCCAGCTGAGCATCGGCAGAGGTAAAGGTTCGATCAAGTAGCTCAGGGATTGGTGTATTGGGGTACTTCCTAATAACCTCCTCGAGAATTATGTGAAGCTTTTTCCCACACCAATCTGCAGCAAAAGTTCCAGCATGTCCGTCGAAGATGGCAAAGTATCCGTTATCAGACTCTACCATGTCCTTTCCTGTATGCTCAGAGTCACCGTCCTTGGAACTAGCATCCTTGTCTGCAATGCTTGTGACAGGAGCCGGTGTGTCGAGGAAGTTGTAGAGGAAAGCATGAGTGTCTTCCATAGTCCGGCGGCATTTCTTATTCCTATCTTCCCAAACGCCGACACGAAACGTGGACTTCGGGCCTGGAACTGAGTCACCAGCAGAATTGTTGTGCTGACCTTGTGGTACGACAAGGGCAGGATCTTGTTTGCCTAATTTCTGAAGTGGTGTCTGCGCGCTCAACTCTGAGTTCGACCGGCTAACCTGCGAAAAGTTCAAGGTGTTCTTCGCCGAGGCAAGCAAGCCGGCTGCTTTGCTGCCCATGCCACCGCTCCTGCGTTTCTTCTCCGTCGCAGATCCATTGTTACGACCCGGTGGGCTGCCGTTTCCACTGCGCTTTTCCCCACTGGCAGCTTGTTCTGGTCCTTTGATGTCTACAGCACCAATTGATTCAGGGCTGGAGTCGCGTGATGGTGACTTGTCGGTCGCTGACTCGGATTCGGCTTTGGATCCGGGGGAGCTGGAGCCTCCGCCAAACATTCTATTCAGCAGACTTCCTCCTTGGAAGGAGAAACTGCGACGCTTATTGCCTGCCAGCTTGTGGACGGGGGGGAGTTGTAGTCCAAATAATGGATGGTTAAGGTCGGTGGGTGACTAGAGACACCCCAGCCTTCACGATGAGCGCCTCGACGTGTTGAGACGTCGCCGTCACTAGGAAGTACTGGCAGACGGGGTGGGGCCGTGAAGCAGAAGTCGACGATATTATACAGCGATCGTGCTGCCGAATTTCAATGCCAGGAAGAAAGAAATCTCGTAGTCGATGGGTGAATCGTTGTTAATATCGATTGACTGCAGTGCAGACGGAGAATTCAGGTTCACGAAGGCTGTTGTCAGGTGGGAGGTTTCGCGAGGTTAGGACAGGTCCAAACCCGGAATTTGTGGGGTAGTGGAGGCCTAGCGGGAGCTGCAGTGCGGTGGGAGGAGCGACTGGGTCAGTGACTGCGAGGCCTGCACCTGCGTTACCTTGTGATGTAGCCAACGCAGCCAGGCAAGTGGGGATATGTACTCCAGACCTCCATGCGCAACACGACGTGCCGCGTTGGTACATACCTCGAGAACTGATACAAGTAAGCGCCGCCTTAGGCCTACTACTTGAACACCCCAGTATCTACGAGTACTTGTAGACAGTTGCTGGGCGGTTGCTTGATTAACGCACCAATCACATTCTATATCTCGGTTTGGGTATCTGTAGGAAAGGGTTGCAGCCGGGCAAGTAGTAGAAAAGCGCGCGAGAGCCCAATGCTACTGATATCGTGGCAAGTGCTGCTCGCCTCCTGAAGCAATGACGTGATATAATGGGCTAACAGGATCTCCAGGGGATGATCGGCTACTTTGCGCCTTCTCTCCTAACAAAAGCAACAGTCAACAAACTACTACCGGTATCTAAATGCAAGTAACAATCTCTTTGGGGGGCTGACGGTAGAAAGGAAAGGGAAACCCACTTCCCAAGGAAGCAAACAGATCATAGCCCGCACTTACATGGTAAAATACATGAGGGTTCGAATATCAGGTGCCGGTCTCCGTCGCTCAATTCGAGTGATGTAGCAGGTCCCGGCACTGGCGCCCTGACAATAATGAAAATATCTGCTTCTTGCCTTAGTCAGCGTACTCAATAGCAATGTCTTCTTTCCTCGAATTAATCTTCTGTGCCTTGCGACCACGATTCATCAAATATATCAGTTGTGGGGTTTCGTCTTGTTTATTAAGATGTCTCAAAGATATCAAAGGCTCTTCGCCACTTGCTTAGAGTTCCGCTCCTCTTGGCTTCATGTTGCTGATGCGCTGTCTTATCATTTAAATAAGACTAGCAGGAGTATAGCAGTCGCATTGATGATTGCCCTAGTTCTGTCAGAGACTACATATTATATGCACGAGCGCGTCACTCTGAATTGGGGTTTCTTGCAGACTGCTCAAGCCTTGGCCTCACTCGCCGCCACATGCGTTGAGAAGAGTTGGCTCAAAAGTGCAATATCAAATTTCTTGTAAAATAGCGAGAGCTACCTCTACGCCTCGCAATTAGTATACTCCAAAATATGGTAAGGCAGAGCAGCTTGTACGCCAGAATTAACAAACGTCCTCAGCATAAGTCGTCTCAGCGTGACAGTACATGTCGTCGTTTCATGAAGTGGCCTATTTGAAACCAAGATCATTCGGTATCCATAGCCCTGACGGGGTTCCGTCTTAGAACATCTACTTCCGTAAGCTATCGAGTCGAGCCTGAAGATCATCGTCCACAGGGTCGCCCCCAGCACCACCACCGCCGCCGACCGCTTGCGCAATCTTGCCTTCTGGTTGCGCCGGATTGCCCAGTGCTGTCGGTGTCTCGCCGAGCTGTGAACATGTTGTCAGCGATAACCCGTAATCTGAAGACAAGCGAGTACCTACCGCTTGGTTGAAGTCAACCCCAATCTCTTCTAGAACCTGCTCTACAACTTCATCACCTTCCTCCTCTACACCAACATCCATGGCGTCGTCCACGGCATCATCCATCATCTCTTGCCTTTGTTCCATAATATCGTTCTCTCGCTCGAATTCCATAGTTATGCGCTGGAGTTGGGGGAGGTTCATTTGCCTATTCATACTGCCTAGCGCCATCGTAGCTCCTTTCATTGCCTGCATCATTTGCTCGTTGGTTCGGTAGGTCTAATTTAACAAAGTCAGCTCATTACACGGTCTTTTCGATCGAGAACAAGAAGGGTCACCCACTTGAAGTCGCAAGGAAATCTGCTGGAGTTGGCTCTTCATAGCGAAGAATTTCTCAATGTAGCGTCTCGTCCGTACTAAATCTTTTGCCTGAATTTTACACGCTCCCATCTGTCCATTCTTGGCGCTCGTTTTGATCTGTTGAATTAAAGTCTTTTCTTGCTTCTCAAGCTTGATGCGTGTCTGGTCAAGTTCGCGGATCGCCTTGTCGAGCATGCGCTGATTCTTGCGCAAACGCTCGGCGGGCGTGATGCGCTTCCCGAAGGCCCATTCAAGCAACTGCGCACCATTAGCTATAGCCCCAATGCAGTACGTCGCTCTTCCTCACATTCATGTTGGATACGTGCAGGAAGTAGGATCTGTATCGGGAGAAGCAAGGGCTGGGGCAGGAGATGTTCGCGAGTAATGAGAGGTGGTGCTACCCCGGCAGCCGAGTGAGTTATCGATGCTGTAGTACCGCCAGCCACTCACTGCTACGTAATGACTGCATTGTCTTGGCAACCTGCTAACTGGCCGATAAGATAAGATCATGGTAGCCAGATCCGAGCTTGAGCCGTTGCGGGCAAACAAAATAATCAATCAGGTCATCACTAGTCGACTTTGCCATTTATTATCACATTCTGAGGTTCTATACAATCTTACATTAACAAGCTGTTGACCGCATCTTCTATAAGCATGTAACATCAGTAAGGTATTGCTATTCAGTATCCATTGAGCAAAGCTGTTCCTGTCAGTTTTGCCACTATAATTGGATTTCAACTGTGGCGCAGTCGCGGCGGCGTGTGTGAGCCAATGCTAAATGCCTTTAGCGCCAGAGGATGCCGCATAAGTGCGATATCAGTATTGCACATCCATTTGGCTGTCGCTATACTGGCCATTGACTTGTTAATAGCTTGGTTGTGAACTGCAATACCATGGATGCGCCTTCTATTATCATGTCGCCATCAATTTCTCATACACGTACCGTCATCTTTCTCTGTGGTCACAACGCCCGCAATTTTGCAGCGTCTCTTGCACAATCGCGCGACTTGTGGCATTACAGTCTCATCGGAAGCTTCCCTTTCCTCCGCTGAGATTTTTCCCAGGCGTCAGTGCGTCGGTGTGCCAGTTCAGGGGACACTTAGCCGCAATGGTTTGATGTCTGGAATGTTGCCAATGTCGCGGAGCTTGAGGAGCTGCAGGCGACAGGGTTGAAAGCAACTATCCCTGCTGTCCGTCATCTCATAGCCAATAAGGCGGCGCTGCTCAGCGGGTATCGTGAGCTTATAGCACTGGATAAGCATGGGTGGCAATCGTATATTGGTCAATCTAGATATATTAAAAACGGCTGGAGGAAAGCTTGCGGCTTCAAATAAAAAAAAAAGAAGAAGAAGGGGGAGGAGGAGGAGCAAGCTGGGCAACTTGACCGCACTCGTGAGCTCCCCGACTCGTGTGATTGTCACTGCATGGCGTATGATCCTCAGTAAAACACGCATATCCGACTACGAACTGCTACGGAAGCTTGGAAGGCTACGGAGAGCCAGCTGACTACTCAACTGTCCAGGGAGTCCCATTTGAATTATGCCTGAAATATCCAAGGGAAGCCTGATAGATTCCGCAATGAGTGCAACGCACTGCAAATGGTTCGTAGGTACACGTCCATCCCTGCTTCAGAGCCCATTGATGTGGCTTTCGCACCAGACGGTATAAGTGATACGTCCTCTTCACCAGAAGCATACTCCTCATCGCACGAATTCCCGGCGTACCCCTCTCACAATTTCAGGACCTTCTATCCGATAAAGGCTGCGAGGAAATTGCCATTCAGATGGAAGACTACTTGAGCCAGCTACGGCAGAATCCTAAGGCGGTTAACACAGCATGGCCATCTGCGACACGCTCGAGGAACCGTGCCAATACCCTCGTATATGCGGTGAACAACCTGTTGGGCCATTTCCAGATGAGGCCGCCTTCAGTCAACATTTAAGATTTCAGAAACCCAAGCCGCCGTGGGCACGATGTTGTTCTTACACCTGCGAATCTCAACCATATACGTGTGACATGTAGGGATTAGGCGACGTGAAATCTGTCTAATCACCACTACACTGTGACTTGTATGCCGCACAAAGTATGGCCAGTCTAGAAAAGATATACAGAGGCTCGCTAAAAATCTCAAGTGACGGTAAATCTGATGGTAATTAAAAATTGTGATCGTGGGTGCTGTAGACTTCAACACAACACAGGGTAGGAGTTACTGCACTGGCGAGGGGTAGGTGCCCCTCCCGTCTATTAATACGCCAATCACCGTCCGTCATGCCGTCATCTTAAATCCCATTTCATGGTAGCGTCATTTTGATCGAGGGTCGTTTATGCACGTGCCTTGCTTAGACGGGGAGAATGGCACGACAAAGCCCCGGAAGCCGAAAACTTTCTGGGGCGATTTTTCGTAAACTGTGATGATTCTTAAGCTCCTACAACCCTCACTGCCGACATCACCACTACTCCGTATCGTCACGACGTCCACAATCCCCAATTTCATTTTCATTACGACGACTCCCCTAGAACCACGTATCACGATCATGCATCACCGACCCAGCCTATCACGATGAGCGAGGGCTACTTCTCCGACAAGGGCAAACAGCCCATTCGCTCGGAGCACGACAACGGTGATGCGTTGGCCCCGAGCGGTTCCGCCACTTCCTCCACACCGCCCAACTTCATGACAGTTGGTTCTGGCACTACTTCTGAGCATGCTACGCATCTCAAGCAGCTGCTAGAATCTGATTCAGGATACGGAGGAAGCATCGCAGACAACGAAGCCATGCCGCCCTCCGCTGGCGGTCAGCAACCCCGTCCACAATCTGGTGCAATCCACCAGATGTGGTATAATTCCCAGGTATCGACATTGAGCCGCTCAATCGGCAAGGTTATCGACTTGCTGCAGAGTTTGCGAGACACAAATTCGTCGTGGCCTGCGCACTACCCCTCGGTGCATCGCGCAGAAAAGATCACTGCAGACCGCACATACCCCCGACCCGGCGTCGCACACTCTCACACTGGACTGGGCGACCATCTTCACCATGCTGCTGCTACTGCCGTACCCCCTGCCATGCGTAGGTCCATGACAAGCATCGAGGACAGCTCCGCTGAATCGAGTCGTGATGCTGAGGGACGCTCTACACCCGAACCCCGCCTAGTTTCCCCACAGATCGCCCAGGAGTTCTCGATCCTAAAGCTCGACCTAAAGCTCGGCGCGCTGCATCAAGCGGATTTAGTTCATTCACTCGAGAAGGAATCAATCGCGGCCCTGCTTGATGGCAAGATCAACACAAGCGTCAAGCACCTACTTACCTTGCGGGACCGTATTGCCGATACTTCCAGTAAAGTGTTGATCACAGGTGATCTCAATGCTGGAAAGTCGACGTTCTGCAACGCCCTCCTACGAAGAAAGGTGCTGCCAGAGGATCAGCAGCCATGTACAGCAATCTTCTGCGAAGTCTTAGATGCTAGAGAGAATGGAGGTGTTGAGGAGGTCCACGCCGTGCACAAAGAAGCTGTCTACGATCGCAATGACGAGTCAACCTATGATGTATTTTCTTTGGAAGACCTGGAGGATATTGTGGGGGAGAACGAAACTTACACCCAATGTAAGGTTTATGTAAAGGACGCACGGACGATCGACGAGTCGCTGCTCAACAATGGTGTGGTCGATATTGCTCTCATTGATGCTCCCGGCCTCAACTCTGACACTACCAAGACCACGGCTATTTTTGCCCGACAGGAGGAGATCGATGTGGTGGTTTTCGTCGTGTCTGCTGCCAACCATTTCACACAGTCCGCCAAGGAGTTCATATGGGCTGCCGCCGCCGAAAAGGCGTATCTGTTCATCGTTGTAAACGGTTATGATTTCATTCGGGACAAGGAGCGTTGCCAGAAGACTATATTGGACCAGGTCTCTGGGCTTAGCCCACGAACGCACAAAGAGGCCGATGAACTAGTCCATTTCGTCTCGAGTAATGCTATCCCCGTCGGCCCATCCCCCCCTGGTGGCCCTGGTGGTGGTGGTGGTAGCGGAAGTGGCAGCGGAGGCGGCGGCGGCGATGGGGATGATGCCGAGGATGATGGCGTCAAGGGCAAAGGCAAAGGCAAAGGCAAGGGCAAGGGTAAAGGCAAAGGAAACGATAAAGAGGAAGATAAGATCCGTGACTTTGCGGCTCTGGAACAGTCTTTAAGAAGGTTTGTTCTGGAGAAGCGCGCGAGATCAAAGCTGGCACCAGCTCGGACATACCTGCTCAACATGCTCAACGACATTAACACCCTTGCCACTGTAAACTACGAAGTGGCTCAATCTGAATATGAACGAGTAACCAAGGAGCTACAACAAATTGAGCCCCAGCTTGCTTCAAGCAGAAAAGCCAGGGCTGAAGTCAGCGACAAGGTCGACCAAAACATCGAGAACGCATGCCAGGAAGTTTACGACCACACCCGTTCTGAGTTGAACATGGCTATCGAGCAAGCTGGCAATGCTGAGTATGATGTACCTTATCCCGGTATCTTCGGTGCATTCTCCTACGCTGAAGAACTGAAGCAGTCGATGCTTTCGCACATTGCTACGGCCGTCACCGATTGCGAAGAGTACGCAAGAGGACGCGCGGTCAAAGGTGTCAATACCATCAAGCAGCTCGGCATTCTCCATTGTGGTGACCAATTTCAAAGCCTTTCTTTCAAGCCACAGGTGATGTTCAATAGACGTCGCGACGTTCTCGCGCGCGAGGTTGACATTCCTACCGAACTTTGGGACTTTGTCGACTGGACAACTCTGCTTCAACGCCAGGAAAAGTATGCTGGCACTGGTATGGCCCTAACGGTCGCTGGTGCTGTTGTGCCGAAGATGATTGGTATGAGCACATGGATGGATCAGGCACTCACTGCCACCAAACTATTAGGCAACGAGAATCTCAGGAATCTCATTCTCCCAGGTCTCCTTATAGCTGGTAAGTAACTTCGTTCATGCAATATGATGCTCTGCTAACGCCCATCATAGCCACTGCCGCCGCTGCCTACATCGTTCAGCAAATCCCCAACTCACTGCCTCCACGTCTAGCTGCCAAGATTGCCACACAACTTCAAGAGCTGGACTACGTTCATGCTAACTCTACCCGCATCTCAACGACCGTTCGACGTGTACTCCGTTTCCCTGCTGATGAGCTCCGCACTGGTCTTGAAGCCAGCGTCAAAGAGCTTGGCGAAAAGCAGGAGGAGACATCCAAGATCAAGGGGGAGAGCCATCGTGCCGCCAAGTTCTTTGGCAGTTTGGTCCGGGATAGCGAGGGACAGCGTAGCATTGTTGAAGGGGTTGATCTTGATGCGCCGCCTCAAGGACCCGCACACTAAAAACGACATTTATGATGTGGAATGCGGTACGTGGCGTTTTGGAGGGTGGTATACCGGATTATTTTGGTTTAAAAAAATGCTTAGCTGAGCTTCTCCCCTCGATCGTGGGTTAGTCCATTATTGCGTAGTCTAGCGCTTGTTCTGCTTCAACCTTGGCATTCAAATGAAGCTTTTACTGGAATTGAACTACACTATGAATCTACTTTTTCCCACATGATAGTCCATAACTGCTTCTTTTGCTTCTCTCCCACGATAACGGCGTCGATAGGTTATGTTACAAGCGCACATATTCCCCCCTTGTCTGTTCTGAAATGCTCAGCCACAAGCCGGTATTCGTTTGGGGGGACTTCTGGGAACGCCAACGTCATCGGTCCAAGTATAATCAGTAAAGTTACGGAGTACAATGATTCCGAAACGTTTACTTACGCTGAGTGGGATATTACGCCTTCGATGCCTCTCCAAGCGCCAAAACGATGGCTCGAAAATCCTCCACTGGGCATGCCAGCCTTGACATTACCCTTGTGTCTCTTTGCGATGTTGAGGATGGTGGTTGGTTGATTCATCAAAGGCAGCTAGCTATAGCCGCCAAAATCCCGTTTCTGACGTACTTCGTAGTATTAATTACGCAAAGGGTTCGCAAAGCTGCTACCAGAGGAAGCGTTCTGCTCGAATCGGCTACGAGAGCTGCTATAAGAAGATGCGTTTTTGCTCGAGGCAGCTTTCTTCGGCCGCGAGGGCTGTGTTATGCCTCGATAGGTCCTCCCATCCGGGACCCTGCTTTCGCCTTCCTGCATTTGATATTTCCTGTGCTGCTGCTATAGGCAGGAGCTCTTAAGAGTCTTTCTGGCCTCGTAACCATGGCAATTGGAAAGAACTGCTCCTTTTAGGACTTGGATTCAGCAACTATCTCTAAACCTAGCTCGACCAATAGCTGCTCTCAATCATTGATAAATTTGACGATTAACTGATGACTCCTCTTCGTTACCCTCGCGTGATGATAAAACGTCATATAAGAAGAGCTGTTGTTCCCAGCTCCAGATACACCATTCCGTCGTTTGAGAAATCTCTCTGAACGCTCGTTTTTGCGTGACGGATGGATTTCTGCATCGTTGACGAGGTTATATATGTAGCTACTACCGAAGAGAAGGAAGAACCCGATGTTTCACATTGGTCGTTGGATGGAAACTGGCTTTTGAGCATGTCGTACGTTGGAAGATTGTAGTTGTTGTCATAACGGCTAAAGGATCTTCAAGTTCCATCTTCTTGAGCTCCTTCTTGCGAGTCCATACTTTGTATAGTGTTTTACGTGATATGCTGCTGCGTGTCAAATGGGCTTGAAGCAATATTAGAAAGTTTCGCCTGTATTGGCCATTCCAGGCTAAACTTGATCTTGGGAAGTGCCAAAAAAAAGTCCATCTTGTGTTTAAAAGGCAATGTCCAGGAATTTGAAAGTGTAGTTGGTACCTTTTGACTGGGTCTGTTAAGATGCCCCGCTTGAGCCTGCGCGGCGTGAGTACTATGGAAAGAAAGGTTTTCTGTGTTACAAGGCCAAGTGCATTCGTGACTTGTACTTGTAACTGGATGAAAGATTCGACTTGTTGATTTTTTGGTCAATAGATATTAGGTTCTTGTCCAACGAGTGGAAGGTTTATGCACGCTCCTTTAAAAAAAAAAAAAAACAGAACCCCGCTGTACCTTGGCCTTCTCAAGTACTGAAAGCTGGTGTTCTGTTGTGTATGATCATCAGAAGGTGCAGTCCGTGAAGCAAAATCCTACATTATGAAATACACATGAATACATTTCCTCTTGAGATGAGAGAGAGAGGGTAGAGATAATCCCCCCATAAACCTCCGCATGCACACCCGCCGCAGAACCCCATCTTCAGGCCTGTGTGCTCTCCATTTTGACCGATATATTATACAAATTTCATATCATACTAATCATAACCTTTCCCCTACAACGCCCTTCACTCCTTTACAGGGCGGGCTTGGCCTCACCCTCGCCGAGGGACTGCCCGATCCTGTCGGCTGTGTTGCCCTCGCCACCGGCCGTTAGGAGCTCGCCGCCCTGCTGCCTCATGTTGTACTCCTGCTCCATGGCGCTGAGCTGCTGGTCCTCGGCGAAGCTCAGGGCAAAGGGCACGCCGTAGAAGAGGGCGGAGGTTGTGATGACCCAGGCGCTGGTACCGCTGAAGGAGAGGACCTTCCACGCCGTGCTGCCGATGGCGTTGGCGCGGGACGAGAACCAGCCGCGGGTCGTGGGGGGGATGATGTCGCGCAGGGCGTAGAGACGGTCCGCTAGTGTTTCGTTCTCGGGATCGAAATCTGAGTCGTTGGAGATCTCGGAGTCTAGAGGGGGAACGAACGAGCTTCATTAGTTATCATGTCGTCTGCGGGCGGTGCGCGGGCAGGTCTCTGCGGGGTGTGTCGGGCATACCGGTGTCGGTAAAATCTTCATCGTCGACATCAGGACCAGGCTGGTCGTTTTGGAAGTGCTCGTCCTCAACCTCGGTGAGAGTGACCATTTTGGCGGTTCTACGTGGTTATATCTTGTACTAGAAAGAGGAATCGCAATGCCGTTGGAGGGGTGTTACCAGGCGATGGTGAAGTCGCTTGGAGTCGATGCGTTGGTAGGTATGCAACCGGGAAAAAGAAAAAAGCAATTAGCCTTTTTTTTTTTTAATTAGCGTTCGGGGGTACCGCAAGCGTATATGTCCCAAGTCGTCGTGCCTTGGGATGTAAAATGATGATGAGATGTCTGAATCGACGAATTCCGACTGCTCGGAACGGAAGCCAAAAAATTTGGTCCTTACGGCGGGAGGCTCTTTGCGCAACTGCGTCATTTACCCGAAGAAACGGCGCCAGGTCTTGTCGTCACGTGGTCCCCCTCAAACCCTCCGTTGTGAGTTTACCTCTCGCATTCTACGGAGTACCTACCTATTATTAGGTAGTCAAATTCTGGAAATCATCCATCATCACATAACTTTTCCCCCCCTCGTGGGGTTATTGCGCTCACAATAAATCTTCATAGCTTGTTGGCTCATATCTACTCTTCCTATGTATCCATGATTACCAGCTCGTGGTTTTGACCTTTCGAATTGCCTTTACGAAGCAACTGCGGCCAAACCTTGTCCCCTGACAAGCGATACAGCCTGTTGCTTTCTATTGAGACGTTGCCATCTATAATCATGGGCAATCACCCGTTAGCGTATTGGGATCATGGTTTCTCTGAAATATCGCAACTCACCTTCAAGCAGCGTCCCGTTTACTTCTCGCGCCTCTCGTATTCAGAGGCAGCAAGAAGGAAAGCACCACCAGCTCGGTTGTCGTTGATGATCCTGGGCACACTGATGTAGTATTCGTAACTGGCGTCGCTCTCGAGTGATCCGACCTGGACCGTCTCGATAAAGTTCAACGTGCCGTCGTCGTTCTCGGTCACGAAACGGTCAATCAACTCTTCGTAAGCCGACGTTGCAAAGTCGCCGTACTCTTCCTCGGAGATGATGCCCTCTCGGATGCCGCGCAGGTACCCGTAGGTGAACATGGCCCAGGCACTGCTCTCCAGATAGTTGCCCTCGTCACCGGGGTAGGGCTCGCTCATGATGAGCCACCAGCCGCCGTTGTCCTCAAAGGACTTTCTCAACCCCTCGGCGAGAGAGATGTAGTACTTCTCTAGCCGGGCATAGGCATCATCGGATCCCTGCCATAAGCTCATGGATTCCAGGAGGGACATGAAATACCAGCCCATGGCCCGGTTCCAGACCAGCGGCGAGGCGCCAGTCTCGGGGTCCGCCCAGACGGCTGTCTTGCTCGAGTCATAGCCATGAACGAGGAGCTTCGAGGTATGGTTGCGGCAGTGCTCCTCGACAAGATCATACTGGAGAATGATGTCGTCCCAGGCAGTGGAGTTGTCGCTGTCGTAGAGATTCTGCCAGCGGGAGTATCCCGAGTCTGCCATGAAGATGCCGTCCAACCACATCTGGTCAGGGAAAGACGGAGTGGGAGTGCGGTGCCAGAATCCGCCTTCCGGGTTCCGGGGCTGTCTGGCAGTGAGCTGTTGATGGATTATGTCGGCAGCAATCAAGTACTTCTCGTCGCCGGTACGCTCGTGCCAGTACATGAAGCTATTGCTGACCCTGTAATCGTCAAGAGAGTAGATCTGGTAATTCCATTTCTTGATGGTGCCATTAGGGTTTAGGACGCGCTCATCGATGTGATTCTTGTACCACTCTGCAACGGTCTCGTTGCCGTTGACCTCGATCAAGGCCTCGATTCCTTTGTAAAAGGTAGCTTCATCATAGCGGAAACCACCGATGATTCCGCGACGGATGTATGAGTCGGCCATCTCGGCCAGATACGACCTAGCAGAAACCGCCACGGCGGAAGCCAGGAGTGCAAGGATGTTGTGATGCTTCATTTTAGGCAAATGGCAATATTGGAATAAGAAGATTTAGAGTATGATGATCAGCAAGCACATGGTTTCAAATTAACCGCATGCAAGACGCATGGTATATATACTTTTTTCTCCTCCCATCAATCATGAAGAGACAATACAGCGAAGTGTGTCTCGGCACTGGGCAACTGATTACTGATTAGACTCGTATTTTCCCAGTTTTTAAGTCCTAACCTTTGGAGGGGGGTTTCCCCCGCGATGTTACCCCACGATAATAAGCATGCAGCGGTACGGAGTAGATCTAGGATATATCCAATCGTAGCTCTTTTATCTGGTCAAATGCTCATCACTTTAGATTGGGGTCGGGTTACATTTCTGTTTGGTCTTGCAAGATTCCGGCCAACTTTTGGAGCGCAGTGCAGGCCGCTTTTTGATGGTCGACCGGCCCTCCCCCCCCAGGAATGAAGGGGGGTGGGGGAGTTATTATACCATTCGGGCACGTGTACGGAGGGAGTATGAACACAAGGTCTCGTGTCTATGCAGATGCATGAGACATTGCCCGCCACTAAAAAAAACTAGAACGTTTGCATCCTATTGGAAGAATCTCCCGACCGGCGTGACGTCGATAATACGCGGTATCGTTCTATGCCGGCCGGGGTCTAACGCTTGTGAGCCACTCAGCGGGAATAGATAAAAAAGAAAAAAAGCATCACATACACCGCCAAGGCATATGTGTGTGTTGTCCAATTTGTGGGCGAGAAGGACACACAGTAATGGTGTCCACAAATCGGACCTTTTCACCGGTTCAAAACATTTCCCCGCAGCTGAAGAGCTCTTGATGAGTGCGGCCTCAGACCATGATGAGTTATGTTGGGCTGCTATCCGCATGCATGCTTGCCAAGTTGCCCCTTCGCTCAAGTCCATGTCCCTGCCTGATGAGCCAAGTCGTCTGGACCATGTGATTGCTTCCATATTTCCTGGCATGTAACAAGAAAGGAGCTGATGATGACGATTCGTCCGGAGGGGTTTGCATATAGTGGTGTAAAGTTGCTGCCGTCACTTACACGGCCCGCCCCTTCCCCCCCATGTTCTGGTGGGCAAATGAACCTACAAAGCAAGCACGTTGGTTGCAACTGCCGCTAGTCTCAACGAAATAACGACGGGTAGAATGATTCCTCGGTAATAGCAAAATGTCGATTAGGAACCCAAGCCAGCTTTTCCCATCCGGAAACAACCCTGGGTCTCTCTCTGCATGTCTTTGATTTATGCTACGTAGGCGTTGTGTCTCATGGCCGAGCTACACCTGGCCCATCTGTAGGACTGGAAAATCCTAGACATGTCTTCAAAGAACGGTGTCTGTAATTCAACGGACATTCCCTCACGCATATCTCCGATGCCTCTGACCGACATTTACGGATAATGTTGAGTATCCCATATGACATTCATACACATCAAAGCTCACTGCCTGTATCTCAAGCGCATACATGTAGTCGAATTCAGTCAGCGCCTGGTTTATGCATGCCCACACATATATCGGCGATGTGGGCTAGACCATGCGCCAAGGTGTACGAGACCTATCTACTAGTAACCTCTCCGGTAGCCGGTAAGTGTAGCTCGACATGAGCCGCTGGGGATACAAGCATAGTATGATTGTGTCTCTTGAATTCTAGGACATGGAGTAATACTGTTCAGCAGCGGCAGGGAACACTGGAATCGGTGTACCAAGTCACCCTACAAGAGGATACCTACTGTCCATGCTATCATTCCTCAATATTTAGGCACATCGGCAGATGGTTCCGAGAAGATATCGAGGACGGGAAAGACGCCAACAAGGGCCCGATCGAAACACCTTTGACCGACAATCGAGCTATTCATCACATGCCCACACTCGTCATCGCCGGGGACACTATGTAGTGACCTGAGGCGCACGCTCGTGAAGCAAGCCCCTTTTATACTTCACTGCACTGAGACGTCTCGAGCATAAGAAGAAAGGCATCTCAGTCTACCATGCTGTGGTTGCAGGAAGGTTCACGGAGTCACATTGCAAACTATAAGTATTGGTTCTATGCTGTTTGTTTCTAGGCTGGGTTGTCCATTGAAAGAGCGCAGAGTCAGCAACACCATCCAAGGCTCAGGTCATACCTACACATGTGCTACCATGAGGCCACAACAGATGGTGCCACCTACAGGCACCCAAGCGGAATCCTAGGTACCGATTTGTGCAGTAAAACACACCCAAATTTCGTCAAAAAGATTCAAGCGGGCGACTCATGCGGCAGCAAGAGTTGGGAACGAGAGGGTACTATTACCAACGCACAGTAGCTTTGGGGAATCTGTCTTCACACCTATAACTATTGCTTGCAGCCGACTCTTGATCGAGTTGGAACGATAATGTATGGCTTCAAAGATCTATAAATTGACATGTTCAAGTATGCACAATGCCTGCGTGCAAAGTCTTTTCTATCTTAAGAGCGACGGACCTAGTGTGGTTAAACGACAACTCAGGTCTTTACATATAAGAAGGACAAACATCAAGATCCATGCTCAGCCCAGTGGCGGAGCGCCGGGCTTTCTTTTATATTTGCGCCGCCATCTCCTGCTGACCTGGAGGACCATTGCACTCCGTCATCAGGCCTGAGAAATGTTAGAGGGCTGCTCTCCAAACACAACACCAGCTCTACAAAAGGCGCCAGCGAATATCACCGCTAAGATTATATATATACATATATATTCCACTTTAGAGCTTATGCCTCTAGTCTAGTTATATAGTTTGTATTATAAGAATGCTATAATAAAGATATTAATAAAGATATTCCGTCAATCGATTTGAAAGCAATGGACCTGTCGACTTTCGGTATGCTCAATCCGCGCATATCATCCAAGACTACAAACTTCAAAAAGCGCCATCCAAAATGATAAATTTCTGCGTAATCTATGAGCACAACAAAGGAAAGCGAAGAGGAACAAATCATCTACGCCGTTTGCTAGGAAAGAACATGTCAATCAATCAATCACACCGATTTGGCCGATCGCCATCTCCATCGGGACCAAACGTCCTAATGTAGAACAAGGCAATGCAATATTGCAGATACGGACCTGGCAGTCTTCGTTACGAAGGCAGTCAATGGTTACGATCCATTGAATATTATCTCCAGGGTATTATCGTTCAGGGACACGACTGGCAATTCGTCGCGAGCATTTTGGACAAAAAATGGCAAGGCGGTGTTGAAGAGGGAGGCGGCGGCACAGAATCAGAGCTGGGTATTTACTCATTTCCCCTCTGTGTACTCCGTATGGCGACCAAGGCAGTGGGTTATGGAGGTATACTGGCCGATATTTCTTTCAGATATTTCGGCCGGTCTGTATTGAGAAGTCATAGCTTCAAAAGGTAGTTTTACGAATAACGGGAGCATTACGGAGGATATCGATAAGAATATCGATAAAGAAGACTCTTTCTTAGCTCAAGGTACGCAAAGCCTTAAAGATTTTATAGCTGGGTTGGTGTGTTTGTAGACCAACCCTTTTTTTGGTGTATGAATAATAGGTGGGGGCTAAAACCACTCCGTTTGCTACTAAGACTCAGCTCAACACTCCGTCCTTGTACTTGTACGTCATGACACCAACAACCCCAGGCTTCCTGCCCCAGTTGGCGTAAAGTTAGGTAAGCCCGAAGTACCGTACCTTCCCGCTTACCCCTCGCGAAAACGGTCAGAAAGCATGTGGTGCTGCATAATAGCTCTTGCCGTGTCATTCAAGAAAAAAAAAAGGAATGTAAGTATGAGGGACAGAGAAATTTCTTTTGGAGGGAACCGTCGAATCCTTCTTCTCATCAGATTCGTACGAGTGAGGTCCTTTCAAGGTTACCCGTGCGAATAACTCCGTAGGCTGCATCGTCCTACGCTTTGAACAGTGCACTAAAGCATATTCTCACCTACTTATCCGCTCACGGGCTCCAGCTGCCTCGCCTTACGTTGGATTTGGCCAGCCTACAGCGCGTCGACAACGCCTTCTCCTGTCATGCAGCCATCCATCTGCCGGCGGCTAGCACATTCCAGGTCAAGCGCCTGTAGATGCCTCTCCCCTGGTCATGTCCCAATACGCGGAGGTTAGCTAGTTTTGAAGCTCTTGTCATGGCTTCAAGGCACAGGCGTTTCCTCGTCCGCTACAGAACGGTTCTAGACAGGGTTTTATAGCTCTAACGGAGCATTGCGGTTAGCAATGCCCCTCCAACCAAATCCATCTCAAATGTAAGTGATTCCTACTCTTTGCGCCCCTACGGATAGTGATGGTACTGTACAGGTACTTACAAGTAAGATAGGTTGAAACTACTAAGGCAAGTGTTGGGAGTGGGACGTTATCTCTGCTTTTATCGTCGTCGACAGCTCTTCTAATCGTTCTGAGGCAGCTCGTTGCACTACCTACGTGTACTTGAGATTCTACGGCGTCACTTCTAGAAGTTTGCGGTGTCGCATGTTTTCCACCTTATTAATATCTTTTTGTGTCGTGTACCTAGCACTATCAGCTCCTACGCCCCCTCCCAGTACGCTGCGACATTTGCTACCTCCTTCTCCCTCCTTGTCTACAACGAATACGCTATCGACTTACTACCCTAGTACGGAGTGCGTTGTAGGTACCGTCGGCAGCACTCCCACTTTACCTGGTCCTTATGTCAGACGATCACAGAGAGCGCAAGGGACCTTGCGCGTAATTAAGCAAACCACAATTGTTGCATTGACCCCATACTGAGACCGGAGGTTGGAAAGAGCTCGTTCGAGCGATTATCCCAAAGCTTCGTCTTGTTTTAACACACGCACACGGACACGCACACGGCCCAGCACTTGGAACGACTGCTCTCTACCACCCAGCGACGCCTACCAACCAAGGCAAGATATACGTATGCAACGTAAGCTTCGAGGAAACCGTCCCGTTCAAATGCTGCGTTGACCAACATTTTTTTTTCAGGGCTGAAGTTGAGCATACCTACCATTTCGACGGACATCGATAAACCAACTTCTTGTCACCC
The DNA here is from genome assembly GCA_003012115.1 of Trichothecium sympodiale. NCBI lineage: Eukaryota > Fungi > Ascomycota > Sordariomycetes > Hypocreales > Trichothecium > Trichothecium sympodiale. The sequence continues at coordinate 116,880 of PXOB01000129.1, forward strand.
TTCCAACTAACGTGCGACACGACAACGGCCGGGTCTCGTTCCTAATTTCCGTCTGTGAAAGAGCATGCTGCCGCATCAGTGAGCGCGACGCAGCCCTTCGAGTCTGCCGGGTCTTGAGTCCCAGTTACTCTGCTCGGTCTTACCTACTGATTTCTTCCTGCCATGGCAGCTTCTCAACCACCGCAATCGTCCGCTATGGCCAAAGGACAAGCCAGCAGCCGCCCTCCCACCAAGGCGGCGGCCAAGGAGGCTCAAGACGATATTCCAATTGCCGAAAGAGTCGTCATCGGCGTCGCAAACATCCTCAACGTGAGCCCCAACGACATCTTGTTGTACGACTCGTTCATGGACCTTGGTGGGAATATTGCGGGTGCAATGAAACTCTCGGCCGACCTTAAGGCGCAAGGAATCATTCTCACTCCAGACGACATCGTGCGCTGCAAAACAATTGCAGAATTGCAGACCCAGGCCAGAACTTCTATTTCACCGTCGCACAGTGCCACAGATCCTGACAACAGACTATCTGCCGAATCAGAGCAGTCGAGTAATCTTAGACACGACGGTGTCTTCACACCAACCAGAGATAATATCAATACAGAGTCAGTGTACGGGCCGGTCCCGGATCTTGACTTGACCAAGAAAACCAAAGCACCCCGGGACGACGATGCATCTACAGACCCACCCCAATCTGCCAAATCCAAGGGTAAGCAGCCGGCACAAGTCGATGAGTCGGATGATGATGATAATGAACTGGAGGAGTACCTCGAGTCTGTCTCTCATGGCGACCCATTTTGCTTAGTCGAAGCTGAAAAAGGCCCGTTTGAGAAGCAGCTCGTCGCCTTTGTCAGCTTGAAGAGTGAAAAAGCAAAGGTCTCCAAAGGTATCGGGCTTCCCTCCGAAGCAGAGTATCCCAAGGTTGAGGAGCGCATCAAGAAGTTCTATTCAGCCCTACGGGAGTGGGACAACAGCCAGGCAGTCTGGCCTGATGTCTGGGTCCCCTTGCGCGCCATGGTTCTCAGGGGCAATGGTCAGCCAGCTGTCAAGGCTCTTCAATGGTGGCTCAAGAACATGGACGAGGAGGCTGAACAGCGTGTTCTGAGTCTACAGAGACTGTTAACCTTGCAGCTTATGCAGCCCGTTAAGAAGGAGTCCTCCACCCATGATGCGAAAAGCCTCACAGGACAGGCTCGCGAGGAACAAGTAGAAGATGTGGCAGAAAAGAATAAGCGCGAAAATCTCGAGGAAGCCCAGCGTCGGAGAGCTGAGAAGCAGAAGAAAGAAGAAGAGGATCGGCTACGGCGGGAGGCAATTCAAGCTGAGAAAGAGCACAAGAGAAGAACGGCGGAACTTGCTGCGGCACGGAATAAGGGTCCGGAATCGCAACAAGGCCCAATCACCGATTCTGCGAAGAAGGAGTCGCCGCTACGACCAGCTATCGTCGTTTCCAAGCCTAAAACGCCAGTTCAGCACAAACCTGGACTTTCTGTGGACACAATTAGCATACACAAGGGCAATAGCCCACCTCGGCCGCTGACACGAGCTGCTTCACAACGCGGGCCCCCTAAATCTATATATGCAAAGGAGAATTTCGACGCCACGCAGGAACATCTTTCTGCAATTCGACCTGAGAAGACGTTTTCAATGTGGATCGAGGATGAAGCTGGCAAGTTCAACACGAACGAGCAAATGGGTGTCACATCAGATGAAGTCGCTTTCTTCCCCTTGTCTGCTATGCAACAGCTCTTTTTCCGTACCGCGATGAACTTGAATCCCAAGGCTTCAACTATCTCAGAACAGGAATATAGATTCAGCCAGAGCATCATGCTTCAAGTGCAGTCCGGGCTGGAATCTCCCGACATTGAAAAGGCTCTCGAAGCTCTCGTGGAGCGCCACTCGATGTTGCGCTGCCGATTTCGGTTAACGCGAGAGGGCTGGGCACAGGTCATTCTGTCTGAGACTCAGAACAGTTATCGCTATGGTCACCATCAGACGGAGAAGGAAGAGGATATCACCAAGGTCATTGCGGAAGCGCATGCCTCGATCAATCCTGTCCAAGGGCCTGTCTTCTCTGCTGAGCATATTCGCACCCACGACAACAAGCAATACCTCTTTCTGGTTGCTCACCATTTGACTGTTGATCTAGCTTCTTGGCGCATAATGATTCACGACCTTGACGAGCTTCTTCGAGAAGGCAGCGTCCTTTCCCAACCATCCATTCCCTTCTCGAACTGGATCGAATATCAAGGATACGAATCAAGTCATAGACTAGTTCAGCCTAAGCTGCCATTTGAGATTGCCCCTCCTCAACTAGGCTACTGGGATCTAGACCTCGACTCGAATCGTTACGGCCGAACTGAACAGTTTGAGTTCACACTGAGCGCTGAACTCACGCACACCCTGCGCAGCTGTAGTCGTAGCGTGTTTAGAACGGATCCGGCTGATGTCTTCCTGGCCGCACTTCTCCTGTCCTTCTGCCAGACCTTCCCCGATAGAGCCCCCCCAACTATGTGGACTCAGGAGCACGGCCGTGAATCGAAGAACACCGGTTTCAACATTGACGAGACTGTTGGCTGGTTCACTTCCTTGTGTCCCATCAACATCTCTGCTTCTCAGCACTCCGACCTTATGGACCTTCTTAAGCTGATGAAGGATACGCGGAGAGCCATCCCTGATTCTGGAGTGTCTTTCTTCAACAGCGAGTTTCAGACCCCTTCAGAACCGTTCACTAGCATTCCCGTCGAGATCATGTTCAGTTGTGTGGATAAACTCCATAAGCTGCATCGCAAGGATGGTGTGTTGGAGCCAGTTTCTGCACCTCAGCGTGTTTCGGATACTTTGACATCTGATATTGGCGCTGACGTCGGACGTATTGCGCTCTTCGAGATCTCAGTCTCCATCGAAGACGCCGAGGCCAGAGTCGAGGCTCTATACATAAAGCCGAAGCGCCAGGACTACGTAAAGCAATGGTTCGGGAAGTTTGAATCTCTGGTCAACGATGCAATTGTGCGACTCCGGGACATGTCTCCCGAGCTCACACTTTCCGATGCTCCTCTCCTACGAACGAACTATACAAGTTTGACAAAGCTAGTCACTAAACGACTGAACGAAATTGGTCTAGACAATGTTGGTGACATCGAGACTATTCTCCCTGTGAATCCCTCCCAACAGGAGATTCTCATCGCTCAGGGACAAGATCCCCAAAGCTTCTACGTTCACGCAATTTGCGAGCTGCACTCTCCGGACGGGAGGCCAATCAGTCAAGGCAAGTTATGCGCTGCTTGGGCTAACCTTGTTGGTTCCCATAACGCTTTGCGTAGTCTCTTCATCGACAGTGTATCCGAGGATGGTCTCTTTGATCAAATAGTGCTTCAAAAGACTTCACCGGACATGCTCTTTGTTGATGGAGACGACGCCGTTGCGACGCTCTCTGCCTTGCCCGCTATGAAAAAGGCCCCTGGTCAACCACGCCACCGGCTGTCTGTCTGCAAGAGCGAGAAGAAGACTTATATCAGACTGGATGCTAGCCAGGCATTGTTGGATGTATGTATATCGGGATGCATGGATATTAAGATTTTCTTTGCTGACTTCATTAGGCTGTTGCTTTGGATGGCCTAATCACTAGGCTTCGCATGGCCTATGCTGGCGAAGAGCCTCATGATCATGACACGCTACTGCAAACACATCTTTTCGACTCCAACAATTGCGATACATCTTACAACTTACAATCCTGGAGGGGATTGCTCTCAAACTCACGGCCTTGCATCTTCCCATCCCTGACTCGATCCAAAGCCAATCAACAGCTTCAATCAAGATACTTTCCTTTGGACATCACCAGACAGGAGCTACATCAGTTTAGCGTTGATCGAGAGTACGAGCCAACTTATGTCTTGCAACTTGCATGGGCCATGGTCCTTCGTGCCTATGTGGGTATGGACCAGGTGACTTTTGGCTACGAAGTTTCTGGTCGTGACGAAAGCCTCTTCCCCGGTATCAGACATGAGATTGGTAGCTTCGCCTGGCTTTCACCCTGCACGGTCGATGCATCCCCCAACCGGACTTTGTCTGAATGCCTACAAAGCTTAGCTGAGGTTGCCTCAGTTGCCAGACAAAGTCACAACCCGACTCTCTCGGAAATCCATGATGCCATCAAGATTGGCACTGCGGATCTCTTCAACACGTGCATGTCGATTAGGGACTTTGATAATGCCCGGAACAGGTACCCTGAGCTTGAAGCAGATAGCTTCAGAGCTAGTCTGATCACTTCTGGTCGCAACTCGGATTGCACAGTCTCATTGTCCGCCATGTTCATCAATGATCGCCTTCATGTTGATATCTCTTTCCGAGACATGACTCCCACACAAGCCCAGAACATAGTTCACACGTTTGAGCGCGCAGCTCGCTTGGTCATGGAGAACCCTGCCATCCCAATCACGGCCGCCGAGCTCTTCACCGATCGTGACTATGCTCAGCTCGTTGTTCAAGATTTTGAGTTCAGCCTGAAAGATGAGAAAGCGAACTCGACTGTGCATCAATTGATCTTGCGTCATGCTCAAGAGACCCCTCAAGCTCAGGCAATCATGTCGTGGGACGGTAAAATGACTTACCATCAGATGTCATACTGCATCACGGTATTGGCTTCATATCTTCGTAACATTGGCGTGGCGCCTGGTCTCGCGGTGCCTGTAGTTCTAGAGAAGAACAGGTGGGCGCCTATCATTATGCTATCAGTCCTAAAAGCTGGTGGCTGTATTGTCTGCCTCGATGCTCAAGACAAGTCTCAGATTGAGACAATCATCAAGGAACTCGGCTCCCGCATTGTTGTCGCCACAGAGTCTGCATGGAACGACATTGTGTGCATTGTCCCGAACTTGGTAATTGTCAACGAGCGTTTCTTTTCTACCCTACCACCTCAGGTGTCCATACCTATGCAGGAAGCGACTCCAGACCATGGCGCCTGTGTCTTATATACACCAGGTAGTGGCAAGTCCAAGGGTGCCTCGACGGGTAGAAGCCTCTTCTTTACGCATACCTCACTATGCTCTGCCTTCTTGGCCCAAGGCCCTGCACTCCAGCTCGACCGAGAAAGCAGAGTGCTACAGCTATCGGCATTCAGCGTCGACATTGCTTTAGTGGAGATTCTCGGGACCATGGTTCACGGAGGATGTGTTTGCATTCCCTCGGCAAAGGAGAGGCTGCATAATCTCGGCATCGCCATCAACCGCATGAACGTTACTTGGTCTTATATGACTTCGGCGGTTGCTCGTCGTATCGATCCAGACAAGGTGCCTTCAGTTAAGACGGTCTGTTTCCGAACTAGAAGGTTAGATGAGGATACACGGAAGGCATGGTTGAAGAGCAAGAACATTCTTCTGGCCTACGGTGCCCCAGAAGTCTGCCCTTTGGGTGTTGCCATCGCCCAGGTATCTGATGAGTCAACTGTCACCGTCATTCCTCAACCGCTCATGGGTCGCTTCTGGATTCTCAACCCTGAGGATCGAGGCAAATTGATGCCGCTCGGCGCGATAGGGGAGCTGGCGATTGATTGTCCTATGTTGACGCCGCATAGGTTCTTTCCTGGCCAGAACGTCATTGTCTCTACGAATGACAGAGATTCAACCCCGCGTCCTACAAGGGCACGTTATCTCAAGACAGGTCATCGAGTGAGGTATCTCGATGATGGCAGCATCCAATTCATCTCTAGTATGCGTGATGATGTCTTCCTCGACGGATCTCCCGTCCTTGCGACAGATATCGAGCAGCATTTAAGGCGTTGCCTCGGACAAAAGGTCGACGTGGCTGTTGAGACAGTAACAACAAGCGACAACATTCAGCTGCTTGCTGCGTTCCTGGAGCTTGGCGAAAACTTGGTAAGCGGATCGTCAGACGTAGAGAAGCTTCAAACCAAAACCAAGGAGAGATCTCAGATCCTGAAATCTCTCCATGATGCTGGAACTTCGGCTAGAGGCATCTCTCCCAGCCATATCCCCACCGTCTTCATTCCTCTCAAGCAGTTCCCTCTATCCTCATCACTCAAGGTGAACAGGCGCAAGTTACAGAAAATGGTATCTACCATCCCTTATATGGAGCTTCTGGGCATGTCATCGAAGCCTGAAGAACAGCCTGAGAAGCCTCTACCCCTGACTCACGTTGAAGAACGTATGAGGCATGTCTGGGCCGGTGTTCTAGATGTCCAACCCACCAAGATCAAGAGCAATGATAGCATTCTTGGTCATGGAGGCAACAGATGGATTGCTACCAAGCTTGTCGTAGCTTGCCGCAAGTCATCTCTCACCGTCTCACTTAACGATCTGCTTAATGGAGCGACATTGACTGAGGTCTGCCAGGCTATCGCAGGGTCCGATGTTGTCCCTAATGACAGCCAACTAGTTGGGGAAGGCCGGAGTACTCAGACTGGGACCAAGGTACTTGGCTTCGATGACAAGTTCATTCGGGATGCCATCGCTCCAGTGATGAAGGTGCATCGCAACGACATTCTTGACATTGCTGATGCCTCGTGCCACCAGATCCGTGGCCTCGAGATTCGCATGTTTGGAAAGAAGGCCGGTGTCAAATGTCTGGTCTTTAACTTTAATGGCCCTGTTCGAGCTCAGAAACTCCAGACGGCTTGTGAGACGCTTGTTCGTCTCCACCCGATATTCCGCACTGGGTTCGCCGTTCATGAACGCCACGTTTATCAAGTCTTACTCGATGGCTTTAAGCCCGAGTTCCAGCGTTATCCTTGTCCTGGGTGGTGTCTTGGAAGCGTCGCCGATAACGTCGTTGCTGAGGATCAAGATATCGAGTTCAAGCCTGAGACGCCTACAACCAAGTTCACTTACTTGGATGCTGGACAGATGGGGACCTTGATCGTTCGCCTTAGCACTGCGCTGATTGATGAGTCGTCCATCCCACTGTTGGTACATGATCTCGCTGCTCTCTACGAGGGCCAGGGCAATCTTTCATCAAAGCCTTCCTTCTTAGATTATATGCGCTCAGCGCAAGCTGCCAATGATGAGGCAGGAGTCGAATACTGGAAAGATCTACTTGATGGTGCTAAAATGACTCAATTTGTAGCTCACAACAAGCCATACGGACCGGCTTCAGATATTCGTACCTTGACGCAAACTGTCCAAGTCGACCCTGTTGCCGAGTATGGCTTGAGCTGGAACACGGTTGTGAAGGCTGGTTGGGCAATCGTGCTGGCTACCTACTCAGCCAGTAGTGATGTTGTATTCGGTGAAGTCACGCAAGGAATGAACATCAAGCTACCTGATCGCTTCGATGTCGCATCATTGATTGGCCCCACCACCAATACCGTGCCCGTCCGTGTCAAGTTCTCTAAGAAACAAGATACGCCTATTGACTTTATGCGGCGTATATCAGATCAGCGCATGAAGAGCCGCCAGCATGAGTCCATGGGTATGCTTGAGCTCGTTCAGCGCTGTACCGACTGGTCTTATTGGACGCGATTCAGCACCGTCGTGTACCACCGTCACCAGGCACCTGTTGATACATCAACGACGCTGAACATGGGAGATACCACCTTCACTTACTCGGCCAAGGAGCCTGGAACACAGGATATTCCTGACATCATGGTCACGACGAGTATGGAGGGCCCAGGGCACATGACCTGTGAGCTCATGTTCTCTGAAAGCCGGGTGCCGCCCAGTTTCGCAGAGGAAGCATTGCGCATGCTGACCATTGCAATTGACATCCTCACTAGTGAGGATACAATCGAGAAACCAATGATTCAATCCTCGGTTGAGCTCGCTCGATCGGCTGCCAAGATTCCCTTGGCGAAAGAAGGCAGTACTGGTAGCGATAAGGTGGCTTACCATTCACTTCCACATGACGAACGCCAGGCTCTCCAGTCTCTCATCTCGGCTGTCTGGGTCGAGATTCTCGATCCCACTCCCCTTGGTGTCCCTCAGACACATACACACAAGGCCAACTTCTACGATCTTTGGGGCTCCGTTTTGCCCGCCCATTGGTTCGCTGAGCGCCTGAATGCTGAGTTCGCTAAACAACCCATCCGTGGTCTACATCAGATTCAGGTCACACCAGCAGAGATGGTTGAGAACCCTTCAATGTCGGCTCAATATGAACTGGTCGTAAGTAAGATGTTCGAGACGGGCATCATCCCCAACAGCATCAAGCGGCGTACCATCAACTGGGGGTATGGCCAAAATAGCGGCCAGAGCAATATCATAGGTACCATCCCGGAGGGCACCACGACCTGGAAGCCAGATCAGCCTGCACCGCAGAATAACTCCATTCGAAAGGGGTTGCAGCAGTTGCGCGGTGGCTCGGGCAGTGTCCGTCAACTTGGCTCCAAGGCTGGCGACTGGGTTAGGCGTCACCGATCTGGCCTGAGTCGCGAGACTGCAGCAAGCAGCGGACCAAGGGGTGTCAACATTGGCGATCCCGTGGCTACAGAGCTGCCCCCACGGGCTATGGTCCTAGCAAACCAGCAGAGGGCCAACGGGACCGCGTCACCGCCCGCTGGCCAGGCCTGGTCTTCGCCACCTTCGAGCATCCACGTACCTGGCCCAGGTGACAAGCCCGTGCCGATGGGCAGGTCTCCAACACCTATGATTATCAGGTCCATGACTCCAGGACCTAACCTGGATGCTGCTCCCGCTCGCCCTGCAGAACCTGTCATGTACGAGCTCGACGTCAGCCCGATGAGTTCTTCGACGCCCAGGAGGCGTAGCAACGATAGCAACGATAGTGACCCTGCCAGCCCAGTATCACCTGTCGGGCCGGCTTGGTTGGCAACCTAAAGAAAGTGATTCGTATGTGCAGGTGACGGTGCTGGAGAGGGGAGATATTTAGTAGCAAAGATATTTAGCGCCTGTGTTTTGAAAGCATTATATGATAGACCATGTTTTGTAAAGTTTGATTTTGAGTTGTTGCAAATTGTTTGGGGAAAATAGTTTGATATATCCTGCATGGTTGTGGATTTCTCGTCTTTCGTCGCTACTTGTTCGTATAACATCTTTTCAGCGTTCAATATCCATTCGCTCTTCTTCCCTTTCAAGCTTCTCCTTGATCCCACTTACACGTGATTGTTTTCATAACTACAACAAATCCCTATATAATAGAATCCAGGTTTTGTTCGACATTCAACTTTATTGCTTTTATATACAGTCATCTGGCAGGTAAAATAACAACAACAGAATCATATACGTAAATATGTCCAAGATAGAATCGTAACAGGTGGGGGAAATAGTAATAAATGCTCTCTCCCCGCCATCGCAATCCCCCACCCGAAGATTTGGAAACGAAAAAGAGAAAAAGGCACAAAGGCTTGGAAAACTCCGACACTTCTCCAAGAACGCAAAATCTCGTGGCGATGATGCTAAAAGTCAATTTCTTTGAACAAGTAGACAAGGAAAAACATCCAGATAACCCGATTACCGACCCATTTCTCCCCTAAACCCGAAAAGAATAGTACATATAGATTGTTTTTCATCCTAGATTCCCCCGTCCCTTTCTCCTTTAGATGCATGGTACAATAAGACATGGCGGCTACAGTGAATGAGGCGCCGTAAAGATAAGGAAAACGCTACAAAAGGGGCAGAGGAAAACAAAGTCATTCAGAATGCAAAGCGCACTCTTACTTGAAGCTGCCTATCTGTGGACCGAAGTATTCGTTCGGACCAAGCGTTTTGAGGGTACAAGGGGTACCCTCGCACCCCTCGTAGGGGACATCGTTGCCCCACCATTCGAGCTCGACGCCTGTCCATTGGAGAGTGAAGAAGATGATGACGCCAGCAATGGCGATGCCGCAGGACCATGCAGCCGAGAGAACAAAGTTGTACTGTAATTGTCAGCAAAAGGGGTTGCGCAAAGAGAATAAGTGCAAGGTAACTGCTTACCTTGGACCACAAGCCGAGGAAGCGTGACTTGAGGTAGATCCAGGAGATATAGGCGATAGGCACCGAAGGCCAGATGTAGGACATGTTGTAAGGCGCCCATACAATACCGCCGTACATGATTGCTACGGGGTGAATCTGGCGGATCCAGGTCAAGTTGGGGAACTTCTTGGACAATACGAAGAAGAAGACGACAATCATGACACCAAGAGGGAAGCCAATGAGCGTTTCGGTGTACTGGCCATTCTCACCCCATATCTTGGTAGGGCCCACAGTGCCCCAGAGAACAGAGGCAGTGAAGAAGGTGTTGACACCAGGGCAGGTGAGGCGGAACTGGGCATTGGGTGTGCACACACCGTCGATGTGGCGCATCTGGAAGTTGAGGACGCCAACGCAGACGAGAGTGCCGACAAAGGTAGCGACCATCTGAGCCATGAAAGTCTGGCGTGGGGGAATCTTGACGTAATGGGCAAGCTTGAGGTCATTAGCGAACCAGACAGCATGGGCGCAGGTGACGTAGCCGAAAGACTTGAAGTAGTTCATTGCGAGGGCATTGCCTTCGACGAACGAGCCACCGATAAATTCGGCTATGACATTGAGGGTTACTTCGATACCGGTCATAGCCTTGATGATACCGACAGGAATCACGAAGATGAGGCACAGGGCCAGACCGTAGAAGACGACGCCAGGGGAGGTATGGGTGTCCCAGATGGTGATTGCTGCGATACCAAGGGCAATGGCAATGGCGAGGCAAGTTAGGTACCACCACTCTGGCACCTCGGGATAGGACTTCATCAGACGATGGTGAACATCAAGAACCTGCTCCTCCTCCTCCTTCTTCCTCCTCAAGCTATTAAATAGGCCTTTAAAGCCGGTGATCATCTCGTGGCGGTGGTAGAGGATGGCATAGGTTAAAGTTGAGGTGTAGACACCAAAGAAGAACATGTAGATGACCACGTTACCGGCGCCGAGGAAGGGAGGGGAGTACTCGCGGTATTTGTCGGCGTCGAAGAGGCCTCGATCGTCGGTGGCGCGGGTGACATTGTACAGGTTGCCGGTGTTGTCGTAGACACGGTTCGTATTGATAGGCAGATAGCCGGTGTTGTAGACGTTGCTGTACCAAATAGCTAAGACGACCCACATCGAGGCGAAAGCGCCGAGGAAACGGTTGATAGTGCTAAAGAAGGGCACCATGAGAGGGTCGGCCGAGTCCCAAAGAAGAGTATTCCAGTCCCAGGTAGGGAAAGGATTGATGCCCAGGCCGTTGTTGAAACCGACAATCGCGTTGAGGTTGGTGCTGTTGGGCGAAATCCAGCTGAGCCAGCTGAACTTGGACAGAGCAGTCCAGATGTATCCCGGAAGCCAGAACCACACGAACATGGCGCCGAACATGATGTAGAAGAACTTTATGCGCGAGATGCGCCAGACGCTGCCGAAGGGTCCGCGCACAGGAGCATTGTTTTCCTGGTGAAAGGCCGAGTTGAGGGCGATGGTGACAAGCGAGGCGGGCCAGACGCAGTAGGTAGGATAGACGATAAAGCGGCGGACCATGCCTGCCATACCGTAGCCGATGAAGTTACAGCTCATGGCAATGAGGATCTGGTATCCGACGTGGGCGGCATACGGCTGGTTGAAATACTGGGGCAGATACTGCACCCAGATAATGTAATTGGTGTAAGGCGTATTGTAAGCGACGTTGGCCATTATGGTGATAAGCATATGCTCCTTCTTATGAAACGGACCAGGGTTGAGCGAGTGACGGATGCCGAAGAGGGTGAAGCCCTTGTCCGGAAGCCAATTTTCGGCCGCCTTACCGAGGGGGTAGGCCAGAAGCTGCGCTACGTTGGCCATGACCCTGATGGTGGGCTGGCGGATATCGAAGAGCTGGTTTATAAATGCAAGTAGGAGGGAGAAGACGAGGCCGATAACCCATGCGCGGATGGTTGAGCTGGGAGTATTGGGGTCATCCTTGTTGTCGACGACGGCGCGAACTTCGGCGTAAGGGCTGTTTGTGGTGATTAGGGCGGCCTCGACCTTCATCTCGCGAATGAGCTGCTCGGTTTCGACGTTGGGTGTAATCTTCTCATCTTGCGTTCCGTCGGGTTTGCTCGCCGACTCCTGGGTCTGGAAGAGGGCATCCTGATCGAGGAAGTAGCGGATCTTTTGCAAGATCGGTAGAGGGAAGTTGGGATCCCGCTCGTGGGTTCGATAGGTACGGGTGAGGATATCGCGGGTGTCTACGAGGGAGAGCTTGTCGGCGAGCTCCTGGGCCTCAAGAAGGTCGTCGTGTGTCATGTTGCGAGGATGCCGGGGTCCTGGTGAATCGTCATCGTCGTCATCGTCGTAGTATTCTTCATCATCGGCGTAGTTTTGCTACAGGGTTCCTCCAGTCAGCAGCTAGATTCTTCCGCATATTGGTTTCCGACGCGGACAATCATTGATGCAGTACGATATGACAAGTGAAGGGGTATGGGGGTCTCCTCACTGAATCCGAGTCGATGCTGTGTGATGCTGTCGATGTTGTTCTGGCCGTGGCAGCAGTTGCAGGTCGGGGACCATGACCCGTCGTTGAGTAATGCTGCGGCTGCGGCTGCGGCTGCGGCTGATGTTGTGGTGCCGCGGGCTCTGTCACCATCGTCGTCTCTACCACCTCCCCAGACGGGCCTCGCTTCTCGTCATCGGCCATCATGGCGAAGTGCCGAGACGCTGGAAAGCGTCCTTCAGTCCTGCGGGAGGGAGCTAAGGCCGCGCGCGAAAGAGATTATCGGGAACAGGGACGAGGAAACAATTGAAGGCTGGGGTCGGTGAGTTATCCTTCTCTTCTTTTCGTGCGCAAGAAAAACAAAGGATGATGTCCCGAGTCGCAATGCAGGTCGCAGCGTATGATTGGTCGTCGTCGTCGTCGTTCCTTCGTTCGTTCGTTCCTTCGTTCGGTTGTTCGCTCGTTCGTTCGACCTTGGGTCACAAGGAGCGCAAATTAAATGTCAATCGCAGCCGTCGCTTGGTTCTAAAGGGAAAGATGGAAAGACCGCCGTCTAAAGTAAATTGCACGTAGTATTGTAGAGGGCAGAAGTGAAGAAGCGACGAAGAAAGGATAAGCGGAGAAGTGGGAATGGGAAATGGCAATGGATCTGGGAAAATGATGGAGGCGGAGGATGGGTTTGAGGGTTGAGAATATGGGGGCAGCGCAGAGAGCGCAGAAAGAGCAGAGCGATCAAGCCAGCCCGGCGATGGAGGTTGAAGGACGGGACGGACAATGCCAAGATGTGGTGGTGCGAGTCGTGGTGGATATTCAAGCAGTGGTGGATAGATAGGATGGTAGGATGGGATGTCTGTCTCGCTTTTCGCATGTACGTACATACATCGATTGACTTTCTTCTCCTACAGGTACAAACAGCACTTGAGACAAATTGCAGCGGCGTGTTTTTTTTTTTTTTTTTTCAAATTTTTCAAATTTTTCAAATTTTTTTTACGTCTTTCGTTTTCCCTCGCCTCGATTTCTGCCATGACAAAATGGACATACATACCATCATTGTTGTTACTGGTCATTGGGTAGAGTAATACCGGCAGGTAGAGAGGCGATTTACTAACAGGCCGTCCACTAATAACTCCGTACAGCTTTGGCGGGCTGGTCTTTGGCTGGAGGCCCAGGTAAGAACTGGCTTTCTGCCAAGACGGATCACGGAAGGAGCCTGGCGAGACAGTCGATACTGTGTAGATACTATCTAGCAGTGGTAGGGTAGTAGTAGTAGTAGTAGGTGCTGCAACTGTCAGATCTTCTACTGCTACTGATGTCTGGGTCATGTGTGTACTGCGTTACTTTCACCAACCTATTTGACCATCACTTTAACTACTGCTACTACACATTGCGATGTTGATGTTTACATCACGAGTCAGGTTATTAAGATCCTTACTATTTATAGTCCCTTGAGTGCCAGAAAAAAAAGAAAACATTCGACCAGTAGTCTTCCAGCATTTGTCTCCCAACTCTAACCCCCCATCTGTCAGAGGTCTACTACTACATACCTACCTGTACATACCTACCTAGGGCCTAGCGCGTGTCCCGTTTGTGTTGCACACAAGGTACCCGTACAGTGCCTGAGGCTGCCGCCCCCGGGACCCAGCTGCCGTCCGGCGACAGATGGCTTCGCTCTGGTTCTCCTTGGACGCATTCGAGATTCCAGCCATTGGCTATTATTCTATACCTCTGTGGGCGAATGCCACGGAAAAGTCGGCCGGCCGCTGACACTGTATACACGGTCCTGCTGCAGCAGTCACCCAGGTACATTCAAGCCCTGGCCCCGACTCTCCTCTCCCTCTCTGTCCATAAATTCAATTATCTACAATAGGTTTTATAACAGTAATAACCACACTTTCAATGGATCCTCCCCTCCGTCTGACAATCCCCGGGAAGATCACCGGGGAAGCGACACCTTCCTACGGAGTACCTACTGCTACAACTGCTAGTAGAGATAATAGTGCTTTGCTACAGTGTTTGTCCTCACGTGTCTCGGCATCCCGGCATGTCGGTGCTAATTGCGAAAAAAAAAAAAAAAAAAAGCCAGCCAAACAGCGGGCCAGCGAGAAGCATGCTTTTTGAGGACCAAAGAGTCCACACTTTGAAGAAGATCAATGATGGTCGCCAATGATCCCCCATGTGTCCCTCCACGGGTCCAGGGCTCCCAGGGACCCTTTTCCCCAAGCAAGACATCCCACGGAACAGACGGCACGTAATAACAGGGAGTCTCTGATATCTAATAAGTAGGTATCATTTCTCGTACTGTTTTGCACTTTTAATGTGTTGGTACTCTCAAGCACTGAAATGGATGCTGGATCGCCCCGTTCCCTCCCCCTCCCTGCAACCTGTCACAACCGGACGACGCACGTACTACGCCCGCCGGTGCGACATGATGTAGGAGACATAGTATTACCTACTCCGTACATAGTAGGCCACGGCTGTCCGGCACGCTTCTTCGTCCCCTCATCAGTTACTCCGTACCTATTAACTTACTCACACAGATCCGTACTCCGTACGGAGTATATATTGGCTTCGGCTTCGGCCCGGCAAAGCAACATCAATGACCTGACTGCATGCACGATGCGTCGCCGATAATAGCATTTCACGCCGCCTGTCGCATCAGAACTCGCCGACGCGAGACAAATCGGTCCACGTGGTGATTCAGCTGACTCGGTGCCAGCCTTGTGGGAATACAATCCCGATGGAATGGGGCCAATCCCGTGTGAGCCAGCGCGAGTCATGGAGGGACGAACAGGGCAGCATTGCAGCAGCCAGCTCACAAAGCTGCAATGCAATGCATTGCTATGCTGTCGTAGTTGCCTGCGAGGAGTGTATTGTTAACTTGAAGCTGTCATATCTCAGCCCTTGCGGCGTCCTCCTTGGATTCGCACCAAGTCAGATAACGTACCCTAAAACCTTCACCTACCTTTTTGTCCCAGGCTAGTTGGTTTGAAGAGTTCAGCCTTGCGATTCTATTTGGCGTACTTGTACATACTCCAGTCCCACCAACAGCGAGAGCGACTGTCCTCTTCAATGATAGAAGTCATGATGATGTAAAAATGCTTCCAAATGTCGTTTATTATTATGAGCGTCTATCGAGACCTCAAACCGCCAACCCTTATAGTCTTCATATTTTATGACCTTCTAAAGGCAGCCGGTTTTCTGGCGTAGTTATAGCGGGAGCTCGAGGCTACTACTAATACGTGTCGGTTTTGGAGCAAGTCAGGAAGACCTTGTGGCTACGTCTACGCCGATGGCATGAGCATCTTCGCGGCTAGAAAAAATACCAATTATAAAGGCATCTACCATGAAAGAGATATCACCGAAAAGCTTCAAAAGTTCGGTGTCAAAAGGAAGGTCGGAGGATGTGCACATACAATTTTGGTGGTAACATGCGCTAGCGCCGCCCACCACTTCGGCGTAGAATGCGTAGATGAAACCGATGGATGCGTAGAACCCCCATATTATAAGGTATTGTTGGCTATTATTGCGGCTTGCGATGGATCTACGCGCGGCTATAGTTAGCCAGCAATTCATGGCTTATGTAAGGTTGGCAGCTGCGGGAGTGAAGGGGGACGGGTTGGTAAAAAGGGCAACTACATAGAAAATAAAGAGCAGGATGAAGCAGGATAAAGCAGGCGTCACTTACGATGCAACCTTCCAATCCTGCACAAAACAGCCATGCCACTCTGGCCCTTTAAGTATGGCCGCATCCATAAATGTGCTCGATCCGACTTCTAAGCTACTCCCCCCCAACGTCGCTTTCACAGCTCCGAACACGGCCTGAACGAAGCGGTTCGTCCTCTCTTGCAATGAAGTGCCCTTGACAAACCCAGGATCGACAAGGATTGACCCAGGAGACTGAGTGGCTCATGAGGACTGGTAGAAGCAATGTGGCGAGCAGAGCTGTAGTAAAGGTAGCTAGCTCTCTTCGTGTCCCTTAGGTCCCATGTCGAATTGCTGCTTCATCAGCTCGGCGTTGAGAATCGCGAGGTCCAGCCTAGTCAGCGTTGCGCATCCGGCAGCAAAACCCGGTATGTTCACGTAGGAAAACACCTCGATAGTCGCGCATGGGTACATTTGTCATGGTTTTGCGGCTGCTGCTTCACCCAAAGGAGTGCGTGGCGCGATGATGAGCTTGGAGCGGAAAGACGTTTGGAGATGCCATTGATGAGTGCTGTAAGCCGACCTGGATACTCTAACTGAACGAGCCATAATATTGAATATTGAATAGATAATGTAGGTCCAAAGGTCGTCGAGTTATATGCAAACCTGTGTTGCCCTCGCCCACCTTATCGAACTGTTTTCCCAAGATGAAGTTTGTCGTCTTTGAACCATTGACTAGAATGGGCATATAATCAAGATTCGTTGACGCACTCGAGACGCCTAGAACCTGCAAGCGCATGGAAGAATGGCCAGAAAAAGCCAGATTTCCAAGAACAAGATCTATATACAAAGGTGATTGATGGGGAACACATACGAAGCGGCAAAGATATAGGTCAAGGCAGGCATGAGAGCCGTCTCATATGGTGGTACTAGACTATGAGACTGCCTAATCGCTTGGCTTTCCAGGACCGGGCCTGTTATGGAGATACGAATAGAGCTCTAGGTCCGCCAGGTCAGCTGACTGACCTGATGCAGGTGTTGGGTTGGGACTTCCGAGACAGCCTCGGCTAGAATACCTAAATTGACCGCCTGTTCGTTCCTTCCAAACAGCTATAGTCCTGTGCATTACTACTAACACCGCACAACACTTTGCCATGTACTTGTATCGTAGGTGGTCAGAAGCTGCGTAACTTAGTACTAACACCCCAGAACCCAAGACCATACTGCATTAGGTGAACAATCGCATCCTTCAAGGAAACAAGGTTCCCCCCCACAAACCCTCACTTCCTTGCTCCTTGGCCCCTTTTTTTCTCTTTGGCAACATCAGCGGTTTCCATCCGATACCTCCCCAAGCAACCATCTTTATTGTACTCCGTACATACTCCGTACTCCGTACTTTGCCAGGCCCAATATGCTTCTATTTAGCCCCCATTCGGCAATGGCAGAAGCGCCGCCCACCGAGAAGCGGACCCGGCGCCGGGCTCCGACCTCGAAGCGCGGTGGTGGGTTGATCATCATGAACGAAAGTGGACGCCTGAATTATATTCCTAACGGTTGCTTGCAGTCGCAAAAACAAGCAAGACATTTGAGTTTGTGACTTCGGACGATACGGGACGACCACCCGCTGATTCGAGAGCATTGATTCGGAGCCATGTTATGAGAGGAAAGAACACCAAGAGGAAAACTCAACCTCAGGTACCGTCGCACGTAGTCGTCTCCCGACAAGGCCGTGAAGAATATGGCACCACTTGCCGGGCGTCAGTGGCCTTGGCGGACAAAGGCGCATCTTCAGAAGTCGGCCGTAACGCCTGGGGAACATGGCTTGCCCCAACCGGCAACAGCCAGAACATCAGCGGCTCCGGCATGTTGGTGTTCATGTCTCGCTTTCGACCATCCCCAGTAGTGCCTCCAAGGGACATGGATCTTTGTCAATTTGCCGGAACACTCGATGACAAGTCGGAGCCGCTACTATGGCAATGTACGTAACGCCCTACCCTAGCTATTGATCTCTAGTACGGAGTATCCACGCTACATTACTGACCTGCCCCCCATCTCAGTCTTCACCAGCCTCAAGGAGGCCATGTATCCCATAGAACTATGCGTTCGCTTTGATAATGCTAAAACGGTATGGTATCAATGGCTCTCCGTAGACACTGCTTACTTCAACTCAGTTCTCTTCACCGTCTCGGCCATCAACGATATCTGCCTTAAGAGACCAGATGGAGGCTACGTCCTCGATAAGCTAGATGGTTCCAACGCCATTCTCGCTTTCACTCCCCAGACTCGAAAATTTCTTCGACGTACCATGGCCCAGCTCCAAGAACGCCTGTATGATCCAGAAAAGCAATATGATGACATTACAATCGCCATCATCATCACCTTGGCCATGACCGCAGATGTAGCCAGAGATGATTCTGCTTGCAGGGCTCATGTGGAAGGATTGATGAAGATTATTCAGGCAAGAGGCGGTGTCGGGGCATTTAATAACAATAAGCAACTTCAAATGAAGATCTTACGGTACGTATGCATCGTGGTTCCTTCATCGGTTGAATTTGCTTAACACGGCATCAGCATCGATCTGGCCTGGGCCATGAAGCATGGCGACACCCCCACGTTCGTTGACCAAGGTCTTGACTGGTGCCCCGATTTCGCCGGCGTTCTCCTTAAAGAAAGCCCCGTCCAGCCTGAGCCCATGCCAGCAATAGCAACCAAGTTCAGCTTTCGACTTTCGCCTCAGCTTCAGAGCATCTACGCCGACATGCACGCATTTGCCAGCATCGCCAACCGCATCTTTCACAGTAAGAAGAAGCTCTGCCCGGAGCTGTACCAGGACGTCATGGTGTCCGTGCAGTATCGCCTCCTGCTCCTCAAGTACGACCTTGACAGCCATGCCGCCCAAGAGTGTCTACGTCTTGGCCTCGTGGCCTTTCAGACATCCATCTTCATCACCAACCTCGGGGTCCGAGTCAAGTACGACGCCGTCGTCGAGCGCATGAAGAGCGCGGTCCGTGCCTTTCGGCCGGCAAATGAGGCCGAGACCAGCCTGAAACTATGGACACTATTCATCGGAGCCATGGTTGTGTTTGAGCCTGGCGAGCCGTGGCTAGCAGCATCTATAAGAGATCTCGCGTCGCTTCTCAGCTGGGCAGAGGTTGAGGAGAGGCTCCGGAGCATCATGTGGGTTGACGCCATGCACAGTTATTACGGGAAAAGAGTCTATGATGGCACATTCGTGAAGCCTTACCTTTCGCCTACGCTATTTGACCAGGGGATCAGGTAGTCACGTTGCCATATCAAATCTCTCATTGAAATCAAAATGAGGAATTCCAGGTTCATGAGCAGAGTTCACACAAGCGATAGAAGTAGATTACGAATCACACCACCCATGGTTTTCTACGAGGCCTTTGCTTGTCTATCATTTATATGGGTGTTCTTGGAGACGGCGCATCAATCACTTCATAAAGTTTTGCTCTTAGCGATCACGAATCAGAAACAATTGCGTATGTTTAGGCTTATGTTTAACATTTTCCTTCACACGCTCACAATAGTATCGGCTTAAAGTACGTATAACTACACACTCGGGTTGTCTTAGCGCTATCTCGACATGATACCCAAAGAGGGCCATAATCGGGACAAGGGTTAGTATCTTGAACGAGTCTCCACTAATAATTTGTAGGAGGATCCATTCGGCCCCTGATCCCTTGCTGTGGCCATCGTCATGAAGCTATTGTCAGGGCAATTGCAGTAACGAGAATAAGGTCAAATTTGAAGCTATTGGCGATACCTAATAGCCGTACGGCTGGTGGCCACGGCTATAAACTGCCATGAACAGGTATCTAATGGTAACCACCGCTATTTTCATATCGAGTCAGTTCAGTAGGCTGGGTCGTCGGCCACGGAGGAGGCTGCGGCCGCCCTGAAGAAATTCAAGGCATGACGAAGGGGGTCGAACTTCAGGATATTAACCCCTACAAGTACAGAGTACAAGTATGTCAAATCCTCCATAGCCAACAAGAGGCCACAGTACGTCTGACCAAAGTCCTTAAGAATTCCAAGATACCAGCCCTCGGGACTGATGAGACATCCGAGAACCCGATCAACTCACCGCCTGGCGTATCCACGACTGCGATTTGTATGTAGTACTCGCCCACATACCGGGTATACCATCCTTTGAAGGACCAATCGCTGTAGCAGAAGGCGGCACAAAGGATCTATACATGTACATATGTGCAAGGTTTGATAATAGGTTTAGAATCGTGTCCGACATGACTCTCGAGTAAGCCATTTCATACCATCCACATCATCCAGATGTGCTTACGGTAAGGCCCAGAGCACCGGCAGTATGAAGCTCCGTATCAGAGACCCTACCGTCATTATAGGACGATTCAGGATGGCGACATCTGTGCCCTGAGGGGCCTTGAGGGGCCTCGAGGAGATCGTATGAGTTACTTGTATAGTAGCCATAAGCCAACGTTAACCAAGTTGATTATATCATCTCTCAAAATGTTGGTGGCATAGAGGAGGGCAATTGCCTCCGCAAGAACCAGCGCGAGTGACTAGATACGGAGTACATTGGACCTCAATGACGAGAATTACAATAGCCTTGAGAGAGTCGATAAATGAGGGTATTCACGGCTTTAATTTGCTTGCTGAAGGCTGAAGCTGAAGGTCGTTGGTCTACTGTAATATAGGCGTCGTTATGGCAAAGTCGGCAATTGATGCCTCTCATTGTATCGTACATATATCGCGTCACTTCGGAACTGATTTGAGCAAGGGCGCAATTTTGGATCGTTTGCTCAGTCCCACGCGATAAATCGGCTTCGACAGCAGTGCCCCAAGACCTTTCTTGTTCTTCTCGTTGACTTTCTTATCAGTCTTGACTGAGTTGTTGGCGCCGTTTGCATCGTTGGCAGTTTGCGCAGCAGATGAGGCGTCCTCCGACACATGCTTGGTAACAACTTCTGACTTGTTGTTAGCAGCGCCGGTCTCGTCTCCGGTTTCGGATGCCGTCGTGGCGTCTGTCTCTTGTACTTTAGGTTCTGTCGCATGAGAATCTGGTTTTGCATCCTCACTGTGCAGGATTGTCGGGGATTTCTCTCGAGCTTGGTCTTGGCCCTTTGAGGATTCCTCATTCAAAACATCGGCCAAGTCCTGGTTTGGTTCAGATTTGTCAAGAACAGACGGGCGCTCCTCGGCCTCAGTGGGATGTTGTGATTTTTTGGGTCGCCCACGTTTCTTTTTTGAAGGTACCGCAGTTGTCGATCCCTCATCTGTGGTAGCGCGGGATGCGCCTTTGGAGGCTCCAGTCGCAGCGTCCTTCTTTGGCCGACCTCTCTGCTTTTTCGGTTTACTTGGCTTTTCCATAAAATCTTCATCTTCATCATCATCATTGTCAGGAAGCGCAAGTTGGCTCTCGTCGTAGTTCGCATCCAATTCATCATGCATCGGGTCAGTCAGCTGAGGTTCATCACCGCTGATCTTTGACTTTCCTTTTCCTGCACTCAAAGGACTGCGCCTCGACTGGTCTTCTCCCGTAATCTCGTCGAATGACAAGGCTGGCTGTCGGCCAGTCTGTGAGTGGAATGGCGAAGGACTATTTTCGGGAATGGGGGCCATTTCCAAATCTTGTGATACGTATTTCTCGGTTCTTGGCGTATTGACATTGGTCATCGAGCCACTCGAGGCATAGGCAAGCCTCCCTTGGGTTGCCTTAGAAGGTCCTTGATCTTGACTCAGTGCGGCTGTAGATTGCGGCACATTGTGTTGGCGCATGTAGAAAGTAGCACGCGGCCCAGTCCCCGTCGTGACCATAGGTGAGTGCGAGCTGGAGATTGGCATCGTTGAGGGAAGACTCCCCAATGGCCCAGGCAGATCGGCTTCAAGCTCGTCGCGATGACTAGACGGGAAGGCGACCAAGTGCAAATCCTCATCCTCATCATCCCTCAGGACACTTACATTCCCGATTTTTCTTCTTTTGCGACTTTGCGTTGAGGCTTCTGGATATGTTGAGTCTACTTCGGTCCTTGTGTGACCCTTCTTGGTGTTTGCCTTGGTTGCGCTGGGATCTGGCATCCTTTTACTGGAGGCTGATGCGTGCGCGTCGACATGGTGCTCCTGCACAGGGCTGCTAGGAATCTCATACGGATCATGAATACCACCATTTTGTGCCTCAGACGGACGAAAAAAGTCTCTTCTGTCCGTTTCTGTATGTAAATGATCTCTCGAAGTTGCTCGAGCTGCCTCGCGTTGATCAGCATGTAATCGCTGGAAAGATGCAGTATCTGTGGAATCCAACTCTGGATCCGGCGTACGTGCTGGAATTGGGCTCAATGGCGACGAGTAACCAGCATCACCATCACCGTCGTCCTCAGATTCATCCGAGTCTGCAATAATTCGGGGTGGCATGCTGAAAGAATCAGGTTCAAGAAGATGATGGGAAAGTTGGCATTAATTCGTGGTTTCTTTGGTCGCTTAGAGGTACCTGTCCCGCCCACGAACGCGCCTGCCAGCAATGAGCTGCAACGCGAGAGCACGTGACTTTCTTTACAACTGTACAGACGTTTGTCTACCTTAATACTACCTCGTACGTACCTAGTACTGCTAAGATGACCCAACACCAAAAATTCTGATACACGCATCCTGGCAATGGGAAGACGACTACGGAGTATCAATCATTTAAATCATACATTTCACATGTTGAAGGAGAGGAGAAGAAGAAACTTTCGTTTCACAGGTTGAAATCTTTCTTTCTGGTATAATATTACGCATCAATGTTGAATGCGCCTGTGACATCATCATAAACCCCATGCCCAAATGGTTGATATTTTGGGATGCTTCATCATGCAAAAGACATTGTTTTTCCTACTGCCCGGTATTTGAATCCCCTTCCTAGCCCAAACGCCGATGTTGAAATCGTGACTGCAAATGGCAGCAAATGTTAAAAACAAAGAAAATAGTAGTAGTATTATCACACGCTCCACTGGCTCATACAACCCCGTTTTGTGAGGAACAAAAAAATCTCCTTGGGAGTGATTCGCCGCTTATTTGGAGTACTTGGCACGGAAGAACTTGGCGGCGTTGACCATGTTGGCCAGAGCCTGCTTGGTCTCGGACCACTGGCGGGTCTTGAGACCGCAGTCGGGGTCAATCCAGAGCTGCTCGGGCTTGAGGTGCTGAAGCATCTCCTCGATGCGGTCCTTGATCTCCTGCTCGCTGGGGATACGAGGAGAGTGGATATCGTAGACACCAGGGCCGATGTGACGGGGGTAGGCCTCGTCGACGAAGACCTTCAGGAGCTTAGCATCGGACTTGGAGTTCTCGATGGACAGGACATCGGCATCAAGAGCAGCGATGGCGTAGAAGAAGTCTTGGAACTCGGAGTAGCAGAAGTGAGAGTGGATCTGGGTAGAGTCCTCAATGCCGGAGGCGGAGAGGCGGAAAGCCTTGACAGCCCAGTCGAGGTAGGCAGTGCGCTCCTTGCCAGCGCGGAGAGGGAGACCCTCACGCAGAGCAGGCTCGTCAATCTGGATGACGTCGATGCCGGCCTTCTCAAGGTCGACGACCTCGTCACGGAGAGCCAGACCAAGCTGCTGAGCCTGGACGGACTGGTGGACATCGTCACGAGGGAAAGACCACCGCAGACAGGTGACGGGGCCGGTAAGCATACCCTTCATGGGCTTCTTGGAGACGGAGACGGCGTACTTGGACTCCTTGACAGTCATGGGAGCAGGACGCGAGATATCGCCGACAATGATGGGAGGACGGACGCAGCGAGAACCGTAGCTCTGGACCCAGGCGTGGGTGGTGAAGGCATAGCCGTTGAGGCGCTCACCGAAGAACTGGACCATGTCGTTACGCTCAGGCTCACCGTGGACGAAGACATCGAGGTCAAGCTCCTCCTGGATCTTGACGTTCTCCTCAATCTCCTTCTGGATGAAGCTGTCATACTCAGCCTCGGTAATCTCACCCTTGGTGAACTTGTTGCGCTGAAGACGGATCTCCTTGGTCTGGGGGAAGGAACCGATGGTGGTGGTGGGGAAGAGAGGGAGCTTGAGCTTGGCCTGCTGCTGGCTGATACGCTCAGGGAACTCAGACTTGCGCTTGTGGTCAGCCTCGGTGATCTTGGACTGGCGCTCCTTGACCTTGGGGTCGTTGGTGCGGCTGGAGGAGGCACGAGCCTGCATAGACTTGGCATTGGCCTCGAGCTGCTCACGGACGGCGGCAGGGCCCTCAGTGACAGCCTTGGCGATGGTGGCAATCTCAACAGCCTTCTCGGAGGCGAAAGAGAACCAGTCAGCGACCTCGGGGTCGAGCTTCTTCTCGCTAGCGAGGGTGTGAGGGGTGTGGAGGAGGGAGCTGGAGGTGGCAACGATGACACGGTCCTTGCCGAGCTTCTGGATGGCACCCTCGACGGTCTCAATGGCGCGCTTGAAGTTGGTCTTCCAGATGTTACGACCGTCAACAACACCGACGGAGAGGACAGTGTTGGGGCCAATGGCACCTAGGACGGTGTCGAGCTGCTCGGGGTTGCGGACAAGGTCGACGTGAACACCGTAGATATCCTTGGGGAGAGCCTCAAGGTTGTGGACGATGTCACCGAAGTAAGTGGTGAAGACGAGCTTGGGGATCTTGTCACCGAGGCTGGCGAACTTCTGGTAAGCAGGGCCGAAAGCGGCCTTGCTCTTCTGGGGGAGATCGAAGACGAGGACGGGCTCATCGATCTGGACGGTCTCAGCACCAGCATCCTTGAGCTGGGTCAGGAGCTGCTCGTAAACGGGCAGAAGGTTGTCGAGGAGGTCAATGGGGTCGACGGACTGGCCACGGTCGGCCTTGCCGAGGTGGAGGAAAGAGACGGGGCCGACGATGACGGGGCGGGTGGTGATACCAGCCTCCTTGGCCTCCTTGAAGTCGGCTACGACCTTGGGGGTGGCGGACAGGGTGAACTTTTGGTTGTCCTGAAGGGTGGGCTTGACGTAGTGGTAGTTGGAGTCAAACCACTTGACCATCTCCAGACTGGGGACATCAATGCCCTCCTTCTGGTGGCCACGGCCCATGGCGAAGTACTGGTCGACGGTGTCGAGGCCATTCTGGGTGTAGCGCTCGGGGACGGCGCCGAAGTCCTGGATGTGGTTCAGGACGTGATCGTAGAGGGCGAAGTCACCGCTGGGGATGACATCAACACCAGCATCCTTCTGGATCTGCCAGTGGGCGAGACGAAGACGCTTAGCCTCAGCGAGAAGCTCAGCCTGAGAGAGCTTGCCACCCCAGTCTGCGAGAAAGAAATCATGGTGTCAGCTCCCGATACGATTGCGAGCTTGCTAGCCAGCGAAGCGAGAGGTGGGGGGTGGAGGCTTCGTAGGTATTTTACTCACAAGCTTCAGTAGCCTTCTTGAGGTCGCGGTTAACGCCCATACGGGGGAAACCGAGAATAGCGGACTGAACCATTTTGTCTGCTTTCTTTTGGTACGTTCTCGAATACAATTAAACTCTCTGGGATATCGAATCTAAAGAGATGAAGATGTTAGATGAAAAGTTTTTCTTTCTTTTTCCCCCCTCAAATAGAATAATTTGATGGCGGGGTAGAATCGAGAGGCAAAAAAAATTCGGACGAGACAATAGCTTCCAAGTGGGGCACGGGTTGGTGAGGGGAGGGGAATTGAGGAACAGGACTCACAAGAAGAATACCCTTCTGAGTACAACAGCTGGGTATCAAAAAGAGAAATGTGATTGAAAAGAGGAAGAAGAACCCAGTGACACAAAAGGCAAAGGGCAGAAAGAGATGAGGAGGGAAGAAGGAGGGAAGAAAACGGGAAACGAGGTGGCGGGAACGGGGAAGGGATTATATTTAACAGCTAATCCCCAAGGCGGATCGTGGGCGGTGTGAGGAACCTCTTACTGTTGGACTAACAGACAGCTTCCTTCTCCCTAACGTATTAGTAGAGGTAAGTACAAGTAGCTAGATAACCCAGGGTTGCATGGTAGGGGACTACTGCAGCGCCTGTCTGTTGCATCCGCCACCCACTTCAGGTGGGAGTATGAAGAAAAAGCGCACCGAAAGCGGGGGAGGGGTAGTAATCCTCTTTGCTGCACGCTTTATCTTGCGCATATGGCGACCCACCCTAACCGGCTTCTTCCCCAATAGCCGCCTCTTTCTCAGACTTTTATTTTATTTTATTTTTCCTTTTTTCGTGCTCTTCGTCTGACCCTTGTCCTGATTGAGCTCTCTCTCCTCGTAATCGTGTTTGCATACTCCGTACGGAGTACATCCACGTATATGCACACACTACATAATACACTATACATACAGTCAAGCTTTCATGTTGCCCCGTGTCAAATCAATCTCTTCGCCATCCCACGTACACCGTGCGTACCGAAGGGGCGAATGAGGGGCACTAAGGATGACGCTCGTTGGACCCCTACATCGACTTGATCCTCCTCTGTTCAACAAACACTTCCTACGGAGTACTGTACTACCACAATGTAGGTACTACTAAGCGGCTGGTCGCTGCGGAAGCGCCCTGCTCCAAGGGCTGGCTTATTTGGGCTGAAAAGTAGCCCACGGCTTTCGGCTAGCACGCTGGCGGAAAAACAACAATAAAAAGAATCGCACTTGGTCGCTTAGCTGGCTGTCGGTCGGCCCATGGTAAGCTCCATCACCCACTGATTTAGCAATTCGGGACTAGATTCAAGGGACTATTGCGCCATCAATCAGTGTCAATAGGAAAATAATAAGGGTCTGTGCGGCCCAGTATCTACTAAGCTAATTAGCATCACGCCGCCCTGTCAACTTGGCGCTTACGGTGAGATTTGACTTTGACCACATCTCAAAAGGGAATTGTTGCACGATAAGAGTTGTTTTTACTACACGGCAAGAGTTGGGGGTGGGAGGATGCGTTCTATTCGAGTCGGCTACGAGGGCTGCTATGAGAGGAAGCGTTCTGCCTGAAGCTGCCTTTGTCGGCTGCGAGAGCTGCTGTGTGAGGAAGCGTTCTGCTCGAGTCGGCTGCGCTGCTTTCTATAAGAGGATCCGTTCTGCCTGAAGTCGCCTTCGGCTTCGAGAGCTGCTGCGAGAGGAAACGTCCTGCTCGAGGCTGCCTTCGTCGGCTGCGAGAGTCTTTAGAAGTGGGTGTAAAAAGCTTTCATCTTCGACGAGTTTAATTGTAGGGCAAAAGGGAATATACATACGTTATTTTATTATTATTTCTTATTTCTTTTTCTTCCGATTTCCGACGCAATAAGCGTAAAGCCATGAAGGCCTTTAGGCAGTCTTCTTATGACACAATCTGAGGCTAAACCTCGCGATACACATCGAACTACGTATACCCTCATAGCTTTCAAACTCTATAACAACCATTAAGACGAATATATCTGTTTTATTTTAGTACATATATTCCTCACTACCCCACCCTTGCCGTGTAGTAAAAATACTCTTACCGTGCAATAATTCCCATCTCAAAAACTCGTAAAACGCACCTGCCTCAATCAATCAAATCTCCTTTCCTACCGCTCGTAAGATGCAGCTGCCTCATATGGCTCCCTTTGCGTGGCCCTTGAGGGGTCATCAACTTATTCTTCATCCCATGGGTGAAATTTGTGACGCATCCTCTGACTTGTTCGTGAATCGACAATAGTACTAAGTTGTGGATCAGAGCAACGTGTCTCATAAATCATAGCAGCTTATTCATATAATCAGCCCATGCCATCTCTAATGATGTTGCTAACCTCCGGCGTAACGCAGTTGCCATGTCTTGTTGTGAGCGGTGGCCGAGCCTTGCCAGAAAAGTCTCCATCCAGGTTGCTGTATGTGCCTGAACCTCGCCAGAAGTTTCCATCCAGATTACACTGAAACTTTTTATTTATACCTAGGTTCCCCTCTTGCGGCCTTATTCCTTGGTGTTGATATTCCTCACGGGCTTGCCGGACTAGGTCAAGCTGCTGGATGCTTATATCTGTATCGACATGCGGATGCCACCTCATCAGCTGGTTTTCGAGCTCAATCAATCCCAAGAGTTGTATTGTCGACAGTGGCCACGTGGCCGCGGCTGCGGCTGGGTTGGGCTCGTTCAAGAGCGTGGCAGCCCGGAGTCTTCTCTGGAACTTGATAAAGCTGGTTGTTCCTAAGATGCTGATCGTTTGTTCGTGGTTGATCCCTTGAGGCTGAGGTGTGTGGTCGAGCGTGGGTGGCCTCGTTGATGCCGTTGTGTATCTTGCTGGCTGCCTTGAATGTATGATGAAGGATGAAGATTGGAAGGGGGGTACGGGAGGCCATCATGGTGGCTTTATACTATGATGAGACTCGTCGAGGTGTTGAAAACCTTAATAATTCTATCAAGCTGTATTCGCCTTATTAGTAGTTATCATAGAGTTTGAAAGCTATTGGGGTATACGTAGCTCGATTATATATCGCGAGGCTGAAGCCTCGGACTGTGTTATGAGAAGACTGGGCCTTTATAGCTTTACGCTGACTGCGTCGGAAATCGGAAAAGAAAGAAACAATACCTAGGTTTGTCATGTTTTGCATTGATCAAATTCTATCTTCATTCTACACAAAACTCTACACAGAACTCAACACCATTCATTGTCAGCTCCCAGCTTTGATCGTCCAGGTTATCGCCAAGTACTCGTTTAGTCTTGAATCATACAACATGGCCGACTATACAGAAGAGGTTTTCTCTCAAGAGCCCAAGCCCTATGTCTATCGATACGGCGTCGATAGTGCCCTGCCGGGTGCCTGCTTCACCTTCATTTACTTCACCTTTCTCTGCTGCTGCTGCTGCTGCTGCTGCTATAGGCAGGAGCTCCTTCCTTTTGATCTCGTAATCGGATATGCTGTTGTGTAATCAGATGGTGCCATCCCGCCAAGTACACGGCTATCTTCCGGATAGAGCTGGCATGGAGGTGCAAACAGGTCTTGGACAAGCAATCTGAGGAGGTGCCTCATATTACGAGGACATGCAGGTAATTATACGAGTACGTGATTATAAGAATCAGTTCAATCAAATATATTGGAATCACCTCTTTCCGAGAAGGAACCACCGCTTTTGCGACTCGAATTCGGCAACAAGCTCTAAACCTGGCTCAACCAACGACTCCTCTCCATCGATGACAATTTCAACCGCTGACCAATTGCTCCTTCCTCGTTGCCCTCACATGCATGCTGAAAAAAAGTCCCCTAAGAAGAGCAAATCTGGCAGCTGCGCTTCAGCTCCTGCGATACTGCATTCGTAAAGCTGCGCAGCAGCATTGCTCAACTGTGCGGGAGAGCACATGGCAGGGGCTCACATTGGCTATTGGCATGTTTGTGATTCTTCAAGATGTCAATCACATGCCGTATTAGCAGAGGATGATGATTCCAAATCTCGCTATGCTCAAGGTTTTTCATTATCCTATGAAAAAAAAGGAACACCCGTGCCGCAGTCCGGCGCGTTTGAGCTGAACAAGTACTCCGTACTCCGTAGTAAGCACCTGCAGTGACTTCTCAATCTACTACTTTACTCCGTACTCCGTACAGAAACCCCTCTTCCTTGGTGGATACGGCCATCACAAGTCCGTACTTGTACGTCGGAGGACACAGGGCTGCATCTGTCATCTTTTAATAGGCCCGTGGTCAAAGCCAGAGAATCCCGGCCGAGATCAGGAATTTATAGACATGTCCGGAGTACTTCCCTTCCCCGGACGCTGCCTGGCGGCATACAGGGTTCGTATAATGTGGCGACCCGTCCGATGCCCCATCTCCCGGAGGTGCAAAGATTACGGCACGTACGGAGTAGTACGGAGTACTCCCTAGCATTGCCGTATAATTCAACCGACCGCAGAGGGCTCACTTGGGCATCGCCCGGATAATTTGGGGGGGGGATCCTTGTCATGTTTGTGAGGAACGTGACGTTTGAGGTGTAGGCGAACGACGCAGACGACGTAGATGCCTACTCCTCTCTGAGGGTAGAGGAAGAAGAAGTAAGAACTTTGCAGGAAAACATATGTACGTACTATGACTAGTTCTAGTGCGTACGTTATCCCTGCCCTAGAAGGCGAGCGGGTGATGGAATGAGGACTTTCCACATCTGACAGATCCAGCAGTTGATATGGTTGCTTCAGCTTCATTATAGTACGATCATCTGCTTGGATGATACAACCAGCCTTACCTTCTTCTCTATTCACCTTGCGAGAGACCTTTTTTTTTTCCACGAATCCGCATACGCATCTTGCCCTTGAAGCCACAATCGCACTTGTTAATTCATCAGTGGATATTTTTTCTAAATCAGGGGTGGTGTGCGCGAGTTGGTCAGATCCAAAGAACCAGCACAGTCAATGCGTAATAAGGGGGTGTGTGGGAAAAAAAAAAAAAAAGGGCCGGAAAAGAAGGGCTGAGCTCTCCGGCTATAAGGGATTGGGACTTGTACTGTATTAGAGTCGCTGGGCCTGTGACGGTCGCGAAATAAAAGTTTCGGATTCGCCTTAGTGTGGAAGGGAGGAGAGCTGAGGATATCGCGGAACCAAAGCCGTCCTGGACGAGGATATTTCCCAGCACAACAAGCTCGTGTCGAATCTAGCTTGATGTCGCGTCTAAAGTCCAATAGTACTAATAAATGTCAGCCCCTGGTGGGTACATATCCATGACAAATACCTGGCTTCAAACGACTGGTTAAAAGGGAGGAAGGGGGGGGGGGGGGGGGGGGGGGGGGGGGGGGGAGACAGTTCACCGTAGGATCTTGAGATGATACTCCGTTATAATAGCGACACGTTTCCTACCATTTAAGGGTGAGAAGTGTGCATGTGCGCCCGACTGATGTTGGTTGGGATCAAGCATGAACACGAGGTGCATTCAATGATTCTACGCTACAATACTCCGTACGGAGTACTGCTCTAGCGCTTCTGGGAAACATGGAGCGCTGTTTTTCTCCTGTAAGGCTGGTACCGTACTTGTAGGGTGCACAATTCCTCACCGGGATGCCAAGAAGACGTCAAGCAAATTCCGCGGCCGGAAAACCTTACAAGTATGGAATGCTGATAGGGATTCAGATCTCAACTCCAGGTTCGTTCGTTTGTTAGGGGAAGCACCCGTACGTAGTGTTTGGGTAAGTGGGCAAGTACCCACGAAGATCATCTCATACAAGTAAACCACATTGTACGGAGTACTCGGTACCTAGGATTCGTTCATGACGCGGAATATGATGCAATTACTTCCGAAATACATGTCTAATCTCTCATAACATCCAAGGTCGCTCCTGCTCGCAACGGAAACACGTTGGCCAGAAATGGCAAGAGCCTCATCTCACTACATATACGGAGTATGCGTACTCCGTACTCCGTACTCCGTATGTCAGCCTCGTGCACTCACCAGTCTTTGGAGTACGAAGTACAGGTAACCCAGGCAAACTGTTGCCCGAGCTTCCGGCGCTCCGCTGAAGAGGCATCGACCCCTGCCGAGCCTTCCCTCAGCCCTAGCCAAGAGGGATTAGCGTCAAAGGCTTTGTGGAACATTGATGTCGAAGGCAGATTAGGGCTTCGAGAAGCCTTCCTCGAACCCCATCCCATCGCAGATGTTAAATTCTCACCCGTTCTTACGCTAATAGGCTATTGGGGAATGGTGGCACTAGTATTAGTTGCTGTTGTGTGGCATTGGTTTGTTCTTCGAACGGACTTTCTCAAAAAGTCCGGCATGAGGAATCTTATGGGATGAGGAATCTTGTGGGATGAGGATGCATGTATCAAGCCCCGAAAAAGCAATAAACATACGGAGTGCGGAGGTACGGAGTACCTACTCCGTACACTCGGCAGCTACGGAGGGCGGCTGGTGGCCGGACCTTTCACCGAGCTTTGTGGACACTTTTATACGGAACAAGTCCACCTTTATGAGGGCTTAACAAGTCTCGACCGCAAATACATATCGCGCCCACCTGAGCGCGTTTCAGCAAGTACATAACATACTTGTACTACAAGTATGTCCATGTGTTTCTATGGACGAACCCGTACAAGTATGTAGGTCCCGCAACAAGAAACCAAGCTGGGCTGTTAGCTGACTCCGGAGCTAATGGGGATTACCTATTCGAGACGGCCGAGGCATATATTGACTGACGCATGGTTCTAAATCCTAGGTCGGTTAGTGATGGGGGCGGCGGTGAATCGATCTTGATCTAGGGCAAATACTCCGTGCCATAAAAAGCACTTGTACAGAGTCAAGCTGGTCACTACACGGGGCATGAATCTGTTTTTTTTTTCTTTTTTTTGGGGGGATGTCTTCTTCTTTTCCAAAAAGAAAAAAGAAAAAGAAAAACAATTCCCTCCCGTTCTTATGGGGGCTGACTGCCAAGTTCCACGCCAATAATCTGGTGTGCCATGGACCGCGGAAGGGAGATGTAATAATAGCATCAGATTGGGGACTTGATAACGAAAAATGTTCTGATATTGCCGTGATGCCACCGAGCAACAGAGGGATGGTCCTCGAGAGATGCTGGGAGCCCCATACTCCGCACCACGTCCCAGTTTCTCGTACCGTAGTATGGAGTACATTGATGATGCGGGCGGCGGTCAATGTCGGCATAAATGCTGGAGCCTATATCTTGATAGATGGATCGCTTTTACAACCAACAATCTCATTATTGACCGCTTTGGGAGGGTGTGAGGTCAAGAACATACTCCCCAACCACCGAGTCAAATGGATCCAGTCATCTTCTACCCTAAAAAGCTAACGGAATGATATTACTTGTAGAAAGAGAAGAGAAGGGGAAGAATTTCCGTACTCCGGACAACCAAGTATGTAGGAGCTGACCTGAAGCAAAGCAGGCAACAGAAAAGTGTTTCCCCTCCCACTAACAAACCCCCCCCCCCCTGTGATGATCAGTCTCTCGGCGTTTCTACGTGGGTCGCGGTAGACAAGGTGAGATACAATGTATAGAAGCCTAATCAGAGGCATATTGATTGCATGGGATCGAGAGCCTTGCTGTACCTTTTCAGCGATGATGAAATGTCAGACGAAAAAGGGACCTTGCTGAAAGGTTGGAATATTCGTTCTGAGCGAGAATGGTATAGCGCGCGAACACCAGCGAAGCGTTGCGCCCTCCAGTACGTAGTGAGCATGATGAATCAGCAGTTGTAGACATGCAAAACCACCCTGACTTCAGTTTCTGAAGAAGAAGAGAGAGAGAGAGAGAGAGAGAGAGAGAGAGAATACATGCTAATGGTCACTAGCTGCGCAGTCCTCGAAACAAAACAGGTTGCTGATGTTTTCTGTTGTTTCAGCGCTCTCAACTTTCCTCCTACGGATTTATTCTTCCACTGCCGGCGGGATTGCTGGCACTAGAACAGTTCGGCTAATAAATTGTTCTTTCTGTGTGACGTCTTGCGGCTAGCCGCGACATTCCCTTGCTTCACTGCTTCACGTCATCGCGGCTCAAATTTTTACCTCCTTCCTAGCCGTTGCAGCTCTGCAAAAGAATAGTAGATGATGGAAGGCGGCGGAGGGCCGCGAGTTGCCGTGTCTGGGCTAGAAGACGATAGTTTTTTTTTTTTTTATTTTTTTTTTCTAGATGCCTGGTCGCGGAAGGAGCCCTGAAGTTCAGGGTGTGCGCTCAGCAGTCGCACGCTACTCGGATGTCCGAGAGACCGACCCAAGACCCCGTCGTACCGCGGGTGGTCTCCACAGGGCTGTTCTAGCTTTTTGACACAATGGGCGATCCATGTAACCTTGTCGGTATTTGATAAATCGAGGGCTATCAGATCAGAAAAGGTAGGGTAGGAGGGTTTATAATACTCGTGGTGAAGGTGACTCGGGAACGTACAAGTACGCATATTACAAGTACGCATTATACAGGTAGGTATAGTATGTTGGTGGTGACATTCCCCTAGCGTAATTGACCCCCCTTGTTGAGTTGCCGTGCAGTAAAATGTCGAGTGCCGTGTGACAATTCCCCAATACAAGTAATAATTTTACTCCGTACGGTGTACATCTCCTCCCGAGAATTTGGGACCGTGATTTTCGGCAGCAACAAACGAGCCATTCATTCCTCTGCTCAGCCTCCTCCTGAGATTAGCGGACGGAGAGCTGGCCCCCCCTCCCTCCTCGCCCCGAAACTCCGGGACGGGATAAGGACCCAGAAAGCCTTTTTTTTTTTTTTACCTTGCTCCGTACACAATGAAACGCAACGGGCTTTCCCCCCAACAACAACGGGCATCATCTCCTTGAGCCCACTCAACCTCTACGGTTCGTATTGTCTTCTAATCTAAAAGTCGCGGGCCAGCATGAACTCGGTATTATTACCCAGCGACGACGACACTCGGTGCGGGCTCGAGGGTTCCCTGATGCATACCCACAAACAAGGCGGGAAACTGCTTCCTGCTGTGATGCGTGAGAGCGAAGCGATACGCTGAGAGAAGCCCAATACTACCTTGTCTCTGGCCAAGATCCCATTCGACACACACCCCTCGATTCATGAAGCGCCTGCAGCTCCAACATTGAATGTACTCCGTACATATTTTAGGGCTAACCCAGATCCACTCCTCCACCTCGTACTAGCGCCGTCGATGACCACGCAATGCTAGCCCTACAAGGATCACAGCACCGGCGCCGTTATTAAGGCTGTTGAATACGGAGAACCTAATATGTATTCATGTACAATACGGAGTATGTACCTTATACTATTATACTATTATTGCTCGCTTCGACATATATGTGGTCGAGCATATGCCGACACGACTGGTCTTCACGCCAAGCAATATGAATACTCATCGAGAAACTTCCGCCAAGGAGGTTCGAGACTGGCCCAGGCGCATCATGAAGAGATTTGTTCGCGCTGGGTACGGACTCGGAGGCAAACTTTTGACTTGGAACTGTAGGCTCGTCAACCAATGAGTGTTTGTCTGCCGGGTGCCAGGGGGCGATTGAGTACCACGTCAAGTGGCACATTGCAACATGATACGCCCATCTCTTCCTCGGCTTCTCCAGTACTACCGGGAAGTTGGTAGTATGATAAGTCTACATACATGATCGGATACGCTGGTAGCAAATGGCTCCCTCGGAACAGGGTTTATCTAACAAGCCTCGATGGACACGACTATTCTTTTTTTCCACCATCACTATCGCGCGCGCTCAGTCAAAAGACAGATGAGGCTGGCTAGTGGTGGTTCATGCTGGTACACACTACTACTTCCCCCTTCCCGGTGCCGTGATTGGGCGACGAGGCTCGCGCCGGATATTATCCACCGAATAGTTTCAAGCTGAACAATAGGCTGCTCGATCTCGATGGCAAATGCCAATTTATTTTTCTGGATTATTGGACTACTACAAATCAAAACCATGACTAAACTGTGTCATCAGACTGCACATCTCCTTTTTTTTTTCCCTTCCCCCTAGCTGTGCCCTGGACACCCTATCAAGCCAAGGTGGACATAGCCTCAACGTCTGAGCGATTCAAGCCAAAGTGTCGTCACCACAACATCAGGTTGTTTGTCCTGTTCAAAAGAATACATACATCAATCAGTACACTATTGTTTGGTTCCACCCGAGAGTAACCCGCCCTGTTCAGCGTAGGACTTGGCATATTCGCCTCCCGACCACCCAGTCCTGGTGTACATAATACCTACAAGAAGATGGTCAAAGGTTGCTGCTTGCAGTGGAATGAATGGATATTGTCAATCCTCGAGGTTACATTCTCAGGTCTTTGACGCGTCCACTTTTTAAACACTCGGCGAATCGCCCGGTGTCCTTGCGGTCGTAGCGCCAACCTAACCATGTAATCCCCGCCACACGGTATAGCAGCAGTGGCGTACCTATATGTAATTTCCAAGGCAGCCTGAAATGAAGCCAGGTGCTCGAGTGGGCAAGGTCGGTCACACCTGGAGGTACACACTACATGCAGGTTGGCACTAGGTGCCTTGAGTACGTAGTCTAGAAGGTCCTTTACATGTATGCATACGGAGTACTCCGTATAATAGAAGCCTCGATATACCTAGAATGCGCATCGATGTTCTGGGATTGGGCGGGGATTGGGCCTTCACGGATAGGCGGGGCTCGGTAGCTTCGCGCGAGTAGCGTCACGCCGTCGGCAGTTGGCAGAGTTCTCAGGCCAGTGTTACATGCTACTTGCACCTACTCCGTACATGGCCTTTGAGAAATGTGCGTACGGAGTACGGAGTACCGGAGTGCTAAGTATACAACTAGATACTATGCAGATTGATCAATGCCGAAAAAAAAAACAGCCAGGAAGTTGATCAGCCTACGTATGTACTACATAACTAATTATGTACGCTCCATCATTTGTTGCTGGTTCCAGGCTTTGGGCAAGGAGGGGATGGACGCAGCCCAGCCGAGATGGCAGCCCATGAGATCGGCGAACCCACGATGGATGACTCTGTGATTTTTTTTTATCATCTGTTTTGAGACAAGCAACGGCCCATGTTTCATACCATGCTCTCTTCTGCCGCCCCATAGGGCCGAATCAGACGTATGTGCAAGTAGGTTGCTGGTCCGGCCTCCAAGTATTGTACTTGTACGGAGTAGTAGTTGTACCTAATAATACGGCGTTTAACGCATCTTAACACCGGGCATTAGCATAGCAAAGAGTCTTTCTACAATATCAATTCTCACGGATATTTCCCCCATAAAACAAACATTAGCCGTTCATAAAGCATGGCTTTGCGCGGGCATGTTGTTTCGGGTGCGGGACACGCACGGTAGGTCAAAACGGTAAATCTGATTCATGCTATTTACTATATAGCCGCGTCCGTCAACCACTACTCCTACGTAGTACAAGTACATGCACGGAGTGCTACTAGAAGCCTCGGCCTCATCTGAAACTTGTTTCAGTGTCGTATAACTAGGTACTCGACTAGGTACTCGATGTCTAGAAAAGGGGAGCCTTGGTATAACCGGCAACCATGGACATCCGAGTCACGTTTCAAGGGACCTACAAGTAGATGTGTGTGGGACGTGGCGATGAACCCCGCCCCCCCCCCAAGAAACCTGTCGACGACATTTCGCGTTCCTCACTTGATGACTACATGTTATGTATGTATGAATCCGAGATGTAGAACCTCAGCTTCGTTGTTTTCTCCAAGGCCGGCCGCCAAACAACGGGGGCTGCTTATTAGGCTGGTGAGACATGTCAATGCACGCTGACAGATGATGGCGTTTTTCTACTTTGACTGTTGTCAGATATGGCCAAGTGGCCGAATTATTAGTCCGGGTCAATAGTGCTGAGGAAAGCATCACGGGCCAAGTGGGTGATTCTTCTGTACAGAGTACAGGTCTTAGAACACATGCCTATATGTATGTACAACTACGGAGTACATCATGTCTTCCAGACACGGGTGTCCGTGGGCGCGAGGTTCATGTTTGATGACTTCAAAACGCACCGCTTCAATGATTTGCCAACCATTTATGAAGGCTCTGCGCTGTGGAGCAAGTACGGAATGCTCGGCGTGCTGCGTTGAAGCTACTGACAAGTTTCCATTCTTCCATCTCCTCCTCTCAAATTAATTTCTGCGAGCGAATCGTCCAGACCATCTTGAGTCTAACGCCTCTGCCGCAAAGAGTCCAAACCGCTAAGGGCTGTCTTCGCGAAAGGGGGGGGGGGGGGGTCCCAGAATTCCCGTTGAAATCTCAAAAGGCAAATAAATGGTCGGCGACTGATGTGATGGGGGGATGCGTGGTTTCCGTTTCCATGGTACGGCGAACTGAAGCCATATACCCACCCGGGCGAGCACGTTTGACGCTGACGTTTGAATATACAGTACTCCGTATATACGGATAGATATACAACCTGTATCTATGTAGGGTGGTTCCGACCAGGAGCTGGGAGCTTCGCGTCTGGTCGTGGCTTAGCCTACTAACAGCGATTTAGCTTTCGATAGATATCCAGCAGACCTACTCCGCACTAAAGACAAGCAACGGCGATCCGGTTGTTCCCATGTTTCTTGAGAGCCCGCGATTCATAATGAGCCTCATTCGTCGGTCGTCAACGAGGCAAAATTATTGTATTAGAGGGTCTCGGTGGCTTAAGTAGCCTGTATATTTCGTACTTGACGATGAGGAGGATGTCATCGCGTGACATGCCTAGATGCCCCACTCAGGGCCGGTGGTGGCTAGTGGGAAGTAAAGGGCTGCCATGCTTGCTCCCTGCCATGCTTCCCTGCCATGAGGTTGGTGATGAACAATGCTGTTGGCGATGATGCGTGCGGGCGAAAGTAAGCACAATGACCACCGTCAGTTCGCTCCTCGTCCAAACGGCCGGGTACTTGAGATGCTCAAGGCTGTAGGGCTGAAGCAATAAAAGCTTCTGAACCAACTGTTTAACCGGCTCTCGCGCCCGCAGCCCTACAACATGTTGGCTCTCTCGCTAGCACCACTGCGGGAGAAAATTATAGCGAAATGGCCTTCAGTAATGAAGGATAAAATGGTAAAAGGGTCCTGCGACTCCGTCTCACGACAGTTCCCGACTAAATGTTCTACGTCAGTACGTCGCTCTCTCAAAAGTGAAGCTAGCAATGAAGATAGAAGGCCTGGCCAGGTCAAAAAGCCTTGTCCTGTAACGGCCTCAATGGATCGACATGCCACTCGCTGACTAGGTAGTTGTAGGAGGCTTCCCCTCACAAGCATATCTCTTCGTTTCATGCGGCCGTGAGGCACGGCACCTGCCCGACAGCAGCCAAAACAGGAAGTTACCGAATGCTTGCCATGGGGTTCCGAGCATGCCTCGAGAGGTTATTTATGCTATAACATGAGGGAATCGAATCGTGCACGAGACCATGATACCATACCGTAGGGCTGTAGATGCCGCGCTAATCAGTCCGATTGTAGGGCTGAATTGTAGTCTTTGTCTCATCCATCATCCATCGTTTGTGTTACGGCAGCTAGCTGTGTGAGCTGAGACGACGGACCTCGAAAATACCGAAAGTGTGTGCGCAGCTTCTCTCTTGACCATGCCTTGCATGAGATTGTTGACGAGGAGACGTGCGTGGTTATGTTACGGCTGTGAGGAGCGCGCAGGGCGCCTTTTCCCCCGTGCAAAGTACAGAACATGACTCCTTGGCAAGGCTTTTCTTTGCTTGGTCAAGCTGAGAGTAAGGCGTCGCCGCGAAAAAGTCTAGGGAAATGGTCGAACCTTGAACACAGACCGTCCTGCTATCGATAGAGGCGTTATTGGTTAATTTTCGGCCGCACAAGTAAGCCTTGGAGTCAGGTTTGAATAATGCAAGAATCTGGTATAAGGAAGCGCGCGGCTGCTTGGAAAAGTGGTGGGTCATGTATCAGCAGGTTGAGATTGAAGATCTCTCGCGCAGCAAGATATTTCCTTTGCCTGGGTTGAGGTAACGGCTAACATCGAGGTACCTCATACGTTAACCTTAGGATCTTGGCTTGGGAGATAATAATGATCTCACTGACAAACGCAGTACATGGCATCTGAAATGCGTGCCAAAGAACCGCGTGGGTACTAGAGACAATGGGCGGTGATGAATCTTCATTGGCGCAACAGCGAGGTAAGCCCCAGGCCGGGGTTTGGTCTGTTTCGACATGTTGAGGCTGTCACGCTCCGGTCTTCGACAGTTGTTCGAGAATAAAC
The DNA here is from genome assembly GCA_003012115.1 of Trichothecium sympodiale. NCBI lineage: Eukaryota > Fungi > Ascomycota > Sordariomycetes > Hypocreales > Trichothecium > Trichothecium sympodiale. The sequence continues at coordinate 156,437 of PXOB01000129.1, forward strand.
TCGTGGTGCTGACCCGACCCCTTTCCTGAAAACAATGTCAGTCCGGGTGGAAGTACACATAGTACATGATTGTCGCCAAGCAGCATGTACTCCGTACGGAGCACCCTTTGCAGATTTCCACTCACACACCCCTTGACGGCGGTTTGTGAGCACAGGCTACAGGGCAAGAAGCACGAGCGCTGCGACTGCTTGCCCATGAATAGGTGGGGGAAAAGGGGTGTTGCCGCAGGTAAAGAGCGACGGCGGAGGCCTGTTGCCCTACAAGTACGCCGGGCTAGTGATACAGACACACCACTCTTCCACCTAGGTACTCCGTAGTAGTAGTGCTATCTTTCTTTCCTGTCGCTCCTCCCTCCTACAAGTACATCTTCGGTAACGCTGAACAGTGATGATGAATGACTGCAGTCTGCAGCGCAACCCAGGAAGCTTGCTCCTTCCCATTGCATCCAACCCCTACGATGAGCAGTGGACGTGCAGGGCTGGTTCTGCCCTGCCCTGCCCTGCCCTGCCCTGCCCTGCCTTGACTTATCGCACACCTCTCGATGCATCGTTTCGCTTTTCGCTCAGATATTTCGATGACAACTATGTCCGTGTATGTACGGAGTAAAAGCGCATTTTACATACAAGTACTTGTATGGCAGCTGCCTGGCTACTGGGGAGCCCTTGTATAATGTAAGGTTCTTTCAAATCTTTTATGAAGTGTTGGCTGTTGCTAGCTTTGCGGAGGGCCTGAGGTAAGCCCCACACTTACCTTCCCAGCAACAACCGATTGAGTCTTGGTAAGTACGGAGTACGGAGTGCCATGTAGCGGCGCACACCCCCTTCTCCTGCCCTGCCAGAATGATACCCCACCCTTCGAGGGAATGGCATGGGATGGATGTGCCATGGGTGCACCCCTCCCGTACACGGCAAGGATTGCCTCCTCACCCACCCCCATTGAAACTCTACCTTACTCCGTACATATACCTACAACCCTGGGCCTCGTACATGCGGCCCGCAGTGACTATCCCGCGCAGTTTTCAGCAATGAAAGTATTTCGCCCTCACTCTACATTGAGCTCTCTACCTGCTTGCCATATTGCTTTCCATCCATCTTCAATCACAGATATACAAGGCCCTGTGTGTACATGACTGTGCAGTGCAACGCTTTTTGCCCACGCCGGCGGTTGCTTGTACTTCTATCCCCTCTTCGTCACATCTCATAGCGTGCTTGTCCTAATCTACTCTCCTGGGTCTCTCCCCATCCTCTTTTATTCCTCCATTCTCTCTTTTATTTTTCCCCTCCTCTTATACACACAACCCAACAGCGATATCTCCATACCTGAGTTGCTTTCAAGAAAAGACGAGGGAAAATTGAACACGGAAGGGTATTCTCTCGTATGAAAAATCTACTCTGCTTACAGCTTACGGATCGGATTCTCACCAAGAAGTCACCGCCTTCAAAATATTTATCGCCAGCCTCATATTTCCACCATAGAGCATTTCCTTCTCTGGACGCAAAAAAGGCATCGAGAGCGATTACTTAAAGCTATTCTTTTCTCGCCGCAAGGTGCCACCTCAGCTCGGAACCGATATTCAAAACGAAGTGGTAAGGCAGCACTTACTCAGTTTTGTCGACAGCATATCGCCTTTGGTCAAAAATTTTTCAAAGCTGTTTTTTGTGTCCCGTCCGTCGCCATCCCGCTGCAAGATTGCGGATTTACAACCGTCTTGGAATCCCAAAAACCTGGTTTCTTGCTAAATATATTTTATCCTTGTATTCAAGGCTGGCTGCCAGGCCAGCTCGCTTCAGCGCTTTGTGCCACTACAGAAGCATCATTGGCTAGCTGTGGAGTCTCATTCATTGGCTGTGCATCTCGCATCTAGCGATACGGATAGCCCGCTCCTCTTGCCACCGAGCATCATCCAGCTCGACAGCGACAATTGCGCATTCCCATCTCCACACTCGCTCCGAATCGAATTCGACTCGGGTTTCAATTCGACGTCTCATGACGGCGCCAGCTGCCTGAGAAACTCCATTTGCCCCTCGGTCATCAGCTCTGTTCAACATCCGACGCTCCCTCAGCCTTCAGCTTGGCCCGAACGTCGCATCACTCCCTAGCCGCTAACATGGCTTTCTCGCCTCAAGTACGCGAGCAAGGCTCTGATCTGCGGAGCTTTATATCCCCTGGGTCCGACAGTTTTTCTGGTCATCATCAAGAGATGTCTATGAGCAAAAGCAGCCCACAGTGTATACCGCCAAACGGTGACACTCGGTTCCTTGGCCCTGTCGCTTTACCGCCGCCGCCCTTCGTTGAACCGAACCCCAATCTAGACCTCATGGCTCGTGAACCGAGGGAACACAGTCATGTTCCCCCTTCATTCTCGAGTGGCTACGGAAGCGTAGGGTCCTCATTGGCCGAGGAAAGACATCGATTTTTGAGGAGACCTGCAGGAAGTCACCTGGAGGATAGGGATGAAGGATACTCGAGCTGGTCGTCATCAGAAAGGTAATGTGCGCACGTGGTGTACTTGGAGGCTTGCATAAGCCCCGATGCGCCTGCCCAAGCCACAGGAAATAACTAACCATGTCAGTTCAGATCACAAGACTCTTTTCCTGCCAAGTTTGGGATATTGCACAACAGCTTTCAGTTCCAATCACTAGCCGATGGCGACTTTATGAAGAAGAAACTACCTTCGAATCCGTTCCCAAAGTCAGACACCCCCAACTCACTACTCGGGTCCTCTGCGATCGACTCATTCTCTCGACGTCTACCGCAATTGAACATTCCTATGCATATGCATCCCCGAGGACATGAAAGTCCCAACCGCCTATCAGAGACACCAGTTTTCTCTGCCGCTTCTCAGCGATCGACCCCCTTTTCGCGCCTCACTCCTGGTCATAAATCACCCTTGGATATGTCTGATGCAGACCGCTCACCACCGGGTCGATCGACGAGAAATAATAGCGACGATGCTTCAATGCAGGGCTACGACTACAGCGGTGCTGATGATATGGAACTTGATGACGGGCCTTCCCCAAAGAGATCACACATTGATGATGTTTACATGAGTGGACAGAAGCGCAGGGCTGTGAGTCCTCCAAGGGACGACACCGGCCTCTTTCCGGGTGCTCGTGAACCTGGCTCTCGGGGTTCTCCAACGCCTCGGTTAATTACATCTACCTCTTCGCTCTCCAAACCCCAAGTATCAAGAACGGACTCGTATACCTCTACAACAACAATGGCTACCACGCACAGTTCTTTTGGCCGGCGTTCGCCCAGCGGTTATTCTGCAGGCGGGACCTCCCCTATCTCTGCGACTTCGCCCTATCCGACACCCTTGTCCTTGGACCCAAGCCCACGAACGTCATTTTCAATGAAGGGCCAACCGTCTCCTGTACGTGTCATTTCCGCATCATCAACAATCAGAAGGCCATCAGAGATGCAGAAGCCTTTATCGGGCGGTATGAAAGCCTATTACTACATTTGTGAATGTTGCCCCAAGAAGCCCCGCAAATTCGAGTCTCAAATGGATCTTGAGTAAGTCAGATCTATAATATACTCCTGCCGTTTTTCTGGTTGCTAACACCAATTAAAGCGCTCATCAGGCCGAGAAGCAGTATGAATGTCAATACTGCCACAACCGATTTAAGAACAAGAATGAGATGGAACGTCACACAAACTCCCTACACCTGCGCCCTCACTCTTGGTCTTGCTCAAATCTCGAGAATGCTGAGCATGCATTCCATGAATCTCCCCATCGTTCTGGCTACTCTGATGTTTGTGGCTATTGCGGAGAGGAGTTCCCTCGCAGTGGCCCTACTATGGGCCATGCTGGACCTCATTCCATCACGAGTGAGGACTGGGATGACCGTGCTAAGCATCTCCATGATCATCATAAGTATCGCGAGTGCAATTCCACAAAGAAGTTTTTCCGCGCGGACCATTTCCGTCAGCATCTCAAGCATAGCCACGGAGGCACTAGTGGGAAGTGGACAAACGTTCTAGAAAATGCGTGCATGGCCGAAGAACAGCCTCCAACACCGAGGTGAACTGGCGAGAGAATCATTGGGGGGAGATATTTCAGGAATTGATGTACAACTTGGAGCTGGGAGGGTATTATGGTGTACATGCGCCACATCCGCCGAGCGGACTCATCTGATGTTCACATTCATACGACGTTACGACCTCATTAAAAAAGCACGGCGTTGGTTAACGGATATTGGGCGGTACAGTTTTCTCATATTGCAACACATAGGGAGTGAGCGGTTTCGCATATACGTAAAGGCGAGTGGTGCGAGCTGGAGCAGGGAGTGCCACACGAGCACGGTGCAGCCGCCAGCCAAAGCAACCTACTCAACGGAATACAAAAGCATTCATTTTTACAGACAAGCCAACTCTGCAGAACATATACCGTGTATCGGGATATCAGTTTCACCCTTCGCTGACTAGAATCCGGTTCCTGGATAGGCTAAGTTGGGCTGAGAGTTTAGTGTGCTGGCATGCAAAAGTGGCAGTTGGGCATGAGCGGCGACCAGGCGTCCGGGTCTAATGAGCCAGTACCTTCATGTGCCAGTTCCAATGAACTGACATTGGTTTGGGTATGTATATGACTCTCAACAGCACCTGATCAAAGTGGCGTGGTAATTGACCACCGACGCCTTGGGAAAACTTGTTGGCAGGCTACGGGGCTGATTTTGTTTTGTCCCAGCTGCTATGTAACGCGGCATTTGTTCAGGAAGACTAAAGGCAGGAAGCCCACACATGCTATGTGTACATACATGGGTTACGTGAGATCCCAATGATATGCATGGACCCGGCACATCCCGTTTTAGGAGAGTAACAGCAATCATTCAGTATGTACACATGGTTTTGGCGTCCTTATCTGTTCACTACATGTATCCATAGATACGGAAAGATGTATAGGAGAACAATTTGAGGCTCTCTTTGCGAAAGATCGGAGTAGGTACATTGGATATGGGACAGATGGGGTTAATAAAAGAATCAATCGGGTACATAGTGTAAGCAATCCAAAAAGTCTCGAAAAGAAGGCACAGACTGTACCCAGCTGAGATGTCCTGGTTGCCAATAGTACGGAAAGAAAACCCCAGCCAAAGTATAGTTAGCATGGAACTTTGAGTGCCTCACTCGAAACGGAAGTCCGTGTGATGCAAAAGAAGACGGGGCAAGACGTCTTTCGCCATGGAAGTCGTAGCGTAATAAGAGCGGTAAAGTGAATGGGCTGACATGTTTCACCCATTACGTTGGCGTGCATATTGCTGGCATCTGGTCTTGGCCGCCAACGGGGTTCTCGCACTCTCCGGAGGCCGTGAGCTAATATGTAGGTGGCGTTGAAGATGGGAGCTTTTTGGCCGAGATTGAGACCTCTTGTCTTGCCGTCCGGTTGCTTGGCCTGTGATGCTCGCTTAGAGCCAAAAAAAAAAAATAGAGACAACCAACAAAGTGCAGCGTGCGATCCGTAAGCCTGCAAGGCTAATAGAATTCACCTGAGCGTCGTTCTGCCATGTGGGGAAGAGGTGTATCACGTGTTTCACTCGAAACCAAATGGATGCTGATTGAGATGCAACCGAGCCCTACAAGGTTGAAGTGTGAGTGTGTGGCTGGTGTACACGATATGATATATTAATGTGGATCGCTATCGGCAACCTCACCTTGCCGAGGTGGGGTGGGGTGGCGTCTCATGGGTAAGTAATGGCTGTGCGAGGAGGGGCTGGCTTGTGTGGTTGAGGTGCAAAAGTTAGTTCGATATTTTATGTGACAAGCAGATCTCAAGGATATCAATTCGCTGTCATTCAATAATCACGCAAAATACCAAAAAAAACTTGCTAAATATAGAGGGCGTTCATATTGAGTGGCGAAGTGTTGCGCCGGTACTACGTCGCTTCGCAATCTGTACTCCGTCCGTACCCCAGCTCACTCACTCTCTTCTAGGCAAAAGAGCAACTTCTGTCGGGGCTCTCACGCAAGCTGCGCTTGGCTACGTATAGGAGAATTACCGGAGCAACAGCAAAGTACGACAACGCAACGTATTGCGTGTATCAAGCCACAAGCGAGGTGCATAGTGAGTGAGTCACAGGGATCTTTCTAGCCGCCGTGGCGACGATAAATCCGGAAGAGGCAGAGGAGCAGGCGAGACTTGTCTCGCCGGCAGGTCCATTGGAGAACGAAAGGCCTCGGATTTGGGAAGAGATTGGTCACAGGTTCGAGACTGAGGAGCTCGAGATACTGAAGAGGAGTATTGCCGATATGGCGCTCAGCCGAATCGAAGGGCAGGACGAGCTCTATGTGGGTGGGTGAGTTTGGTTGTCATCTTGAACCCCCATCGAGTGTGCGTTCCAGAGAAAAGCTGACTTGACTTTAAAAGACTATGGGCTCTACGGCGATCTGATTCGTTGATGGAGAGGAGGATCACCCATGTGCTCTCCATGGTACCCTTCAACATGGAGAATCTCAAAAATTTCAAGGACGAGCCATGGACATCATATGGGAAAGACCTTCGGCATCTAGTCATTGATGTGGATGATGTGGACGACACGGATCTGCTCATCGAGTTGCCGAGAGCAGTCAGGTTCATTGACGAGGGTCTTCGCAGCGGGAGAGAAAAGTTTAGCGACAAGGGGCGAGCAGAGAAGGCCAAGAAACAACCCACCGAAGATGGCATCCGGGATATAGCAGGCGGCATCAACGACCTGTCGCTACAACTCGCTCAGGAAAAGGGCCTTAGATCAGGCAAAGAGGGCGCTGTGTTTGTGCACTGCGCGGCTGGCAAGTCTCGCTCCGTGGCGGTCGTAGTGGCCTACCTGCTCTGGCGATATCCAAACCGCTTCGACCCAAACATCATTGGCACTTCCACATTGCATCCAGAAACGAATGGGACTGCACCAACGCCGCCGGGGAACAGGTCACGGAAGGAGACGGCCTCTGAAGCCGTGGGTGCGGCATTGGATTTTGTAAGAAGAAGCAGACCTATGGCTGAGCCAAACGATGGCTTCATGAGCCAGCTTGAACTGTTTTGGGAGATGGGATGCCCCGTTGATGACTTGGAGGCTAAGCCCGCATACCAGCGATGGGCCTACAAGAGGGAGGTGGAAGACAACATCGCTGTAGGCCAAGCTCCTTCCCGTCTCCGCTTCGAGGATGAGGAGGGGGCCGGAGACAAGGCCGCCGATGGCAGCACGCCTGGCCTGAGCCTTCGCTGCAAGAAGTGCCGGCGTACGCTCGTCACCGCGCCCTTCATACAAGATCACAGGGCGGCGAACAGCAGAACAACAACCTTGGCGGCCGACGGACCAGGAGGGCCTTCGTCAGCCCCTCCCTGCCCGCATTTCTTCATCGAGCCGCTGAGCTGGATGCGCGGCGAGTTGGAGAAGGGAGAGCTCAATGGTCGGTTGCTGTGCCCCAACTCGAGGTGTGGGACCGGCGTGGGCAGATACGACTGGAAGGGTTTCAAATGCTCCTGCGGTGATTGGGTGACGCCGGCGTTCTCGTTGCAGAGGGGAAGAGTGGACGATGTGGTGGTGAGGGTCGGCGGTGCTGTCGGCGGCGGAGGTGGTGGTGGTGGAAGTGGTGGCATCAGATTACCGCCCGGCCACTCTGGGCACCTGTGATGATGCATGGCTGCTGTCACGGGGCACGAATACATATAAACACTGTATGCAGCCTTGCAAATTCGGCCCATATAATGTTTGTGTATTTTTGTGCAATAATGTTCCCTTCCGGGACCGAGATGGGGACTAGCTATTCTCTCTTCTAAATCCCCTAATGTTGGCTTTAGTAAGTAGTGATACGATATGCTTCACCCTTCAGGATGGCACTGCGAAGTGGTCTGACATGGAGGAAAGCTATGGCTTTATAGCTGGCAAGTATTGGAGCATATGGCTGTCTTGCGATTAGATACCATAGGGAAGATACAGGCGGAGAGGTTCACCTCGACCTAGCACTCCTTGCTTTGATATTTGGCGCGCTGGCGGTCTTCTTTTATAACGTCAATATGTTTATGTGATTGATCTTGCGTGCCCAGCCCTTTCTATACATATCTCGAACCTAAGTCGCTAATCAAAGCTCTCGTATGTAATCACTTGTTGGTTTAGGAATCCCCCCCCCTCCACCTCTTCATATACATATGTATGCATGGCATATTACATTAGAGAGAGTTGTCCGTATCCATAGTGTATTATAGTATTCAGCGACTCTGTATAGGCGTTTGCGATGATTCGTAAATGCAGCAATGATGGGAAAAGGAATTTGCTTCAAAGAAAAGTATTCTGTGGTGGCTGAGCAGCATGCAGCCGCGTAAGTCGTTACACGTACATCCTGAGCGACGGATGCTGCCGAATCCTGTCAAACCCCAAGCAATAAGGCGTCATAACAGGAGCGTGTTACCAATATCTTCACCCATAAACACTTGCTGTAGTGCCGACAGGTCCGACATGGGCAGTAAGTAGCATTGACCAACCCAAATGTATATATGTACAAGTAAGGCTGAGGCGCCTCGTCATCCTTTCTTAATAAAAGGATATGTAAAAGGGTAGGTGTAGGTACATGGTCCATTGGGCCCGCGAAGTGTCTTGTCCAACAAGCACTCACACCTCACACCCCCTCCCTTACGACAACAACCCATGTCAAGTCTTGCAGCTGACGACATATGAAAGAGCACGAAAAGTGGCGCCCTCTAGAAGGAAAATCGAATCGAGAACCCCCGCTCGACGCGGAAACGGTTAATAAAGGGGGGGGATATTGAGAGTGAGAGTCGCGCAAGTATGCCTAGCCAACCCCTCCCCCCCCCCCCTCCATAATCGGCGTGAGCAGAGCTTTTGGTTTGTGAGAAGAGGGGGTGTTTGAACCTTTTGTATATCACCTAACCCATATATTATCCCTCACCGGGGTTGGGAAAGGCGAGGGGCAAGGTTTGCGCCCGTTCTCTCTCCACCTGGAGTTGCATTGTGTGACGGACGCTAATAAGAGGCATATGCAGAAGCGGCATTTCAGTGTTATTATGCGTACTACCGGCGAGGCAGGCCGGCCTTTTTAAAGCGGACGGCGAAGCAGGAAGGGCTCTTTTTTTTTTTTTCTTTTTTCCTTTTTTTCTACAGCAGTATGGCTTGTTTGTTTGTTGATGGAGACTTTGAGAAGTGTAGTCACTGAAGCCAGTATACATCCAGCTCAGAATCAAGAGAAATATGCCCGTCAGCGGAGGAAATAAATCTAATACTTTGCTATGTTGCAGCAGCCTCCTAGGGTAGCGACTGGTAGAAAGATTTCCCCGCGGAGATCTAGAGGAAATAGATAACTGGAGAATCATCATAAGACCGCCTGCTGCGCATTTTAAGTCCGAACCTCAGTCATGATGGCGGCAAAGGAAAAAAAAGAAAGAAAAAAACAGCAATCTCATTATATGCCGGGTTTATTCTTGGACAAAAGAAGCTGCAGGTCGCAGCATGTATCCCAGTCAGACCCAGCCGGCAGCAACCAACCAGAAAGCATCCAATCAAAGTTCCCCCCCAATTGCCTGGACCCTCACTGTAAAAGCATTCTCATTTGCGAACCAAAGGAATTCCGACTGGCCAGAGGGGGACGTAGGTCATCCTGTGCGTAAAACTAAGGTCATGTAGGGTTACGGTAATAATGAACTTGCGAATGGAACTCGCGGCAAAACGAGAAGAGGGGAAGGGGGGGGTTAGAAAAGTACTTGTCCAGCAAAAACAGAGCGGCACAGAGCTCACCGCAAGAGCCCTTTTTCCCTGAACTTTTGACTTTTTTCATATCTTTTTTGCTCTTTATTAGGGTGGAAACGAGAAAGAGCTCTCTGTATGCGCGCGCCTATACGGAGTCATCACTGTCAGAGTCGAAGAAGGGCGGGGTTGCTGCGTGCCGTATATACATGTACACATGCCCGCATAGCACCCCCGTAAGCACTAGGCCTCTTACGACCCTTGAAGATTCGGGCACAAAGAAAAAGTTTCCCGCATCGTGATCAAATGAGAGAGTGTTCGACTCGGGGAGTGGGTGTTTGCATGTTCATCGATGCCTCGCGGTCTTCTTGGCTTTCAGTGACGACGATCTCACACTTGCTAGTTAACATTGATGGGGTGGGATCTCGATGTATTTGGGCTATTCGGGGTTGAGGGCGAATCAGGTCGTTCTAGTGGGGGGAAACGAGTCTGATGTGTTGTCGTGGCAGTTAGTTCTCAAAGACGATAAAAAAATATGCAAAACATACGTGTCGATAACTGGGAGATGAGATGAGTTATTCTGCAAAGTAAGGAAGAGTGTGGATGCTGCCATTACTTGTATGTTTTCTTGTGCCCCAAGCAGAATCCATGCTACTAGACAATGAAGCTGCAAATCTTGCGAGGATTCTCACCTTGCTCTATAGGAAAATTCAGGCAGGCGTGGGAAGAAGTTTATCTGCTACGTCGTCATGGTGTCAATGTATAGGGTATCTATGCCCCTCGGGCAATATGTGCCGAGGATCCATGAATGTTGCACGTCATGTGCTGAGACGGAACACACTCCCGTTATTAATGGTAGTCGAAATATCCCTGTTCAGTCCTTTCAGAAGACTTGATGACATTGCATGTATTTGTAGGTCGATAACGAGTCCGTAGTGGTGACCCCTGGCTGAATGTCATGGGACATACTGGTCCAAACTTCCAAAGCATAGTGATTCCGTACCACGTCCCACACATTCACGCATACGATTTCTGCATATAAATGCCCCCTAATACCGGACAGGATTAATGATAGCCCGGGTTGTCGGTAGCATGGGACAGCAGCGCCTTTTCTGACATGATACTCATGATAGGGAATATGCAATTCTCGGGAAATTGAGGACGCCTCATTCATCCGCATCATTAGCCCCGGCAAATGTTTCTCGTCGGCCGTTATCAGCACGATGCTATGAGGGCTATACATAATCGGGACAAGCGTTTTAGTCCTAGTTTAGAACGAGTCCCTATTGAATTTATATCAAGACGCGTTCAGTCAACCCCTTTATATTTGTCTATTGCTGAGAATCTCGCGTTTCTTGACGAGTTGAACGCATCACAAGCAGCATAACAGCCGTGGGTTTGGGCAGCTGTTGCATGGCCAGTAGTAGCCGCCGCGGCAGCCGTACGGCTACTATCGCTAATAGCTTCATGAATGCAATTGCCCTGACAAGAGCTTCATGAAGACGGATATATAAGGAATCAGGGGTCAAATAGGTCCTCATCCAAATCTAGTGGGTAATATCCGTTCTAGATTAAGACTAATGCTTGTCCGGATTATGGCCCTCCGATGCTCTCTCGTACTTGGACGGCCTAAAGCATGGTTCGAGCGATATAACAACACATTGACCGTCCGGTTGAATCCCCTATTCCTGATCATGAATACGTGCGGGTCAGAAATAAGGACTTGGAAGTCAGGGGAAATAATCATGACGGGCTTAAAATGACCTGAGCTCCACGTGAGCGAGGCTACTCCCTACAAGTCGAAAAAAAAAGTGGCTGCAATGTCGGGCGGAAGCTCCCTTGCCGCTAGATCCCCATGTCGATCCGATGTCCTCAAGCTTGGTTGAAGGCTGGGAATGGAATGCTGTTGAGAATCTGGTATCCGGAGACAAGAATAGGGCTACCTTTTGCGATTCAATCCAAGTTGCAGGTCTTTGAGTATCGCAAGTTTTCTTTTTTTGTTGTTGTACAATTTGCGCGCGTTTATCAGTGCACGATCGCCCACGATTTAAATCCAGTCATGAGTCGAAATCGATTGCTGGTTTCTTGACGTCACGGCGAACTTGCGGCGCGCACTTTCTCCTCAGCTAGGCCCTATTAGCCCGTACTTGTGCTTGTAAGAACCGGCTTCCGAAGTGCCAGTGCTCTCTCCCAACTAGCCGGGTTCTACCTGCCTATTACTTGTGGTGCGACTCCAATTGCTAATAATCCACCCAGCTGGCTGGTAGTAGCTCCTCATACCACTGGTCGCCTCGAGGACGCAATAATATTGTTAACGGCAAGATCACGAGGCTTACTCCTGATTCTCCCACCGAGATCAACATTTCGTCTGTTGCGCCTGTCCTGGTAACCGGCTCGACACTGCTCGACCCTCTGAGAGAACTGTAGTATCTCCTCGAGACCCCTCAAGGCACCGAAGATGTAGCGACCCGCTATTTTAAGCACAGCGCCTTCGAGACCTCCGACGAGCTTGCAGGTACCTACATCATCATATGAATTAGGTGGTTTTATACGTATCTCTTATCCGTCGCTTTGCCGGGCTTCCCGGCTCAATCACAACCCCTGTCTCTTAGCTCGCTACATCTTCGAAGAGATGCAACAATAACTCCCTATATAAATCATACATAATCGAGAGTGGGGACCAAACGATCGACGCATCTCAGAAACCACTATCATCGCAATCCTCCCAAGACTCCCCTACAACATTTGCCTACGGTAATGGCACGTATTTGACGTACGTGATAACAAGAGGGCTGGAAGAATGCTAAGCCGCTACAGGCACGCAATGTATGTGCGGTTATTATGTGCACTCCTGAATAGTCCCTTGGCTGACGCGACAGGTAATACAGCCAGGCAGCTGGTTTCGGCTTACCAGTAATCCGCGACCATGACTCTGTTTGACCCGACATTTGCCCTCGGCGTCATCGTCCTCAGTTACCTGTCGTCTTTTGTTGTCTTCGCCATCCTCCGAATCCTCACCGGAGTTTCGATCCAGCGTGTAGGCTACTTTGCGCTCCGAAGGCTCGCATATACCCCTCGAGATGGATGTAGGGTGGAAATTCGCGGACTAGGACTTACTGTCCATCGTCCGACGTTTGCGCAGCCGACGTGGGTGAGCCTGGTCCTTAGCGAGTTGGTGGTGACTGTAGACTTGCAGGAACTGGATGGACACAAGACAACAGGAGCGGATGCCGATCGGGAGGGCGAGAAGGGCGAAACCGAAACCGATAATACGATACCTACGCCTAGAATAAGGCCGGCGCACCGAGCGCCCAATACACCAGACAGAAGCGAGACATGGAAGCGCCTTACAAAGTTAAAGGACAAGATCAAGAAATTACACCGTCAGGTTAAGTGGCTGCGGATGGTGGATGTGGTAGCGACCAACTCTGCTGTCAATGTAGTTGGTGTGGGAACCATTCAGGTTGGAAGCTTCACTATGGCGGTCGACACGAGGCGCAAGATGGTAGACCGCGCCCGATTCGTCTTTCAGAGGTCCCAATCACAGCCCGAGGAACGCCAAGCCGAATGGATTATGACGGTACGCAGTGTCTTGTTCACGGTGGATGGAGGTGAATCCCTCGAAGTATTGGATCACGCTATGCTCAATATTCATGGCTTTCTCTATGAGACGAGGGATGGTCTCCGAGATGCGACTTTGGCTTTGAAGCTTGGTAGAGTTCACATCCCATACGACGACGTGGAGCTCTGCAGGTCGAGATATATGCGATCCCGAAAAAAACCCAAACCCCTTGGCGCAGACGATCCCGTCGACATCTACCTGGGAGATGTGATGCAAGAGGCAGCTGAGCCAGGGAGTACAACAGAGGACCTCATGCGAACTGTTTCTGACTCTAAGGAATTCTTCAGTTCAATTCTTCGAGGAATCAAGGAGGTTCAATTTGCAGTCAGCTTTCTAGGCTTGACAAAGAAAATTGACACCGTGAAGCCGGCCGCAGTGCCTATGCAGCTTACGGCTGCTATGAAGGAGGTCGGTATCGATCTACACCGTCTTGACACGAAATCCCCAGCCCACCGGATGTACTTCCCATCCAAGGACGTCGCTCATGAGGCCTTGGCGGCTGCCCTTTCGATATCTGTGGGATTAGATGATGGCCATGGTAAGCCCGAAAGGCTCGTATACATCCCCATGGCGACGACAACAGTGCGCACGACACTTCCTTCGAAAACTGTCGAGCTGGCCAAAGACGGCAGTGCAGAGGAGAAGAACGCCAACATCATGTTCGCCAATTCCGTTGTCACATCACCTTCAGTCGATCTAGACCCGCGCCATTTGCCTTTGCTCATCGCACTTCTCCGTGGAAAACCGAAGCCTCCGCGAGCCCCTCTAGAGAAGCGTAGGACGCTGATTCCTAGGCTGCTGCCCAAGGCCAGTATCAAGTTTTCGATGCACGAGCCCGTTGTTCGCATTCGGCTCAAGCCACTGCGGAAAACCGAAGATCCAGATGATTTCGATTTAATAATCTCATCCATCTCATCCATATCTCTCGATGTCGAATCGTCTCACTCCTTTGTGGAAGAGTCACATTATGCGCTCAACGGCTCAATGAGGCTTCAGTCCCATCAGCTTTATTATCAGACCAACGACAGCAAGAGGTTTAATCTCATCACAACAGATTCGTTTGATCTCAAGGTCCAGCTTGCTGCGAGCCCCGACCTGTCTGTCGATGCTAATGGCAATGTTCAATCCTTCTCCATCAGCATGGTCCGCCCTGAAATAACAGACGGCCTCAGGCAGATTGTCAAAGAGTTGAGGATTGATGTGGAACCTGAGAAGAAGAAGGTTGCCACCACTGTCAAGCAGCAGAACTTTCTCCGGTCGATGCCTCAATGGCTTACACGGTTCCAAGTTGAAGCCGCAGATTTCAATATTGAAGTTGCTGGAATTGATACGGACATCTCGGATGATACTCGGGGCATCTCCCTTCATCTGGATGAAGTCGCTGCCGATTACAGAGAACACAAGGTTGAGGGCCCACAACGTAGAATGCCACGGACTCGCACGCATAGTCGATCTATTACACAGTCCGATTCTGACCTGACATCACCGCCGCCATCACATGCACGCGCTAAGAGACACGTGCAGAATGTGGGCGATGGTCGTCGACTGGCCTTTAACGCCAAGGGCATTGAGGCGCAAATCCTGGAGAGTGCGGATAGACTCGAGATTGTGCCTTTCGTGAGTGTACCACGCATCGAATTGGCTTTCTCCGCCTCCAGTGACGCTCATGGACCGATTTTCCACGTCCAGGCCCTCATTCGCACTATATATGCGCAGTACTCTTTGTACAGACACTACTCCGTTGGGGTTGCTATGATGACCCTGCGCCGTGCCTTTATGAAGACAGGTCAAGACATATTGAATCCCAGCCAGAAAGGTGTTGCTCCTAGCCATCTTGCTCCACCAACGACGCCTGGGATGTATCCTGATGCCGACGGCTTGTCGGCGGTTATTCCAGAGCTACTCACTGTGGACGTCAAGGCCTCTCTTGTTCAGGTCAAAGCTGAGTTACCCCACGATCCAAAAATGATGCTTCATATCTATGGTCTGGAGGCTGGGCGGCATAGGTGGTCGACGCCATACTTATCGTCCAAGCTTATCCGTCTTTACGTCGAACCTCCTCGCATGCGCCATGTCTGGGCGAGAATGATTAGCATCAAAGGTGGACGTATTGACTATCGTACATCTAAGAGAAAGGCTCCTACCGGAAAAGTTACTGAAGAGAAAATGGTGGATATTACAAGTGATGCAGTTCGTTTCGGCGTACCCCACGAAGTTGTCGTCCACCGCATTACCGACAACTGTACCAATGTCATCAAAGCTGTGCAACAGCTACATCATAGATTCAAGACCGGCACCAACGAACATATACTCGAAAAGCATCCCGAGGGCCCCAAACATGTACCTAAGGTGTCATTACGGACCCGGAACTTTTTATTCGAGCTCGAAGATGGAGCATTTGAATGGAAGCTTGGCTTGATTTACCGCACTGGCAAAATAGAACAGATGCAGCGAATTGCTCGAGAAGAGGCATTCAGAGCTAAGATCAAGCGCATCCGGGATGAAGAATCCAGGAGAGGAAGTAGCAGGGTTCGCTCAAGATCTACATACACTAGGGGACGTGGAGATCAGCCCGGCGGCTCGTGGTTTAGGAGTCGAAGCCTGGACGCTATCTCGCCTCCTAACAGTGGTCACGGTCCTGCCAAGGGTGGCATACCTCGATATAACCCTGATGCAGAGAGCCTGGATATCAACGCCCAGACAAAGGTATCGGAAGAGGAGGCGCGCCTGCAGTTGGACACGCTTAATTCTCAGACCTGGAAGAAGCGTATCAACAGAGCTTACCAGATGTCTCAGAGCAGTGCTAATGATGTGCGTGGTATGTTCTGGGGCCAGAACAACCTGCCTGATGATATTGAGGAAACAGAGAATATTCTCGAGGTACCCCAGCGACCAGCGCTCATGGCCGCTATGGTCACTGATTTGCGTGTCGTCATCGATAAGCCGACTTTTCCTCTCTCGGAGCTGCCTGAATTCATTCACAAGGTGGGCAAAGGCATGCCACTGGATATGCAGTATAGTCTGCTAGTACCTATGCATGTGTCAATTGACATGGATGAAGCCCGTGTCACATTAAGGGACTACCCTCTTCCACTGGTGCATATCCCGGCTTTGAAGACGGGTCAATCTACAAAATACCAATCGGTTTCACTCAAAACCAACTTTGTTGTGGCCGAGGAGTTTCGAGGGTTGCAGTCAACACGCCGTGTCAGGGTCAATGTTGTGCCTCCAAGAAGTGTAGATCCGGCCGACTCCAACGACGGGAGTTTCGCTATTGAGGTGCGCCGCACCATTGGGCCTGTCAAGACGTTTTCAGAAGTATACATGGACATCAATACTGCGCTGCCGACTCGCATCACTTGGAGCCCATGCTACCAACCTGCTATACAGGACATGATGATGGTCATCGAGTCCTTCACCAAGCCTCAAGTCGATCCCTCCGAGAGGGTAGGGTTTTGGGATAAGCTGAGACTCGTATTCCATTCTCGTTTATTCGTGGCCTGGAAAGGGGATGGCGATATGCACCTAGCTTTGAAGGGCACTCGGGATCCTTATAACCTTACCAGAGAAG
Organism: Trichothecium sympodiale; assembly: GCA_003012115.1. Lineage (NCBI taxonomy): Eukaryota > Fungi > Ascomycota > Sordariomycetes > Hypocreales > Trichothecium > Trichothecium sympodiale. The sequence continues at coordinate 173,302 of PXOB01000129.1, forward strand.
GCGCAGGCTTCTTGATGTGCTGGCGCAACAACGTTAGATGGAGCATTAACGCTGAGGATGATCCCAAGCGATTTATGATGGTAGATAGTGGGGAGTATGTTCTCGCTATACCAGACTTCAGTCATCAGATAAGAGACGCTGCTCGAAGACTGCGCGGAGAAGGCACTTTCCTTGATGAGGATAGCAGTAAAACTGGTGCCATTTTCAAGAAGGTGGTTATGAAATTGTCTGGAAAGGTACAGTGGATGGCCGGGTTGAGCTTCGAGCGCGCAGTCGAGAACGGTAAGCGCAGTTTTGAGTTCATGCCTCATTACGAGGTGGTCTTCAAGAATCCCCATTTTGCTAAGCCAGATGGGAACCTGCCTTACGATGCCATGCGTGGTTTCAGGAGTCGTCACATTCACTTATCAATTGCTGTACGAGCACCAGTCGACCGAGACTGGATGTCAGAGAGCCCCGTACCTTCGACGAGCTACAATTCTGTTCATCTCACACCTCGCTTCTTCACGCACTTCTTTACATGGTGGGGTTTGTTTGGTCAACCTTCATCCCTACCCATTCGCCAAGGCAGTCTTTTCCCTGGTCGTGAGAAGAACAGTAAAAAGTTTGGCAGGCATCTTGCCACGGTCAAGTACAACCTCCTCCTGGCACCCTTATTCTTGAGTCACATATACAAACACAAAGACGTGGAGGACTATTCCGAGGATGCGGTTTCTGCCACTGGTCTCAAGGTTCGCTTTGATAGCTTCATGCTTGATCTGCATCAAAGGCGTGAAGAATTCAACACTATGGGTCGCGGCAAGAGCGATCAGAGCAGAACGTCTAGAATCAAGATTCACGCTGCACAGCTGGACCTGGCTTCAGCTGACCTTCGAGCCGTATCGGCGAGTCTGAGAGGCACAACGACGGAGGCTATCAAGCGGGGATCAGTCTCAACTCTCATCACAGACCAGGACGATAAGCCAGACCTGTCTCGCTTCACCATCACCGACCATGACTATAGCTGGATTGATATGGACGATTTTGTCGAGTTGGACTGGATTTTGCCCACTGAGCCCCATCCACATACGAAGATCATGCCTCTAGCATATGCCCCGCGTTTGACGTATTTCAGGCAAACAGACATTGGAGGCACCATTGCTGGAGACCCTGACCGGACGAGTCCATTCGGCGACGAGCCTACTCACCCCTGTATCATGAGCTATGACGATGATCCGAAGAAGGTCCAAGCTAAACTGATTCAAGAACGTCTTGAGGAGTTGGCGGAGCAAATGATGACCCATTCACGAAGTGTCGGCGAAGCTGAGCTTAAAGTCATCCAGAGCGATGCCAAGGATTCTGACTTGGTTGAGGACTTCGAGACACTTCGTAAACACTCAGGCGTCCTGAGCGACAAGAAAAGATTCCTGGAGAAAATGCTTCACCAGATGGAAGCAAAAACGCCGTCATCAGCCCATAGTAATGGAAGGAGAGATAATTCGGATGACTCTGTGAGCCTGAACAACGAAACCTTGGATATGCCATCGGGTGCTGAATTTGAGAGCGAATTCAAAAACCGATTCGTCGTACACAACATGCAACTCAAGTGGAACAATCTCCTTCGAAACATTGTTTTACGCTACATCCATCAAAACAGCCAGCGTCGTGGATTTATATATTACTTGTCGCGGCCTGCCATCAAATTTATTCTAGATATCGTTGAAGAGCAGAATAGGGCAAGGGAAAGTCGTACGAAGGCGCAAGACAAAGCTCCAAGCGAACGTGGGAGATCTCCAGGGCCCAGCTCGGCCACCTCCGACAGGGACAGACATGCTGATCATGATCTCGAGGAGCGTCTCAAGGATATACTTGGCAAGGATCGTCCCTTCACCAACACGAGCTTCAATACCAATGGCGATGGCTCAGTCACGGGCACCATCGAGGACTTGAGCAGGGGCATATCAGATGAATTCAGCCCGCAAAGCAGCTACCATGTTCGCCTTATCGCCCCGCAAATTCAGATGCAGAGCGACAAGAATAAGAAGAATGTCGTGCTTGTTACAGCGAAGGGGATGGAGCTCAAGGTTATGGAAGTTATGGATAAAGAACGCATTTCTGACAATGTTAGCGGTCTTGTCCAGCGACGATTCCTCGTGAACATGGACAGCACCCAATTCTTCGTCACGCACAAGAAGTGGTTCTTCACCAATCTTGTTTCTATGTACGCTGGCAGTAGATATGGCTCGCCTAAGGGTATGTCATGGCCCCCTTGGGTACCGATGGAGATTATGTTCGACTTCAAGACGGATCCCTTCGGCTTCAAACGCGTCGTGCAGAAAACATCAGCCATGCTGCGATATGACAAGTACAACACTTTGCGACTGAAGTACAACGATGAGGTGAATACGGAAGACATTGATGCACCGTCGAAAGACAAGGCGACCGAATGTCGGATGGATAACTTATACGTCGAATTCCCCCAAGCTAGGGCACTCTGCAACTCATCACAATACTACGCCATGTATGTCATTGTCCTTGATCTTCTGATGTACAGCGAGCCATTGGAGAAGACTCGTAGCGAACGGTTGGAGAAGATCATGCTTGCCTCTGACTTTAGTGATCTGAGCGGTGCACCTGCCAAGATCCAACGACTACAAGAGCGAATTCGCCAAATGGAGGAGATTAAGACACATTTCCAGATTTGGGGGATGTATCTTGATAAAAAGGGCTGGGAGGATCGTCTTGCTTTGGAGCGTGATCTCGCATCGTGCGAGGATGAACTCTTCTTCGTCATGAAAGCCATCACGACGTCTCAGCGCAAGTTTGAGGTTGATGCCGAGAGCAATGCTCTGCTTAAGTGGAATATCTCGGCTCGGGATATTGTTTGGCACTTGATGCAGGACTCGAATGAGCCATTGGTGGAGTTGCAGCTCAGGGATGTCGAATATGACCGCACAGACAACTCGGATGGCTCACACATGAACCTTGTGCGAGTTGGAAGGGTCCTCGGTCTCAACCTTCTGCCGGATGCGATGTATCCCGAGATCATCGGGCCTTACAACGATGGTGATAATATTTCAGTGCACGATAATCTCAGTGACGACATGGTATCCGTTTACTGGCATATGCTAGAAGCTATTGCCGGCATTCCTGTAATGGATCGCTTCGAGGTTGATCTGTACCCAATGAAACTTCAACTGGAGCGGGATGTTGGAAAGCGTCTGTTTGAGTACATCTTCCCTGGTATGGATAGTGAGAAGCCATCGACGGCCAAGACGGAGTCCCCTTTGATTGCGAGGGCTGCTGAACCTGACGATGATGATGCTGAGACTATGGATAGCTCACTGAGCACACCATCAATGGACAAAGAGTCGTCTGGGTTCTCTAACCGGGCCGGGTCCTTGGAGCTGCGTCTCAAGCCAACTCTGACATCCAATACTCCCGCTGAGCGAATGCCCAAGAAAGCTCTCACTATACACACTGGAGGGGAGGGTAACAATCACTTTCGACTATTCCGCGGCGGTGGTGGAGCCAAATCGCTGGTCAAGAGAGCATCGGCTGACTCCCTCCGGGCTTCTGCTCATCCAAAGCCTCCTGTGCGTTCAGCGACTGGTATCTCATCCAAGGATGGTCGGGAATTTACGACGGGCGAACCCAAGAAGCGTTTTGGCTTTCGTGGCAGGACTGCCGATGATAAAGCTCAATCTGATGATCTGTCCAAGATGATTGACCGCGCCAGTAACTACATGGCATTTGCTTGCATCAAGATACCGGCAGTTGTTCTTTGTCTCAGTTATAAGGGCAAAGACCAGCGCAACTTCGAAGATGTCCACAACTTCGTGTTCAAGATGCCGGCAATTGAGTGGCAAAATAAAACATGGTCAAACATGGATTTGGTGCTCGCCGTGAAGAAGGCTGTGGTCAAGGCTCTGATCTCCCATACTGGTGCCATTATCGGGAACAAGTTTTCAAAGCATCGTCCAAATGCAGGAGAGCGAAATAGACTTCGAGAATTGGCAAATAGCTCGGTCCTCATCGCTCCTTCGCCTACGTTGAGCTCACAGCAGTACACAGGAAGCAATAACGATAGTGATGATTCTTCAAGTCTCTATGGTACATCGCCTGTCGACTACTCACGATCCCCGCCGAGGTCTATCAGGAGCACTACGCATAGCAGCAGCATTCCAATCCCGCGACCTGATAGTCGAAGCAGTAGCATTGCGAGCAACAGATCGAACACTAGAATCGATACTAGGGTTACCCCTAATATCCCGACCTTCCTGACAATGACACCACCGACACCTATCGATCGGCGAAGGAACAGTAACTCTACGTTGCCTATTGATATTCTCGGCGGAGGCTCTCATGATGGGCTAATGACCTCGCCTGAGCGTTACCTGCGTAGCAACACGGGCGAGATGCGTAGGCCTGCTACGAGCGCCAGCGACATGCCTCATCGAGGAGACCGGAGAAGGAGTGGCGCAAGCGGCTTTCGAGATAAGATTAGCGCCTTTACTTCAAGAATCGGCCACCGCGAGAGCCCCGGGCTTGAAGAGGCAAAGGAACCGGAAAAAGAAGGAGAAGGGAGTCCTTCGGGGAAGACAGTGAGTTGGAAGTCTCGTACGGATACGAGTTGATGTTAGAGGGATAATATTACAAGCGGACAGCAACCATTGGGTTTATAGATCATAGATCCTGGAAAGCGGAGTTTTCAGCGTAAAGCCAGCGTTGCGAAGGCGTTGTATTGACAGGGCGGCTTATTAGAAAAGTAGGATAGATACATCAGGGAAAACGTCGAGTGCATACTGCTAGCATTAGTATATTTGTTCTCATGTAGCTAAAGAGCGTAGAAATATTGTTTACTAAAGTATTACAGTTCAAGTCTATGACCCGGTTGGTGTGTTGCACTCTTAGTGACGCATTGACACTATATTGATTCATACATCGCTTGCTACCGATGCCATACCTACGGCATCAGAAAGCCCGCGAACGTTTATGCCTGGATTTCGTCGCACATGAAGTCAAAAGTCGATATAGTCTGGGATTATCTGAGGCGCTTGGTAACGCGGCGCGCGGCATTGGGGAGTAAGTCTTATATTTCCAGTACAATGAAAGCATTCTTACTGTGCTTCGTTAAGCAAATTGACCTGAAAAACTTGAACAAAGCCGGGGTCAGCGTTATGACTCCATGAATCTTGAATGGGCATCATGTCAAGTGAACAGCCACTGCATATGCTATAACAAAGAGTCTAAGAAGCTCTCCAAAGCCTACCACAGACCTCTTGACGAGACTTATTGACGCCTATAGGTCAACATGATGGCAGAAATCAAGAATGAATCTGCAGATGTTCATCCAAATCATGATCCGCAACAATGAGCCCTTGGATATTTCAGAGGCTAAAAGAATTATTGGCAATCCACTTGGTCGAGGGCTTGCAAAGCCTTGATTACAATGCAGATCATTTTTAGCATCGGCAGAGGAGGAAATTTGTACTCGGCTTGCTTTTCTGCCAAGGTATTTTTTGTTTGGAAATTTCAATTTGATTTCAATTTCCAGCATAGAGAAGAAGGCGGTGAATTGCTTGGTCCAATTATCTTACGGACACCAGAACTACTCTACTCAATGTCGTAGTCAGGCTATCATATCCAAATTGAATTCTCAATGGATTTGTACTCTGCCAAGCTATGATTATTAGATCTTGCTGTGGCAGTAGGAGATGTCTGATGATGTGCGCAGTAGGATACCAAGTTTCTGCAATCCACGAACATTGAAAGCTTGTTATATCTCCTTGATGTGCAGTCTACTGTTCGACATCACTCTTGCAGGCAAGGCCATTTGAAGAAGATGAGGGAGATACATGCTGCAATTTACATGAATACCAATCAAATCCATGGTATGATCGTCCAAGGTGAAGATTGGCCCTGGAGTTATTTTGGACGGTTGGTAGCGGCCATGATATTCAGTTCTTTGGTTGATATGATTCACAGCAACGACCAGCAGATTTTGACCACGTAGTTAGTGCAGGACGAGATCTGAGGGCTTTTTGCAAAGTCAGTGTTGATCATCTCCCTCAAGCAGTGCACGCGGAGACTACATAGCACTACATACCTACTTGTACCCTAGCATCCAAACAGATGAAAGTTTGCCAAGGACCGACGGAGTGGGTGCAGGAGAGTGGAGGAGGGAGGAATGTGACCGGGTTCGGCGCTACGGTTGGCAGAGAGCTACTGACGGGCTGCGCACCCCGCGTTTTGTTGCATGCAGGGTTTGACCGTGAGAGGTAGGTATGACCATATGGAGCATAGAGGGGAAGGTAGATCTGAGGGTATCGTGAGATGGCAAGATGGCCATCGATGCCCGAATGGTTTGAAATACGGAGTAGGATTGGGGGGGCAATATTTGTTGCGGGGATCGTGAGATATCACGTCTGTATTTCGCAAGTTTCGTACGTGGAGTTACATCCATCGAGTTTCATAACAAAGTGGTGCGTCTTTTAACAAGAGTCAATCATGCAACAGCGTCACAAGATTTTTTTTTTTTTTCACTGCATGATGGTTCATAGGGGGCCCTTTCCCCTTCCTTCCTCTCTTACTCTCTCTTTTTTTGCACCTTCTTATCTATCGCCAAGGGTGGGATGCATGTACATGCCGACCAACCAGGAGATGACGTCGTGCTGATCCTGCGAGCATTGGGCCTGTCAATGAGGAATTTTTGTTTTTGGCGCAATAGGAGCGGATGCGGGAGAGAGGGGAAGAGGGAGCTTCAGCTCCTGCACTTGAAGCGCGTAAGGGTAGGTAGGGTGGTTCATGCCGGTTTGGGGGGTTGCCATCTGCGGCTTGATGAAGCACGGTGACTACATCATCGAGCGAGTTGGCACAAGGGTTCAGCAGAAGGCCCCCCTCTCCAGAAACCCAACCAGCAAACAAAAGAAGATGATTAAAAAAAAAGAGAGAAAAAGTGCCGTGTATATTGTCAAGAGACGACAGCAAACGGAGATAAAATTCGAGAATTTAAGAAATTTGGTTTGAGATGGGGAAAAAGCCAAAATGTTGGGGTTGGCCGTTGAAGCTACCAAAACCCAAAAGCCTGATGCCCACCTCAAAGTCGAAAGATAAGCAGTTGATGATTGGTGATGTTATTTTGGCCGCTTTGGGGTGCAGAGACCGGATTGGGTGAGGCGAGGCTTCGAACCCCCCACGCGATCAACAAGATGGCCTCGCATGAGGGGAGTCAAACAAAGCGGCACGTATGCTCAGGCTGCCTAGGGCCAAGATAGATCTTGTGTGGGCAATGGGCAGACGGAGGATCCCCGTGAGTCGTATGGGAGAGTCGTGCTCTGCCTGAAGCTGATAAGCTGCTGATGCTTCGAAGCCTTTTTGTTCGTTCCATCAGCAGTAACGGGAGGCGCCGTGGCCTGATGTTATCATCTGTCCTGGGATCGCGTGCCCTGCCAGTGCAGGATGGGGGTTGGTTGAGATTATACGGGCAAAGGAAGACGATGACTACGTGCAGCAATATATTAAAGGTCACCGTTTTGCTGATGCGAGTCCGTCCCGCATCTCCGACATCCCCGGTGATAACTCAATCAAGCGCCAGCTTTGCAGCCATCAACTGTCAGCACCAGTCCTGTTGTTGGGCATGCCACCTGTCAGATGTTCATACGTCTTTGGTAATACAGAATATGTATTGTTCTCCCACAAAGGATGCCGCGCTTGCTAATAAAAGGAGCTTATTGATGGGTATGATGGGCGAATCAGGAAGTTCGGAGAAGCCAAGGAATGCCCTCCAGCGTCACCTCAACCACCAACAAAAAGTCACCTGCGCAAGCGAGGCTTGTTGGGAACGTTATTATGCTTATCGCTTGGGTTTGAGGGGTGTAGATTGGCTCGTCAGCTGCTGTGACACCTGGGCGGCGGGATGCGTCCCCTCCTCATCGAACGCATCGAGGCTTTTTCATTATTCGAGGTGACGCCTCTCTCATGATCTGTGATATGTTTGTCGGACGGGTTCTTTCTACAGTTTCTGTAGTAATACTACTACTACCTGTAGGTAGTAGTAGTACTTGGTGATGTGTTTTTGACCGGCTGCTCTGCATGTATTAATAGGTGCTGTCAGGCTACGTACGCCCAGCGAATTTTTGCTCGTGGCTACGCCCACTGCAAGACACTGCAAGGCACCGCCCAGCTGCTAGCGTCACCTCTCACACAGACCCTGAACAACCTGTAACTGACTTGCTGCGGCAGCCGCTATTTTAAGGGTAAAGTCCGGCTCAGGAACGCTATCTCTCACCGTAAGGAACGGTGGCGAATTGGCTCGTGATGCCCCCCCCCCCCCTCTTATCTGCGCGACCATCAATCAGTCATCGTCGGACATCTAATGGAACTATTATGACTATAGATTCTGGCTAGGGTAGAGGCTGCGTTGGGCTAGATCTCGACGCTACACTGCACGAGTTCCACCAGCCTACACAGCAGCTACAGACAAAGGTCCTCTACGAGATATCCAGCGAGCATGATGATGTTCCTCATTCTGCATTAAAGGAGGGGTATACCAAGACCCTCAAGTTTAATACGGAAAATGCATTTTCCGATGGCAAAGCATCTTTCGAGTATTTACCATCGTCCGACGACGAACAAGCCATGACAGCGCTGCTCGACGGATACGAGCATACACTGACCAAGTCGCTAATAAAGCCCAAGCCAAGAGCAGTAGACTAAAATCGTCATCATAACTGAGGGGGGCCGCATGACGCCTAGAGGAGGACTCTGCAAATAGTACTAGGAATCATTGACTATGTCAACTTTTTTGGATACTGCGAATGGCTTCAACTTGCAAAAGAAAAGGAAAAAAGAAAAAAAGAGAATAAGAAGAGGAGGAGGAAAGGAGGAAGGCTTGTTCAGCCAGATTTCGATGGCTTACATCGGGGACAGCGAGACGAAGGATGTCACGCCGAGTATTGCCCAAGGTATGTATTTTGGCGATTCATTTGGACGTATCAGATGAATCTTTGTCAGACGCTTTTCCTCCTCGTGTCGACTCTCTAGAGGTGGTGCACAGCATGCTGTGTACAACAGCAAATGCTGGCACCCAGTAGTGCAATTCTCAGGCCGAAAATTCCCCCCCTCCTCCCCGCTACCGTCTAAAAACGGCAGAGCCTAGCACTCGTCGTTGGAATGACCGTTCCGCCATGCGATAAGATACGTTTCTAGGCTCGAGCTAATACCAAGAAAGCAGCAAGAAGCCACCCTGCCCGATCGCTCCACATTGCCAGGTGAGACCTCGAACCGGCCCTGTGGGAATAATAAAAATGCAAGCTACCCGCTCGTCATGACGGCCCATCGCGAGGCTCCTCGAATTCAGGTTACGTACAAGAATAGGATTGCATCCCGACGCAGCCTACGCGATCAACGAGGATTCGTCCTCTCCCTTCCGGACTTGTCCCAGGAAACTCTCTACTGCAGTGCCCCTCTTCTCTCCATTTCTCCAATCTAATACTTCATTCAAAGAGAACTTGTCGGGATCTATGGCCCCCCGTTCAGTGTCACCAAGGAAAGAAAAAAACTCTGCCTCTCGTTTCAACGTTTCGAAATCATTACTCGCGCGCACATGCCAGCCATATCATCACTTTTGCAAAAGGACATGGCAAAGGATCCCCCAACACTGAGTAAAGGCAATCAAAGTTTAACTGAGAGAATCAGGAAAGCGAGAAGAAAAGCCAAGGCTTGCTAGAACCAAAGGCGCTTCCGAGGTCCCCAGCTTCTCCCGACGGATGGGGTCAACCCATATTACCCTGAATTGCAGCTATCTTTTTGTCTGTTTCCGGCCTTTGCATTTTCCTTGTCTGCGTCTTCCTTCCTGAGTCGTTCTCTCTGTGACTAGTTCCAGCTGGCCGCCTACCCAACGCGGAATCCGGCCAAGGCCCAGCACCCACACGACATCCCTGCCTTGCACGCACACCCCCCTGCTCCTGGGGCTGTCGCTCACGCTCACTGCTGCTTGCCTCGTCGCCGCCTGCTTTGCTGGCCTTGCCCTGTTGGCAGTGCATGGTGCTCCATTCCGGATTGGCCCTTGCTTTTGGCTGCTGCCCATGCTGGGGGGGCCGCCATGACCATGATCTCTCCGAGGGCCTTCACCTATCATTCCCACCCTCCTTCTCGTGATTCTCATCCTTCTTCATCATCTTTGTCTTCATCGATATCCAAGCCCTCGCCGCCGCACTCCCGACACGCGCCTCACCTTTCCTACCGGTATCGCCCGCGACTGGTATCTTCGACTCGACCCATCGATATTGTCACCACCAACAATACCAGATCCATCAACACGAGCAGCACGCGGACGATTACACCAAATTATGAACCGGGAAAACCGGACTACACAGTCACGATTGCGCCGATTAGATCTACACAGACACATCATAGCGAGTCCGCTGAATTTTCCACTGCGATAATGGGGAAACGAAAGGATAGGCGAGAATCGGCTGGCGTCTGTCTACCCAGCCCACCGACATCCCCGTCAAGCATCGTATCGCGGCCCTCAACGCCCTCAACGTCATCAACGCCCGTGCAGATCCCCAAGAGCAGCAAGGGCGAGACAGCTCATCCCCAGAAGCGTCACAGCACACACAGAAGGAAGCCGAACCATGTTTCCTCGTCGGATGATATCTCCCCCTCTGTAGCGGCTCTGCTCGCTGTCACGAGTATTCCTCGACAACGAGTGGGCTTGAGCCGGAGGAAGAGGAAGAACGACAAGATGATGACAGCCACGGTCATCATTGACGAACAGCAGGTTTCTGAGAAGGAGCTTAGCTGGTCTTTGGGGAAAGAGACGATGGATATGCTGCTGTCACCGCCGGAGGAAGCATTGGACGATGACCTGAGCATCAGCGATTGCAACATTGGTTCCGCATTGTCCACCAGGACCATCTCTGTCGACTCAATTCCATCGCTAGGAGAGTCATTCGGCACAGACGCCGCTTCCTCGCTGAGCACGCCGCTGAGCAGAAGCTCATCGCTGCGCGGCAGGAGGATGAGCCCTACGCGGAGGTCTTTGGAGCCATGTCTGTCCCCGCCTGGGCAAGAACACGATCATCCCCTCGCAAGGAAGCCTATGCTAGCGGAGAAGGACGACGAAGACAATGCTTCCCAAACCTCTGCCGACACGGAAAGCTTATCTTTCCTACAGCCGTTCAAGCCATTCAAGTCGGTCTTCAAGTCAAATCTCACAGCCTCACTTCGCGCCTTGAGGTCAGCGGCCAAATCGATCTCCACTATCAACTTTTCATCGATTCCTTCCGACGATTTCCTCACCCGATCACTTCTGACGATGGATTCCAACGTTCCCTACGCCGACGAGCGTAGGCCACCGGTCATGGAAGATGTTCCATCTGCCGAGACTCGGCGCTATCTCAATCCCACCTCAAACTCACGCATCGAAACTCAATTGGCGGCGGTGCCACCCCCTGGCACATTTTCAGCCTCAATCCAAATGCAGACGTACAAAGTTCACCGCTCCAAAGGATCGTCGTCATCGCGCAGCAGCTACCCTCGCGCATCCCTGCATGCATCTGCAGGCGAAACCCAGGAAGAGACCAAGTCGGAGGTGCAGGTGGTCAACTGCGTCCCCGGCATGCGCCAGCGTGAGGTGCGCGAAAATTCAGACTTTATCCGCATCGCCGTCATGGAGATGGCCATGCGCAAGCGCGGCAAGCTCGACGACCAGCGACAGGGTCGTGCCAGGTGGACATTGCCACCCAGAAAGACATCTACGACCACGGCTTACGAGATTGGGGCTGATGGTGTACCTGCGCGATGGACGTCTACTACTTGCGTGTATTAGGCTGCCGTCGTTTACTACCATTCAAACTCGATGCAGCACGTTATGAGCTATACATGCATTTGTGCGTGTAGGAATGGGATGCACAGAACACTTGCATATTGCTTCATCATCCATCTCCCTGGTTTCGATATAATCAATCGCGAGAAGGTCGGCCGAGAGATGTTAGGGTACGGAGGACTGGAATCCGACTGCGACACATGACGCACGGACACGTCATGGCACACATCATGGAACAAGGGGAAGAAAAAAAAAGAAAAAAAGGGTCGAGCCGGGGATCCAATAACCGGCGCGTGGCTCGAAACAAGTCATACAATTTGATTGGGTAATGCGCCAATTTTTCCCTTCTACCCCAAGCCAATCGAAGCTCTTTGGAAGAACAGGGGAAGAAAACTGGGCTGGTTTCAGGGAGCGGGTTATCGTGACCGGATACGCACAATCTCGCATGGGGTGACATTCCGCCTGCCCAAACCGACCTGGTTCTTTTGGTACCCAGCTTTGGACCCTGAACGAGGCCGAAAGGGAGGGTGAAAGAAGAATGCGCACACAAGACTATCAACACTACCCTAATTTTCCCGCGGCTCTTGCGACAGCTGCGACTGCGGGGACGGGCACAGATTCGCCGATCAACAAACAGACAGTCGAGTTGTGTATCGGATCTACTCATTCTGCACGCTCAATGAGGAAGGCCGTAACAAACCATTGGGCCTTTTTTCTCTCCCTATTTTTTAGAACATACTTACGGAGTACACTTCCCCATCTTTATCTCCTGCCGATGAACACGTTGTGCTTCTCGCCACATCGGAGTTTTCTGATGGCAGCCAACGAAGCAAGCGCATTTCTTTTCACTCTTTTTCTGAGGGGTTTTGATACGATTCCGCCTCGCGCCGACATCGGAAACACCATACGACTTCAATGAAACTTACAACAGGGCACTAGCATTGACTACCCCTGCATCTCTTGCATATTGTATTACCTCCTTTTTCCTATGTCCATCCTTTTTTTTCTCCAAGGCTGCAAGCGATGCGCCTTTTTTTTCTTTGACATCTTTATCAGCGGAAGCATTTGCATGGCATGGTATTGGTAGAAGCGACAGACTGGTACAGGCGCAAGCAAGAATTATGAACCATCTTTTTCTGTGGATGGGAGATGTTTTATACTGTTTTATCTATCAGGAATTTTTGACATGTAGTTGGTTCTTACAGTAGTCCAGATTTTGGGAATACCTTGTTGCAAGCGAGCGAGCGGTGCTCTCTTCTCATCATCATTCACCTCTCTTCTTTTCAAGTATACTACTGTCTTTCTCGCACGCGAGTTGGCTGTCTTGTATTTTTTTTCGCGTCTTTTCAGTACAGATTTGTGATTTGAAAGATGGCGACTAAGAATGCATGGGAGACCCCAGCAGTACTTGTAAGGCAGTATTTACCAACTGAATTTATTTTACTCATATAATGCGGAGCATTCTCTCCTGATGTTTGTAAAATCTTGCCATTGACTCGTTTTGTCCTCGTGCACTGGTGCCCAACGAAAACCAGCGCGAATTTATTAGCTAAAGTCTTTTACCCCCTCTCCCAATCTTGCTGTAGGGCTTCGTTTCGCCAATGCCCTACCTATATTATGCCTTGCCTTGCCTTGATATATTCACCCATCCATTCTACCCCTGTGAAAGATTTGCATGTCTGCCAGTGCTTCAAACCACAATGCACCAATATGATCTTTTTTTTTCCTTTCTTCCTTTGGAGCTGCCGTTTTTAGAGGGGGGATCGACAGGGTGCCGTGAACCTAAGAACGGACATGGTCTGACCCTGGGGTTTTAAGTGGAGGATCTGCAGTTACATTGTCAGGATTTTCGATTGAACAGAACTTTTTTGACCAAGATTTTATATTTTTGGCTGCACATCTGGAGCCTGTACGTGGTCTTCCAACTAGGTAGGGCCTACTTGTAGCATCTTCTGACGAATCGATGCAACATTGGGAAGCACTGTGACCTCCTTCTTGCATATGCATATATATCCTTTCTCTGTGCAAACATGGCCCTATTATTACTCTGTAACCTGATAACAGCTGACGTTCTGAGCCGGCTAAAGAAAACAAAAAGCCTTTGTGCGTCCAAAGCATGCGGAAGATGCTGCCGCCCACAATAGCCGACTGACTGCCCTACTCGCTCAAGGGGAAAATTCGTCTTTGCGACATGTTGGTTGCACTCAACTGTGCACACGCCCCCCCCCCCCACGCGTCACGCTCGGTGGTCGGCATCAGAAACCTACAAGGAATGGCCTTCAGGCTTGATTATACTAATACGGTAAGTAATAGCAATCGAGCAGCTGAAGCGTTCGTTGCGCGAAGCTGGTGAGATGATATCCAAGTCGTTGCTGCCCCGCGTCTTGGTTTTTTTGCTGTAGTATTCAATCATCGCGGATACAGCCTGCCAGAACAACCTTCTACAGATGGACTAAGACAAAGTAGACCTCCGTAATGAGTCCTTGTAATATATGCTCCGTGGTCGACATGAGATTATCTAGCACGTCTAGGCTTTCCAAGTCCTTGTTAACGCCTTTATGGTTAAAAAAGGTAGATGTTACCGAAGATCTCGTTAAGGAAACGCACAAAATCTCGACTTATATTCGGTAAAAGTATATATAGGACCTGTCTATTTGCACATCTACTACTAGCTACCTATATACCCGCTAGACCTAATTAGGAAAGGCTTTTAATTTTTAGGTATAGCTTCTAAATAAAATATATCTTGAATATACTTTCTAAAGCGTATCTTACTTTAACCTATTAATTATAGCTACGAGGGCTTTTACGAGAAAATATATTTTACTTTAACCTACTAACTATAGCTACGTAGGCTATTATAAGAAAACGTATTCTGCTTCGACCTGCTGACCGTAGTTACGAGGGCTCTTGTAAAAGAATGCGTTCTAGGGATTAAAGTAAAAATCTTCCTTATTTTAATCTAGCGGGTATGCAAACAGCTAGTAGTGGATCCAGCCGTGGTCCGATTTCATCAATGAACAAAATACCGTCTATGAAACTCTGTACGGCACATTCCCTACTGAGAGACGCGTCTTCGAGGATGAAAACTTCCTACCCTATCATCGACGACGATGTTCACATTCCTATAGAAGAATATAGTGGAAAGTACCGCAAGCTTGTATGGGAGGTCGGAAATGCCAATGCAGACCAGCTGCTCCTCGCCGGTGGAAATCGTCGTCACCATCGTCATGAATGAGATGTAGCTGCCATGTTTCGCAATTGCCATGGCATTTCACTAGGGAACCCATTAGCTCCAACTTCAACTTCAACTCAACACACTTTGGAGGGCCATGACTTACTACATCGATCCATCTTGCCATCCACTTATCGACAGCCCCTTTGGCTTCGTCTACAAGTCCAAGTTCTGCATAGAGACCGTCAGCACTTGAAACAGGCAAAAAGAATATGAATCAACTCACCCAATAGCAGCTGCACCGCGCCCCGAATGCCAGAGTCCAGAGCCGAGGCTATCCACGCATGCGTGTACGATGTATGCTCACCGACAAAAATCATCTATCCATGGAGTTAGTTGACCTTTCTAGAACTTCTCTCTTCACTCACATTGTTGTGCGTTTTAAAGTACTCTGGTAGCCAAAGCTTGTGTTGTCCCGCCACGGGGCTGGCCCAGCTGCCCGCCGTCAAGGGGTCCAGGATCCAGCACCGCCTGCTGTACTTTCCCGTGTACAGATGGCGCGTGAACTCGCCATGAATCTCGACCATGGCGTCGAGCACGAGCTGCACGTGGTCCTCCTCGGACATGCTCGCCATCTGCACGCCCAGGTCACCGCTCTGGTAGCTGCCCAGGATCGTCGCCGGCCCCGTGCCGTTGATGTTGTAGGATGGGTAGCATATGGAACCGATGGCGGGGATGTCGGTGGTGGTGCTGCAGCCGCCGTAGATGGCATCGTCGTAGCGCTCCCAGAAACGCTCCGAGAACTCCAAGGCAACCTTGCAGGCGCTGCCGTACCGCAGCTCGCTGATGGCGTTGGACATGGTGGCGGGCAGGCTGGGAAGTCGCCAGCGCCGGACGACGGAAAAGGGCACGGCGATGATTGCGTAGTCGTGGGTCGAATGTTGGAACGTCGTGTCGTTGTGCCTCTCCCTCCACTGCAGCGTCACCTTGCCGGTGCCCTCCTCGTCATACTGCACGCGTTCAATCTTTCGCCCCATGGACGTGATGTCGTCTACAAGGGGATGAAAGGCCTGCGGCAGACGGCTCAGACCGCCGTCGATGGTCTTGAAAGACGCGGCGGAGAAGTAGAGACCTTCGTAGAGGGAGTCCCAAAAGGAAGCGGCGTTGAATCCGGAAAGCATGTCGGTGCTGTTGAGGTTGCCCCTGAGGTAGTTGAGCATGAATCCGTACTCGGACCAGTCGTCGCCGCCCAGGCCACCGAGGCCGCCGTCGAGCCATTGCCTGTGGGCCTTGTACATGTTCTTCGCCATGAGCACGCCAAAGTCGGAGCCGGGCATGAACATGTCAACCTTGTCCCGAAGCAGCTGCGTCTCGGCATCCAGGACCGTTGTTGTTGTTGTTGTTCTTGTTGCCCCAAGAGAGGAGTTCCTGGAGATTTGATCGAGGGTCGGAGGCATCCCGTTGGCAAGTTTGAATCCGTTCTTGTAGCTGAGGCCATTTTTGCTCGCTTGGATCCAAGGGATGAAGTCGATGCTGAAGTTGTTGAAGTTGTTGCTGCCCTTGTTCAGCTTGTTCATCTCGTCGGCGAGCTGGAACACCATTTGATGGTCCGTAATGTTCATGGTTTCGTTGGTTTCAGAGTCGGTGTAGGTCGACGGGAACCTCATGGGGCCCATCTCCTGGTAGGAGTAATCGAAAGGACCACCGGTGAGATACTCGGTGTGGACTCGGCCACCCAGACGACTGCCTGCCTCGATGATGCTGAGGTTCGTCATGCCTGCTTGCGATAGCACCAGCCACGTCATCAAACCAGACATGCCTGCGCCGACAATGGCAACCTGCTTCTCCTTGGCCTTGTCAGCATCAACGCTCGAGACTTCCTTTTGCGCAAGGAGTTCCACTCCATCAAACCATGGGCCAAGAGTGTCGATGCCGTTGACGTCAGTCATGGCTATGGAATCTGCCCCAAGCTAGCTGTCAACTTTTACTTTCAACCCTTTATTTTATATCAGCAAGTATTATCTTACCCTCTCGACGGCGCAGAGGCGCCGCCCTGCGCTTCATCCTCTGGAGATCTTGCGGTGTGCTTCTCCCAATCAAGAGCCCACCATGGTCCCATGCGGAGATGCAGCCTCCATGCTGCGCGTCGTGAGGAATGATCCATACAAGACGAGAATGATGACTGCCGCTTGTAGTTGTTGTGATTGTGTGGTGAGAATCAGTCGAAGTCTGACTGCCGCATGGCCCGTACGTGTAAGTCACAGCAGTATCAACCGCACCATCAAAAGACACATGAATATTAGCCAAGTGAGATCTTGTAGCTTCCAAAGTTCGGATCTTGATTGGCAATGGCTCCGACAAGGAATAGCCCACTCCTAGAGAGAGTATTATTGAGTGCAGGTACTTCATATTGTGTACAGCAAACAAGATTGCATATGACTTGTCAGGATAGCATTGATCCCTCAAATAGAATTGCCAGGCATGCACATACACCTGCTTTCAACACTTATATATATATACACATATGTACGCTCCAAGTATGTATTATTATCTAGCAAGGATATAGATATCAGGGCCTGCATACTGATCTTTTACCGACCCACCATGGCAAACAATCTTGTTCACGTAGCTTGAACATGACAATAGTTTGCAACTTGAAAAGAAGGAACTTCTGCCGCCAAGGCTCACTGAATCTTTCGCATAGCTCAATGAGGGGAAAGGAAGATAAGACAAACCCCAAAAACTGGAGCATACGCCGACAAGTCGCTACGATGTGATAGGTTCATCTGGTCCATTACTCGCTTTTAAGATGACTTCAGGTTTTCATATCTACAGGTTGTTATCAGCAACGGAGTACTTATCATCGGCAATACTTGTTGTTTATGCCGGTGTCGTCCGGGGAGTGAGTGGTTGTAAGCGGCGGGGCTGTCGTTATCAGTGGGCTATGCATGCTGCCAACGACGCAGCCAATGGCGATTTGGTCAGCGAAACAAAAGAACCAAGATCTCGGCTGATAATTGGTGAGTATTCGAAGATGAATTACATTTGACAGGTGAAAGGAAGAAGTGCCAACCTTTGGGGATCGTTGGCCGCGCTGTTCCAGGTAAAATTCTTATCTCGTGCAAGTTGTTTAAGAGTGTAATAACGTGAAAGGTATCGCCGAGGCCAATGTAGGCAACTGGGGACTTGCAAGTTAATATAGCCATCTTGTGGGAAAGCTCCTCCCGCCCAAAACATCACGATCAGTCTAGAACAAGTATGAGAACCGAATTGTTCTCTGCTGCATTAGTTCTTGTTAGTTGTTTGCAAAGATATGCTTCACCTATTTTCTATTCTGCGACACGAGCCAATGTATGATGTATAAAAATTTCCATCTTGGAGCCGTAGCTACGACCCTTTACACATTTTCAGGCCCCTCCCTGTGGTCGGCTCTCGCATGATCAACCTTTTGCGGAGGTAGCACCTCAGTTAGACCCATGGAAGCAGCTATCTCCACTAGTCGCGTCTTCTCGTCGTGAGCTGCCGTATCTCCAAAGACCATGTCCATGTCTTCCAGGCTCTTGCCCCTGGTCTCGGGAACCAAAAACCAGGTGAAGAAGAAAGCAAGAAGCGCAAAAGCGGCGAAGAAGATATACGTGCCCCACCGTAAAGTCTCGAGCATGCCTGGCGTAACGAGGCCTATGATGAAGTTGCACATCCAGGTGGCCGAGGTGGTGATGGCCATTGCCTTGGAGCGATTGCCCAGATTGAAGATCTCTGACGGCAGAACCCAGCCGATGGGGGCGAATGAGTAGGAGAAGTTGATGTCGTATATGTAGATGAAGGCGATTCCGGCCCAGCCGGCGGACTGAGCGTTGACCAGACCGTCACCGTAGCCGCCAATGATGCCTCCCACGATGACGAGGGAGATGAAGGTACCTGCTGCGCCGCACATGAGAAGGGGTCGACGGCCGATCTTGTCAATGAGGAACAGGGCGGGCAGGGTCGATAGAGTGTTGACGATGCCGTAGACACCAGTGGCCAGTAGGCTGGTCGTGCTGCCCTTGAGGCCGAGCTGGGAAAATATGGTTGGCGCATAGTATATGATGGCATTGCACCCGCTACAGGTTAGGGGTTAGCAGAGTATACGTTTATGACTGAGTGCAAAGGACGCTCACATGAATTGTTGGAAGAACATGATGGCGCTGCCAATGGCCAGACGGCGGAAAGCCGGCAAGGTGGACACGAGAGTGTAGTACTGGGAAAAGTACAAACGTAACCCAGATTGACCAGGAAAACGCTCTCGAGTGATGGCTTCGTCGAAAAGGACCTCGGCCTTGATGGACAGATACTCGCCGCGGAGAGACTCGGTATCGGGATGCACTCGGCGCAGTTGGGCAAGGGCAGCCAGCGCCTCGTCCTCTCGGTGACGCATGAGGAAGAAACGCGGCGATTCGGGGTAGAAGATCATGCCAACGCCGAGGATGATGGCGGGGACGATCTGTATAGCAAAGGGGATCCTCCACGAAGCCTGGGATTGCCCGGTACAGCCATTGGGGCCAACATCGTTGTGCGGGTCAAAGGTGCGGTCGGACTCGGTGCCGCCAGAGTAAGGAATGTCCGGAGCGCAGCGCGTGCCACCAATGTACTGCGTCCCAAACTCCAGCCAGTAGCTGACGAGGATGCCGAGCGTGATGCTGAGCTGCTGCAGCACCACCAGAGTGCCACGAACCCCCGGTGTAGACACCTCGGACATGTACATGGGAACAATCATGGTGAGCATGCCGACGGCCAAACCGGCCACAGATCTTCCAGCAAACGCCATGACGATGGAATTGGCGCCGGCCTGGAAGGCGGAGCCGATGACGAAGATGACGACGGCGAGCATCATGTCACCCTTGCGTCCGACACGGTCGGCGATGGGGCCGTTGATGAGGGAGCCGAACCATGCGAAAATTAAAAGGGTAGACACGAACCAGCCCTTGAAGTTGCTGTCGGAGTAAATGCGAGGAAACTCGGCAGCGAATGACTCCATGGTGAGCACGCCCGATATCACGCCCTGATCGTAACCAAAAAGGAAACCACCCAGACTGGCAAACTGTGAAAGTAGTCGAGTCAGTTGTCTGCATACACATACACGATTTGACGGCGCTTATTCTCTTCATCTTACAGCGGAGAGTCCAAGAATGTAAGGGTTTTCTCGTAGCAGCTGCCAGACACCTTTCTTGGAGGCCACTTCCCCCGCAGGCGGCGCTGTATCAGTGACTGCGTCATCGGCCATCTTCAATATGTTGCATAACCTAACAAACAAAATCTTTCTTAGGGAGCGAGGCAAGGTCCAGGCAGCTAGAGGTGAGGAAAAGACATTCTCGTTAGTCTTTTATACTTGTAAACCCGTATTAACTGAGAGAGAGAAATGGGGGGAGGCCATCTCCAGACAGTCGGCTCATAATCGGTCACTCCCCGTGGGGAGCGGAGTTGGCCATGCGGAGCGTTCAACTCGCCATGGCTCCATCTCCATCTGCCGATCCCAGACGACTTCCTCGTCCGGCCCAATCACAAGGTTTCATCCCCGGCCCGGTTCTGCGTACTCCGTAACTTGTGCCTGGTCTGCCCCTCTATGGGCCAATAGAGCACGGCGCTCCCCCACACCGTCGAGCCGAGCTCGGCACCCGCAAACCTTTGAGAAGCAATTTCAGGAGCGCTGTGCTCCGGCTATCGTCAATTTTGATGTTGGAAGGATACGTAATAGTGGTAAGCGCATCATTTCATCGTATGAGATGGCTTGGAGCACATTCTTGATGACCCAAGGCAGCAGATTTTTACAGCAATATAGCCTAAACGTCATAAAAGTCTAAAAAGGAGAGCAGATTCCTTAACTCTCAGTGGCACGCACCTCGCAACGGCAGACTTTTTAACATGAGCTCTATTCACTTGACTATTGAGATTAATCGCGCCGCAGTATAATGATACCCACTTCCTCAGGGTATCACGAGAGAATGATTCCAGCCTCAGCGAGCTCCTCAGCCCACATCACAGTGAATATTGGAATTCACATGTTCAAGATCCCTCATTCAATGTTCATCAACGTCGGGCTTATGGAATCCAGCGAACGAGATTCAGTCCAGTCAGCCTACTGCTCAGGTACAAACTCGTCCCCAATTCAATAGACACACACAAAGCCTAATAAACGTCTCTCAGTCAGTCAGCCGTAGACAAGATTTGACAGGGGTTGGAAACGAGGACTGCGCTTTTCAGAGCCAGTGTACGGACTACCTGACCGTCATACTGCGGTTCTATGCTGCCATGGTTCTGTAAACTATACATGGCGCGAGTTCCGATTGCTCCATCATATCGGGCTTGTCGGAGTACTGCAGCTTCACTGCTATCTGGGCCATTCACTTCTAGAAAGAAGTTAGGCGCCATTAGCTTAGATGATATAGTAGACGGTATGATATGACCAGCCAGCTTATCGCGAATCGATCGATCAACTTCTCCGGGATAGGCCCTGTCATGATAGTCCAGGTTGACCGGGAACAGAGTGCCGTCTGTGAGCGCCTTTAGGTTCCCGAATACTCAGGCTAAAGTGAAGAGGATGTGAAGATGGATCTGATTTCGGTCTTTGTTGGGCTTGTGCAGAGGCTGATTCTGCACATTTCGCGCTTTGCAACCGTTAGCTTTCCCGTCCATTTCGGAAAACTTGCACCCTAATGACGTCACGTCGGCTTGAAACAGCTTCTGGTCTGCATACAAGGAAGGTACTTATTGCAAGGCTCCCCACCTTCAACTTGACCGGCAAACTCCTCAGCTGCTCGACGCTGCTCGACTGCTGCTGCATCGCCTTTTGACAACGCCTGCTCCTCCATCGCGGCCGCAAGCCAGTACTCGACCTACGCTCGCCATAAAGTACACCTCGTTCTGCGCCTTCCAACAAGCTCGTTGGGAGATCGATATCTAGAGCGCATTAGGTGTGCCTTCTGTGGCGCGTTACGGGAGTTATGCTGTCAGATCTAGTCAATAAATACATCGGTGCCTTGCGCTCGTCTCGTGCCTTGTCTCAAAACGCAACACCTCGATCAAGCGCCCGTCGGGTAAGCAACATCAGGGGCAGTGCCAGTTGCGTTGGCTTGCAACAGACCTAGTTGTTGCACCGGTTCCTCCACTCCTCGCCTTAGAACGCAACACCTCGACCGATATCTCGACCGATATCTCGATAAGTGGCGACCCTATATCGTTAGAAATAATCACTTAGTTTCTCTCCTTTACGTATGTATTCCACCTCCTAAGAAGTCGGTATAGTTAGCAAGCTTTTTTTCGCTAGGTGGTATTGGAAAGAATATACTGAATAAGAGGTGCTCACTGATTGTCAAGTATAGCTTGTGCCAGTCGCTATCGCCCTCATAATTCACCTTGAAGACATACCACTAAGCCAACTATGGCGGTACGATGGGAACAATTTTGCTGCGAACCATGTAGGAGCGGGGGGTATAACAAGTCTGGATTTTCCTTGGCTACTTGGACTAATGTTGCTCAATTCGCTTCTCTTCTTCCTCTTTTTCCCCTTCGGCTCACCCTAGTCATTACTGCAGGCTGCCCATCTGTTCCTGCCGGCTGCCCATCTGTTCCTGCAGGCTCGTGACTTGCTGCTGGAATTGCCGCTGTATGACCATCTGTTGTTGTAGATTCGTTATGCTTTTGTCGAGGTTTGTATGATTGGCTTCTAATTTTTCTAGCCTGTTTTCGACTGATCCTAGCCTCTTCTCAAACACTGCTAGTCGCCGATCGATAGATTGGGATATATCTAGAGAAACTATCAGTAATTATTAAATAACTATAGATAAGAAAGCAAATACTTACCTCTAATCTTTCCAATGTTATCGAGAGACATCGACGATGACTGCGAGCTTTTGCGTGATTTTATAGATAGGTCCAGCGACATTGGAGTCGATGATCGGTTTTCTTCCGTATTAGACATAGTGGAAAGCAGGGTGATGAAGTTGGCAATGCAAGAAGATGAAGTTGGGAAAAGTAATATGCACAGAGGTAAGGCGAGACGTGGTTATATAGGCAGGCTTGACCAAGGTGACCATTAAATCCAGCTCGAGGCGGCAGCCACGGCTGGCTGTATGAGTCAGACGGAGTGCTTTCCAGCATTTTGGCTTTCATATAGCGATGATTGGATTTATGGCAACAGCGAAGAGTCATCTTGACCTGCATAATAAACGTGTCAGAGAGCCATTCTTCTGCGCCGCCAAAGGCGGTCTTCTAGTAAGACAATTTTCGTACATACATAAGACTAGGGAACTTTCTGCGTCGTCTTTAGGACATGGTCCAAGGAGCAATGGAATGAGCGGCTGGTGGCTTAAAGCAAGGAGTAAAGATTATTATCGTATGGTTATAGATCTACCCAATAATATAGAAAGCTAGAGGGTTAGAAGAAAGTATAACGATATAAGTCATGAGGGGGCATACCGCGTTCTTTTAAGGATTGTCGGATGCCAAGTGTGCAATATAGCAAGGCATAAGGTTGAAATAGGGTTCTTTATACTTCGATGGGGAAAACGACCTTCCCGCGGCCAGGAATTTAAAGTCACACCTATGACTGAGCAGTTTATAGTCATGCCCAGGACTATCTCTCCGTAATATCGTGTATTGTCTATCGAAGAACGATGATCAGTAACGATGGTATATCTTCTCTGTGATAAAGTTGCAATCATATGAGCGTGGCGAAAGATGTTTCGCGTTCACATCTTGGTATCTGGATTGCACGCTGCTCCTTTGCAAGAGCATGCCAATGTTGGTCACAAGGTGGAGCTCATGAGCCGTAGGAGGAGTCCATATGCAGACATGTTGTGTATTACGCCCGTTTGTACTACTGTCGTATCTGATATGTACAGGACTTCACCAAACAACTTCATTCCTCCTTATTTCCTTGAGAGGGAAGCTCCGTTCCTGGCCTACTCCAAGTACGAATATGGCCTACGCAATTGTCAGCAGCCACACTCGCCAGTCACTGTCCCAATCCCGACTCACCTGATTTGCAACTTGTGATGATGGCGTCTTCTGTGAATTCCAGCCAACAGGCGGGGTGAGTGTGGATAACCGTGTTCTAGCAAAATATCAGCAACCCTCTTTTCTGATAACGGCAGTTTTTAATGCTTACCAGGACAGGCGGCAGCATCGGGATCACGGCGCGAGGCTCGACTGGGTGTGAGATACCCCCTTCGCTATCGAGAGTGGGATTCGACAACATATGTGAGTGACCGGTGTTGGTGGTTTCCGCTCGCTGGAGGGTTGTGTACCTCGACGATATCGAGCCTCTATGACGGATCGATTGCTGTTGAAAGATTAGCTAAACCTTTGTGAGGAACCTATCTTTGCCCTTAAAAGCACTCACAGCTCGTGGACGATGAAGCATGCCGACGTTGAAATCCCATAGACATAGGCGTCCATCCTCGCCTACGCTACCAAATCTGTAGTTTCGATTATCGCACCGCCACGCGTCAAAAGCCACTGCGGAAAGCCATGATCGGTGACCCTGGCAACGAGCGACCAGTGCCGAGTCGTTGAATGACCAGATGGAAATCAGATCATCTTGGCCGCCGGTCAATACGTAAAGTCCGTCAGGCGACCAACAGACACAGGAAAGACCACCGTAATACGAATGAAAGATACTGAGAAGTCTGAATCTGAGTTAGCAAGGCTACTGATGCAAGGGAGGGTCTAGGCCTACTCTTCTTTCAGATAATCGATGATTCTAAACGTTCCGTCTTCTGACACAACAGCGAGATGTCGACTGTCGGGCGAGAACGCAAAGGCGTTGATGCGTTGATTCGATAGCTTCCAAGCTGCCACCGGGTTGTTCTTCTGGTTCTTGGAATGCACAGATTTTTGTACCTGGATACGCTTGTTGAAGCATGGTTTGTTGTTCTCTACAGCTTCCTCTCCTTCTTCCTCGGGATTAAATTGAGCATCCTCCTTTTCCTTGTCGTACACAACAAGGGAACCGTCCATGTGTGCTGCGAGGAACAAGTTCTCAGAGCCTGGGATCCACCTGATCGCTGATACCGGGGTGCTATTGATGATGCCCTGCGAAGAGTTAGTTTGAAGACTTATGGTACCACAGTGGTGGCGCATACATTCTTGTTGAGACGGGTGTACCGTTGAGAAATGGGCTCCCACCATATGACCTCTCCCGTCGAAAAGCCGAGCACAACATCGAGATGGGAAACTGAGCGCGTAACTGCGTTGACATCGTGGCAGAGGCAGTGAGCTTTGGTAAACAAAATCTTGGTTAAGTAATCTTGCTACAACAATTTTAGTATTGGCTGGCAGAGCACATGTTAGGGTTATAATCACAAACCTTGGTGGGGGAAGATAGATCCAGCCACTGAAAAGCACGGTTGATATTGGCGAAGGCAAAGATGCCGTTGCTGGGACGGTCTGTCAACCTCCTGGTGAGGCTCTCGTTGACAATAACTCTAGAAATGAACGAAGAGTTACTCTTAGTCATGTTGTTCTTCGGCTTCTTGCGTTTGTTGATGTCCTTCAGCGGAGCTTGTACGAGAGCAGCATTCCCCTCTCCAAAGGCCGGCGCATTACCAACGGAAGACTGCCGTGCTTCGCTGGTCGAAGTACCACGCCCATCGTCACTGCTCATACCACCTTCGGTCGAGTATCGTATCTCCTTGGGGTCCTCCTCAATACTGGATTTGAGCGGCGCTACAGGCGGGGATGGTCCCTTGTATGCGTATGGATTCGACTTGACGTCGAGGCTGATGAGGGTGACATGAGTTCCAGCAGTTGCGGGTTGGGGTGCTGTTGAAAGCGGGTTCGGGTTGACAACAGGGGCCTCTGAAGGATGGGGAGGAGGAGTTGCGAGGTGCAGATCTTCTTTCAACACATATGTTCCTAAAGAGGTTGTTGAGTCAGTACTCGCAATCTTCAAACATACATGACTGACTTGCCTTCTCCGACCAAGAACTGCCACTCGGGGCCTGTCGGGTTTGTGAGGGTATTGTTGGTCTCGATCATGGGGACCATGGGGTTCAAACCGGTGCCATACTGCCCATGGATCGGGTACCTGGGGGGTGGAGGTAGGACGCTATCGTCGCTCATTGTTAGATGCTGATAATTTAATTCGATACGGATATCTTGCGAGTGCTCATAGACAGACGTACAACATGGCGACAGTAGAAGGTTCGTGGTTCTGACCGTAACCAGATTTTGACCCAAATTGAGTATCCAAATGTTATTGTTTGCAATGCTGAAGCAGTCGCGCCTAGCCGGTCACTATTGCCAAAAAAAACACTCGGCTGTGCCCAATAAGTCGAGGTAATGTCGATGCGGCCTTTCGCGCTCGTCGGAAGTCGCAACGGGTTTGCTGACGAATTGAGGTCGCGCCAGTATGAGGGAGGGAGGGTCAGCGCCGATGCGCTGACTACAGTCAATTGACAAGGAAGTTGGGGGTCGTGAGGTCAATTTGCGCAGATGCGACGATTGCAGCGCTCATTGATAGTGCTTTGAAGTTCGAGGTCCAAGGATCAAAGTCGGGGAACATTGTCCGTCATGCCGCCTCGGGTCAATCCAGGCAACTCGGTACCAAAATACACCGACCTTATTTGGCCGCATATTTGGGTGCATATTGGGTCGGAATATTCTGTCCATGACTAGCCAGGCCCCTCATCCTCCACGCACGCACGCTGTAACCCGACCGCTCTATGCGGGGGGTTCCAACTGAACCGAGTTAGGGCGAATGCGGGGGAAAAAGTCTCCAATGCAGTCGACTAAACCAATGCTTATTACTATTTAAGGTCTTCTTATTCTTTATATCCGTAATTAGAGCATTGCTTTCCGCTACAAATATATCGCAATCTATATGGATCTGATCCAAAAGGTGATATACCCTAGTGTCAAATCTAGCTGTCCAACCCGTCTTGAAGTGCTGCGGTGACTCTCGCCCGCGAAGCTCGGTAATAGATGGTAGCCCAAATGATAAGCTGAGTTGTGTCCCATAACTGCCTGACGTATCACTATGACATGCTTAATCCTGTCGGATCTTTCGAAGCCTTGTAATATTATAATCTCGCACATCCCGCAATTTTTTGTTGTATGTCGGGAGGTACTGCGTGTGTTGGCAGGGACTTATCATGAGCTCCTCGCGTGAGTAACAAGCCGGCTACAGCTAAAGCGCGTGCGACGTACCTAGAGCCCTCGTCAAATAGGCTTGCGTTCCCCAAAGACCAACAGGGCAAACAGCTCGCTTAGCGCATTGTGATTCAGGTCAGCTATCGTGGTGTCAAAAGCCTAACCTAGAGTTTCAGGGCAAGAACACTACGCATTCGTGATCTGTCATTTCGTGTCTCATTAGGGATAAATTTAGGTCCCATGCCCGTATATATGGCGTAAAGTACGTGTCTTGTTGTGATCGAGGCAAGACATCGTAGCACGCACAAGGAAATTAATGATCACATCAACAGCCTGCAGTTTCTGGCCATCTGCCTGTTTTGCTTCCAATGAGCCTTCTGTGAGCTTTCCCACAGTCAAACCAGCCGTACGAACAGTAACCGTACGAACAGTATCCATTATGCGATTTTATAAATCTCGATGTACGCATCTAACCCAGATGTGGCTACGCTGTGCAGCGTTCTTCCGCATAAGCAGGCTTGTAGTCTACCATAAAGTGTGAACGGACAAACGCCCAGGTCGGTGGTGGCGCAGTAACAGTCGATCCAAGTTTTCCCTCTTGCCATTTCGCCCGTGCTTGACGAGGGTGAGGGGGACAACGGCGTTGAAGGAGAGCTCGTCTAGAAGTGCGTGGTGAGCAGTAACGCGAAGTTGCTAACCACGGCCGCCACCAACGTCACGGGTCGAACTGCCGCACTCAAGCGGCGTTGTTCCGCCTCCAAGGACCTGAGCGTGGACAGAGACAATGGAAGGCTTCGTTCAAAGAGAATATGGTGGCTGCTCAAAGCTAGGCACTCTCAATTCTTCTTGGCGTGGGTCTTGGATACATTTGTATTAATGGAAAAGCTTTACGGTGAGATATTGTCGTGTCCTGGTTTTCTCGCCCTGAGTTATGCAGGCACCTCTTCCATTACTTAATTAGGTCTGCTGCCCTTGAGCTTTTCCTTCATTTATTTAGGCAGTCTGTCATATCGAGGTTCTCCCACTCTGGAAAATCATCATCATCGTGTTCTTCCGGCGTATCTGCGGGGTTTTGGGCTGCACCAGATATTTCGTAATACTCTTGAAGCCGATGGAGCGGCATTATCATAAGAACTGCCAGGTGCTCTCTTGTCCGGTGGTATCCTTCCCAGTCCCCTTGAACCGCTCAGCACTATATCGGTGGTGCTCGTATTCATCAAACACGCAGTAAGTCCGCCATATTACTCCGTAGTCGTATACTTCATCAGGCTGGGGCAAGTGAAGCTGGCAACATACTGCATTCGCCAGGCAGATCTGCCAATATTTTGATACTTGTGGTTATTAAAAAGGGGGTTAAGGAATATATTCTTCTGTCTGGGCCGCGACTGTTGAGTTACCAGCCACTTCAATGCCTTGACGCAACTCTGTCCTCGCACTTTCCTGAGGCGGGACTGGAGGCGACTGCGTACGGCTGGGGAATATTTGCGATAATTTCTCCAAGGACTGCTCCATCTCCTTCTGCATATCACGCAGCTCAGAGACCATGATGTTTGCCTTGGAGAGGAGCAGATTGTTCCAGCTCTCCATCTTCAAGTGCAGGTATGAAGCCTGGATATTATATACGATCCGCTGCATCTCGTGCGGAGACTTTTCTGTGCCACGGCCGTTAACTCGGCTACTGAACCACTGCGCTGCGGCGAGACGGACAGCACCTTGAAGAGGCCAATTGCAGCCCATGCGGTTCATGTCCAGGAAGTACTGGCGAAATACGGAGACCAGCTCGATGAACTCTCTGGACTGCATGGCCTTGTCGAGGTCACTGGGCTCAAGCCTTTCCAGCACATGGAGGTCAAACTGAGTATCCAGGTATGTGTTGGCAATCTGTTCCAGGTCAATGTCGCCATTGATGATCGAGTTGCTAAACCTGGCAGCCAAGTGCTCAGCCAGACCTCGGAGGTTCTTGGCGAACGAAGGCGGCGCGTGGGTCCATGATTTGCTTGAAGGGTGTAGTGGCGCTTGGGGTAAGAGATCAGAGGGCTCAAGTGATTGAAGCGGTGCTCGGGGCTGCGATTGCAGGGATGGCTGAGATTGAGACGGTGCTGGTGAGCGGTTTTGCTTGTGTTTTTGCGAGCTATTTTTGTTTCGGCTGGGCATGTCGGGTGGATGAGAGAGGAGGGGGAGCGATGCAGCCCGTCTAATCAATCATTGCTAGCTTTAGCTTGGATGTGATGGCAGCTCAGCATTCAAATGAGGTGACCGCCCAACACACGAGAGAGGCATAGAAAGAGAGGGCTGGAGGTGAACAATAAGCGAGTAATGTGCTCCACCCAGCATCCATGGATACAAAATACTCGGCGACAAGTGAGCTTTCTATGAGTGCCGACGCGGTGAGGTGAGATGGCAGTTGAGAGGATGAATTGAATGCGTGAGGTCAAGGGCGAACAACCTAAAATTACCAAACGCATTGCGTGCATCCCCCTTGCTGCTCATTGCCTAAACTTCTATTGGCGCGGTCCTACTTAATTCCGATAAACTCTATAAGGTACGGAGTAGTAGTAGTTAACCAAGAAAAAAAAACAAGGTAGACAATTACATCTGGATACATCAGAAAGTATTTCATTGGAAAAAGATGATGTAATTTTGATAAGAACAATTATCGAGACTAGGAATAAAACATATTACACACTCTCCGTACTTCATGCACCTTGCACAACATTTGGGTCTTAATCCTGACTACCCTACATTTGAGCTCAATGACGAAAAACACTTCGCAATAAAAGCTTCATGTCGTTGTTTGAAACGCAGAATACTTGCTAAAGAAATGATTTCTAGGGGATAACGGGGTAAAATGGGTTCTCAACAAGAAGCTATTCAAGTGTAATAATACGGTTTTCGATTGTCCGATCCTAGTGCAGAAAACATGCAGATCCACATGAAAATTCGATTCTGGTGGTCTCATTTCAGTGAATGTCTTGGAAAACAATAGCACTAGCAATGAAGACTGCAATGATAATGAAAAAAAAAAATCACTCTGCAACAGCAAGCAGTAAAGATTATAACTTGGCTGCCTCAAAGAAATCAACCGTACGTGTGGGTACCTCAGGATCGGAATTTACCGATCCTTCTCCGTATTTTGTGCTCCCGAGGGTTGTGGGTGGTGCATTCACTTTGGCCCACCAAATAACCACAGTGTACAGAGTGCGACTATTACTTCCCAAACATCCCGTGGCATGATTCAGAGCGTGAGCACCACCATGGACGATACAACTCGGCCACCAATCATCGAGGATAGACCCCATTGGCGGCGGCCTTGATGGCACTCGTGCCTCATGATTGAGTAGTCCAGGCCTCCGAGGGCGCGGACACCTACGCTGACGCGTTTGGAGTAGCTCCGACGCGAAGGTGGCCAAATATGCACGGCCTCGTTGCAGTATTCTTTCCTAAATCGTCTTCCAGATCTACAGAAACTCGGCCTCGTCTTTCCAGAACGAGCACGAAATCTTCCCGCTGTCAGCCTGCTTCCTTCCCAGCACAGGTCCCGGCACTCTTCGACATGCTTTCCAAGGATTGAATTCTCGCTCCTCCCTGGAAAGTTTGACTTCCACCGTATCAAGTCTCTCTTTATGACCCTTGCCGAAAACCACGAAGACTCCCTCATCTGGGACCGAGCATACGATGCTGTCACCGAACCCCCTTCTCCTTCCTAGCGAACGGCAGCTTCTCTGCAACAAACTCCATGATTACGCGATAGCTTCAGCTTCGCAAACTCGTCCGAGTATCGCAAGTATATCGGCGATGTGCTGAAAGAGGAGCTCTCTATCTGCTTGAAGGGCTTATAATACCAGGCTGATTCACGACCATGACTAGATGGAGAGCATTCCGGATTACTAACGCATCAATATTGAAAAAAAAGGTCTCGCTATTGAGACTACAAGGGATATGCCAGTGCTTGCAAGCTATCTGCAGACATCACAGCAGCGTACCTTTGCCAAAAATATAGCGTTGCCACACTATACGGACGCTAGTCTGAATAGCCCCAAAGCTGTATCGTTGTCGCATGTCAGGTTACTCAATTGGTTTAGTAGGCAGGCAAGGCAGTCGAGCTAGGCCCAAGCAACCGAATTTGAAGCCATCCTCCTCATATGTCGAGCCGTCTGATAAGAACGAAGGCACAACTCTCAAGGAAGCCCCTATGGCTATCGCTTAAATTCTCCAAGCTCCGTAGTCGAACGAACATAGGCACATACATGCCTTGCGAAATTCCGTGGGTAAGGTACTTCGTAGTATGCAAAGAAATCGCAAAGCTGCTGCGCAGCTTTGCTCAACCTATCTGCGTATGAACCGGCAGGCGTTTGCTAGTAGGAAATAAAAGAGGAGAGATTCTTTAAGCTCTTTTTCAATATCTGAACTCACTGATAACTTTTATTCTGTTGATTATGTACTCCAAGTTAGGGATTTGGGAATTGAATTCCGTCTATGTGGCCTTGGGTACTCAGTATTTGTCGGAGAATATTTCCGTACAAGTTGTCATGACCAGCTCACCTATCCTGTGCTAATACAGAAATAGGCTGTCATCACATTTGATGCGACGTTTGAACGCGACAAGGAGATCTCAGTGACATGCAGTAAAGCTCAGGTGACATCGGCAATTTCTTCTTTACGCGTGTTTCCTCAAGTTATGTTGGCGTTCCAGTTCGCAAATTCTTCCTCGAGCATCTCGTGGTTCCCAATGTGCAGACACCAATGGTTATCTTGTGCTGTACTGCAATTAATTCGACGGTGAATTCTATCCAGATGCACATGTCAGGCCTGGTTTCTCCAGTAACATTATATGGATTCACAACAGTGGTGCAAAAGGTTGTAGTTTGAATGGTTCATGTTCACAGTTCTCTGTTTGACATCGCCTGAAGCTGAAGTGTATGTATCCGGTTCTTGTAATATCGCAATCATTGCCTTGATCTTCTTCGATAGAATGCTTCCACACCAAAACATTAGGCTCACGTCCTATATATTGATATAAACCTCATCCAACTCCCTTGAGCCAACCCAAGGCCTGATGGTCATTTCAATAAAAGGTAGGAAATGACATTATGGGCCAACTCCTCCTCTATCAGGGCTGGGACGAGGGCGGGTCAGGTCTTCAAGACTAGGGCACCGACAAGCACGACAACCAGCAGTACGACCAGCGACTTGGCGAAGCTCCAAAGGGATAGGAATCCAACCTTACTGATGATGGTGGTGGAGGAGGTGGTAGTCCAACCTTTTTCATCGCCTTTGCTGGTGATGATGGTGGTGGCGGTGCTGGGCCACTAGCCCTCTTTCTGCGGTAGCTTCAGGAATCCCATCTCTTTGACGGTGGCGGTGGTGGTGGCGGTCCAACCTTTGCCATCGCCTTTGCTGGTGATGATCGTGGTGGCGGTGTCGAGCCACCACCAGCCCTCTTTCTGCGGTAGCTTTAGGGGCAATGTGACTGCGTACGGCGGCAACTTGTCTGAGCACCGCAGCGACATTTCTGATTTCGGCGACAACGTGTCTGACGGTAGCGGTAATGTGTTTGAGGGCGGCGGTAACGTGTCTGAGGACAGCAACGGATTCTTTCTATCGCTTTACTCTAGATATTAGCGTGTTGATAAACGTGAAAAGAAAGAGGGATATACTCACCATATCATGCTGAACCGTCGTTGGAGAACAAAAACAAAAACAGGAAGTAAGAAAAAGGATACGAAGGCGGGGGAGGGAGGAAAATAAATCAGGCACAGTATGCCTAGGCAAGGAAGGGAGAGACGCTCTTTCCTCGTTTACAGCTAGGCATTGCCTTGTTTTTTCAAGATTTAATCAAGGAAAGAGCTAAGCACCTCTCATATTACTCATCGCTCATCCTATCTCCGATGAGCATAAAGTGAAGCAGGCACGTACTCTACTTTTCTAGGTAGTACCTTCTATATTCTGTCGTGCCCTCTTTGATCTCCTATGGATCAGTGTATTCGCTTGTCCGGGACTACT
This sequence comes from Trichothecium sympodiale, assembly GCA_003012115.1. Lineage (NCBI taxonomy): Eukaryota > Fungi > Ascomycota > Sordariomycetes > Hypocreales > Trichothecium > Trichothecium sympodiale. The sequence goes on from PXOB01000129.1 coordinate 206,418, forward strand.
AGAGCTGAGCCGTGTTAGATCACGGCAGGTAGACTCAATGAACTCCATGAAAAATCATCCTAGGCCTCTATCTGGAGAATGCGTAGACTGCTCGTACTATAAAAGTTGATGCTGAGGCACAGTGCCTTCTCCAAAACATACGGAGCAGGTGGAAGTGTTTGGTGCGAGCAGTCGTCTCCTTGGACTACTAGTGAGGAGTGGTTGAGATGGTACAAATTTGGGCAGTATTATTATAGCTATAGCTCCGATACTCGGAGGTTTCAATATCTTACCTTGCTTCTTAGCTACTTATCAATCTTCGACTAATTTTCGAAGCTACAACTTCTCAATAGATATCTAGACGGGTCGAGCACCACCGGGTATTATACCAAGTCGTACCGCATCGCGAAGTCGTTAAAGTGGAGGAAGGTGTCCTGAAAAGACTTAGACGGGATAACGCTAGTATTATACATGCAAACATATGTCGTATACTACTTATTTAGATTATACTATGCGGCAGCCTCGAGGCCTTCTGTAGTTCCTTAGATCTTGGCCTTGGATACGTTAACGTCTCCTAGTCTTCTATATCCGTTGTTTGTTGAAGCCGTAAAGGTGTTCGCAGGCGGTGTTGGCAAAAGGCGCGCTTGACCAGTAGGTATTACGGGTTCAGCCTGTCTATAGAGTAGGTGGGCATCATAAACATGGCGTTCCCCTCGAGGAGTGTGTGGGCGGTTAGAATAAAGCTCAGTCGTTGGAGTAACGGGAGAGAGGCTGTGTTTCAAAATAGCAAGATCGCATATATTGCCATGTTCAGAATTCTATCGACTCGCTTCATCTATTCCTTGGGCTCATGGCAGGCGTCTCGGTACCAAATTTCGTGGCCGTATAGGAGCATTGGTTCGGCGTATCTTTGCTCGATATGCACTGGACGTCTGAGAATTCATTGTATATAGTAGGGCGTAATGTCGAGTGAATGCATATCGCTGGTAAAACAACCCTCTGATGCTTCTAGTTGCTCTCACAAAACACCCCTGAAGCCTCTTGGCCGCGTCGTCTCGCTACTAACAACCGAGAATCCAGACTACTTGGAAAATCTCAATAGGTTCATCACTCACCGCATGCTACCACCCAGTGGAATCTCAATGGCCTCCTGACCCGCTTTGTTGCATTTGCGGAACAGGATACGGCTTGGCAGAGGTGCTGAACGGCCTCATAAAACGGGGCGTTTAAGCTGTTCCTTTGAATATCGTGAGCGCAGATCAATAAAGTCAGTATACACGGGACTATACATTGATAATGGGACTCAGCTACGTGGTTCCATAACGAAGATGAAGCAAAGCGACATTACTGCCAATATCCTAGACCATGATAGGCAGTGGATCAATAAAGCTTGCCTTCTAGGTGGAGTTCAAGTGCCGATACGTAACCCGTGAGTATTATTGATTACTTGTATAGGGAATTGTTGGACGCCCAATGCCTTTTTACTGCAAAGTAGAGTCGGTGGGGCTAAGGGGAATGTCACCACCAAAACTATTACGTGTATACATTCCCGACCCACCCATAATCGAAGTTGATAATACGAAAACAAGCTCTACTTGATGTATTCAAATGCTATGAGCAGTTGACATTTTGCGAGCTAGGGTAGTTTCGCGTCTCTTATGTAAAGGCCCATCCTTGATGTTCGCATTTTGCCTCAAGGAGTAGCCTTTACAGCAGCTTAAGGTGACTCTCGTAGCGTTACGGGCTGCTAGATAGCTGGTTCGAGTTCTTAGGGCAAAGCCGGCATTTGCAGTACTTGTGTTGCCGGCGGCCCGGGCTATTGCCTTGTGAGGAAAAACACTAGTAAAAAAGGCTTCCATTGTGGAGGAGATATCATGAAAAGCTTCAAATTTAATTAGTTGAGCATTGTTTGAAAAGGTAGTACGTTTGACGACTAGCGGTGAAGGCGACTAGGGAACGTGTACAAGTATGGAGTATGCGGAGTACGTTATTTTAGGGGTGTCATTCTCCTGGCGCCATTAACCCCTGTTCGTAGGCTTAGTAAAAAGGCGTTGGACGCGCAACAATTCCCGAGTATAAGATATATATATTCCTGAGTTGATCCTCGAGTTCATTGCAAACCAGATGAACGCCCTACATTCAACACAGTATCACCTTGACTTGTATCTGACACAACAATGGTATGATTATATTCCGTTCGTCGTTTGAAGCCCATGTTAATAATGTTGCCTTTTCATAGGAATCTTCACGTCTTATCAACGCGGATCGTCTGCCTGGCGGGACATACATCAGGCCCAACGAGTCCATTTATTCACAAAACGGACGTTTCAACGCAACGCTACAGCGGGATGGCAACTTTGTCCTCTACGACAACGAAACCGGCCATGCCCTTTGGTCGAGCAGGACTGACGGAAAAAAAGGGGTAAAATCGTTGGCTGTGCAGCACGATGCCAATATGGTCTTGTATAAAGACAATGGCGAGGCTTGTTGGGCAACCAATACAAACGGTCAGGCCTCGCACAATATCGAGCTGCTTATGCAAGACGACGGGAATCTTGTTCTCTATGGCAACGGTGGTAATGTTATATGGGCAAGTAAGACCAATATCTAGTTGGAAAACCGCGAGAGGATGGTGCTGGGTTGCATAGCCTAGTTCCTTCACTTGTTCTCCTTATGTGGTCTCAACTTCATCATCATCTGGGACTAAGCGAAGCATCTAGCTTTTACGCTATATAGCTTTGGTCATATCATAAAATTCACAAGACTCAGCCCCCCAAGGTTATACTAGCTATGAAGCTCACTTGTGTGCTTGTTCTTTTTACCATGTTCGGGGAGGCTAGCATAGTGACTTTCCATGGTGGGACGTGTTGAATTGATGAAGACCTTGAAAATTTTGTTATGCTGTATTTTTTTCCTTAGTTCTTATAGAGTTTGAAAGCGAATGGGATATACGTGGCGCGATTGTGTATTGCGCGGCTGAAGCCTCGGACCGTGCTATGACAAGACTGGGGCTTTATGGATTCACGATTATTTCGTCGGAGATTGGAAGACAAAGAAATAAAGAGAATAGAATTCGGAGATTGGGTGGCAAGTGGTGGCAAGTGGCTTGATTGTGTTCTTGCCACAAATAAATCAGGATGGCTGGACCTTGTTATTTGAGGCTACAGTATCAGAAGGTAAAGAATTGAAATACGAAAGCCCTGAAGCTACAACTGTCCTTCCATGACACATCTTAATATGGCGACATAAGCTGCATACTTCTCAATCTGGTAAATGTTACTCAAGCCTTCGACGATGGATTAACTGGGGATTACTAAAGACAATGTCAACCCTCTTGACAGAGATGTCGGAGCTCTATGTGCACATAACCTCACATCATCCATAGCAAACGGATACACTTTAAGATGTAGAGTTTCTTTATTTAAACTAACTGCTACCGGATTTCAGTTCTTCTGTTGCGTTTGCTTATACTTCGGTTGAAGGACGCTGTCCTGAAGCCACATGTCGCCTGATATCATCCAATCTCTCCTTCTGTTTCCCATGCTCATCGAAACTGTCATCTTGAAGCCACAACTCAAAAGCTTGTCTACATAGAGGCCACTCGCTATCTATCATGGAGTAATACACTGTGTCTCGGTTCCGGCCTTTCTGGATCCCATGCTGCCGCAGGCATCCTTCAAATGTGAAGCCCAACCTCTCCGCTGCTCTCTGGGACAGCCGATTAGCGCTGCTGGTTTTCCACGCCAGCCGCCGATTATACAGCTTATCGGATGCCAGGCGGGCTCCGAGGTATATGGCCTCTGTAGCCTCGCGCGACTTCTGGAGGGCGGGGCCATATAGAGCCCCAATCTCCATGACACGGTTCTTCAGATCGGTGGGTAGCAGGAACAGGCAGCCTAGGGCTTCTTGGCGCCTGAAGACGGTATAGACAGCCACATCAGGCTCATTGGCTGATATCTGCTGCAGCGAGTCTACGAATTGGCTGAAGTCGTTGAAGGGTCCATCTGGCCAGTGCTTGAAAACTTCGTCGTGCGAGCCAACAGCTGACCACAATCCAGGGAGATGGGACTCTGTTATACGTTTGAGTGTTACGTGACGTCCTGTCAAGCTCCCCAAATCGGGAATCCTGGCCGGCCCTACATCAGCAACAACAGCGCCGACTGTTTCCATAGTATCGGGGCGCTAGGTGGGATACTAGCGAGAGTATCTCGATAAAGAGTCAACGAGAGGGAGTGTAATGCAGATGTATATGGACTTGAGGAGTACATACATAAGTTAAGTAGGCACTAGAAGGTCAGGTCTTGAACTCGTAAGATCAAGGCGTCCACGCCACAGTCACGTGGGATCTCAGTGGCGCCCTGCGGCGTTGTAAAATGACTGTTGGAAAAACGGCAACAGTCTTGCAGCCTTGAGGAAGAAGCTCGGTTGGCCACGGTCAACCTCGGCCCGAACAATGGCACGACAAGCAAGGACTCGTACGACAGGGTTTACTTATTCTATTGCCCCTCATCTAGGACTTGCACTTTACATACCGTACGACAACCTGGAACTCTTCTTCCTTATGCTTGAACGCAACCTTTGGGTTACGCCATGTTAAGTCCGAAACTTAAGCTGTCATAAGTAGCACGTGCACACGTTATTACGTGATCGGGCCATCTCACGTTGTACGACAACCACAGATTAGCTAGGTTGAAGAGACGAGGCGAATCATTCCCGGAAAAGTTTTCGTGCTTCTGCGCTGAGAACTACTAGCCGTCGGAAGATTGAAAGAAAAGTCAATTTCCCCTGTTCGTAGGAAACAAAGTTCCTTGCGCACAGCCTCATTCTTCCTCGGAAGAACTAGAGACAACGTACGAATAAGCAAGCTAAGGAGGCAGGATTCCCATGAAGTTGTGCAGGCACCACGTACATCTCCCTGGCTGTCGCCTGGATGGATGTTGTCGAGTCAATGGCGGCGTAAAGTACATTGCGACTATTGACTCGTACGACGTCTGCTATCATCTCGTAGTTGAAGTGAGAGTCGCTTTGATCAAGAACTCAAACCTTATGGGTGCCTGGTCGTGTATCTGGCAGTGATAGTAAAACTTGGGATCTAATAAAGGATAGTTTTATACGTTCCGTGACCTGTATTACGGAGCTTTCTATACGATCTCTCCGTACATAGATGATCTAAACGTCGATGCAGACGGCATAGCTCTACCTTGGCAAAACATATAGCGATTTCCTATACGCTGACGTTTAATAAAGGATAATATTATTTCTATATTATTAGATTAATCGTCCTATCTACTTATATAATTATATGTTATATATCATCAAAGAATACCTTTATACTATCAGAAAACTCTACTTTATTCCTCACCGATGCTGCCTCTCTATAACCTTTTTCCTTTTCTTTTTGTTTTCGATATCAGATGCAATAAGCGCAAAGCTATGAATGCCCAGTTATCTGTCTATCCATCATATAATAAGTAAAGATATTTATAAAACGGATAGGTTTATCCCTATCCTCTTAATATATCTTCGATCATTAGTATTCCACAGAATACTAAGGTGAATGCTAGAATATAGGTGCCTTAACCTTCTTAACAGTAGGTAAATCCTTTCCACGAAGACTATTTAGATGTGTAGGGAAGAACCGCTCACAGCCTATCTGAGCTTCGTAGGTAGACCACTCGTCTGGTAATCGTGCCATCGTTAACTAAGAGCTCCTCTGTATATTTACCAGCTTTCTTCTACTCGCAGTACCATGCCTGTAGTCTAAAAACGCCAAGGATGGTTTTCTGTCATATTGTGTACCTTGCGGGAGGCAGAAGCTCACTTGTTACAAACGATTTGTTGAAGTTGATGCAAAATATGCTTCGAGATAGACTGCAGATACTGGGCAACTAAGTAAACTTCACCCTAACTGTTATAAAAATTCGGTTGCTAACGTACAGCCTAGTAAGCAAAGAGTCCGAAAGCTGCTACCAGAGGAAGCGTTCTTCTCGAGTCGGCTACGTGAGGTGCTGAGTGGACCATTTAGTAATTATCAGGATTTCGATACTATACTTTACCGAAAACCTAGAAATAAGCATCCTAGCTATTAAATAAGCTAGGATCGGTGCCGGCGGCGTCTTTAAGGGTGTACCTTGTGGGATTGCAAAATGTTTTCCTCAAATCAGTTTGCAAGGTCACAAAGTGTAAGGTGTTGGCACGGCAGCCCAAGTCCCGAAGCAACTGCACAAGGTTTACAACTATTGTATCTGCACAGAGGTGGCAGAAAGCCAACATCCTTATCCTCCTCGCCGTAGTGATATCCGTTACAAACCACTTGAGGGCTCGGCCGGATACTTTTCCAGTTGATTTCCTCGAAATTAGGCCGCCGGTTGTAACTGCGTCGACTAGTCTTCCGCGAGCCCAAGTTGAAAGTGACTTCTTTCTCGCCCAGCTGGAAAACACACGCAACGGTAGAGGTTCGTGAGATATCGATGGTGCCACAATTATGCAACAATGGCATATTGAAACTATTAGTTTTTGTAGGTGCAGTCAAGCATAAGGACCTTATTGTGCTGCTTCCCAAGATTGAGGCCATCGCTGGGGCGACAAAAAGGCTTGAAAGGCAAAAGGCTTCGTCAGCCACATAATAATAGGCATACTCGTGAGATTCTTCAAGCCGTCTTTTTCTTTTCTTTTCTTTTCTTTCTTTTTTAATGTAAATGTAGAATCATGACGAGCTGCCGCCGTTCTCAAGCTCTTTGTGATGCCGTCTGATGAGGTTGTAAAGGTCCCTAGCTATGACAGGAGCCAGCCCCGGCCCTGGCCATTCCTTGCGGAGGGTCTCGAGGATATCAGCAACAGGAAGGCCGCTATTGTGTAGTTTGATGATGTCATCTTTTCGAGATTCAACAAACGCAAATCTGTATGATGCGTATGCAACGTTTTCGGACAGCCGGTGGCTATGTTCGCCAAGAGGGGCACGAAAAACCCATCCTTTTTCAGCGGCTTCATACTCCATAGTGACGTGCCACGGGCAGTTGACCTTTTGTGAGCTGCATTTCCGTCTCTTATGCAATGGCGTATCTTCCACCGTCTTCCTTTGCTTGAAGGAGCCTCCTTTTGCGCATTTCAAGGACACTCTTATGGCGTTATGGGCTGCTGGATAGCTGTATTGAGTGCAGATGGCAAAGCCAGCACTTGCGGCAGCTTTGTCGCCGGCTGCCCGGGCTGCCTTTTTATCGGGGAATACGCCATCAACGAAAGCTCCCATTGTGAAGAATGGGGGAAAAAGTAACGTGAAAGAATCCGGTCTCACGCAAAGATTCAACTTTGAGAAGTCAAGGGTGGTTTTGTTTGAAAAAAAAAGTACGAGGTTTCACGAGCGGGGAGGGTGCTCAGGAATGTGTATTACATGACTTTTTGGTGCTGACATTTCCCCTTTTACTTAGCGTGTTTGATCCCTGTCACTTTGACGCGCAGTAAAACGCCGCTGTGTGCCCAACGGTGCTCAAATACAACCCAGCCCCCTATCTCTTCGTCTTCATCCATAAGAAAATAGAATAGATAAAAATAGACTTGCTAGTATTGACTCACAGAAGACCAAGACTCAGAATTTCAACAGCTATGTGTTTTTTAACGGGCGGCATTTGCGACCTCATCAACATAGGAATCAGCAGGCTCCGTATAAGAGAGTCAGCGGTGACCTTGGCTATAGGGCTGTACGCATAAAGGTTGCCAATCTCGATGCAAGTCTTTTGGTCTGTTGGGGCGCTGGTCTCCCAGACGCCATGGAACTCGGATATTGTAGTAGGATGGCCAAGTTCAAGCTAAACAGATCACATTTGAGGGATGCCTGCGGCAGCATGGGATCCTGAACCCGGGAACTACTGCGTATGATTTTCGCTGCAAATACTGCGATCGTTTCGCTAATGAGTCTTCTCGTCCAACCGCCCTACAGCGTATTGTACGACAACTGTGCGCGTTGCCTGAACAGTGAGGCAGGGGGGATATTTGCTTTTGCGGTGCTGTCTTGCAGGCTGTGCACGCTGCGATGGCAGGCACCTCACTCTAGAAGATAAATATCATTCCGCACGTCAGGCAGGGGCACGGCGAAAAGGTACACGCGTGTCCAACCCCAGTCATTTCGCTACAAAACACGCTCCGGGCATGTTCATGCCACTGGAAGAAACGCGGCGCATCTGTAGCTTTGCGCGCGAGAATGGCAGCAAGGTCCATCTCGACGGGGCCAGGTTGTGGGAAGTGGTGGTGGCCTCTGGCGCCGCTGGCTCTTTGAAAGAATACCGTTTGCTATTTGATACAGTCACCATGTGTCTCAGCAAGGGACTTGGTGCCCCCGCCGGTGCCATCGTGGTCGGTAGTGAGGGCGTCATCCAACAGGCCCGATGGATGCAACAGAGTATCGCATGCAGCATTCGGCAGCCGGGACTGCTAGCAGTGACCGCTTACGTTGCCGTGCGGGACACATTTGAGCAACATATATCTATCTATGGTTTGAACGTTAAACTATGTTACAATATATGATCAATTCCATTTCGTTGGAGAAAAATTAATGCTCGATTTTGAGCGAAAAATCGACATGGGGAACGCCTTGGTGAATCGAGCTCGTCGAGATGATGTCAATGTCTGCAACATTATTAGCCAAGGCCACCGCCGACCGCAAAGCAAGAAGAAGAAAAAAACTCACCGTTGCAAACATAGGGCGCAATATTGTCCAACTTTAATCCCCCAGAAACTTCGAGCAAGAAGTGCCTCTTGCCGGCCCACCTCTCCCTCAAGCTCCGCGCAGCCACCCTGACGCCGTCGGCGGTGAAGTTGTCGAGCATGACGACGTCGGCGCCGGCGCCGATGGCCTCGTCGGCCTCGTCTTCGCTCTGGACCTCGACCTCGATCTTGATGCTGAAGCCGGCGACCGACTTGGCGGCCCGCACGGCCTCGGCGATGCTCCCGCGTGACCAGACGTGGTTGTCCTTGAGCATGACCATGGTGCTCAGGTCCATACGGTGGGCGTCGGCGCCGCCGACCAGCATGCCGTACTTTTCCACCAGCCGGAACCCGGGCGTGGTCTTGCGCGTGCCGGCCAGGATGCCCCCGTAGCCCGCCTCGCGCACCTTGGCCACGAGCTCCCGGCTGCGCGTCGCGACGCCCGAGCACCGCGCCAGCGTGTTGAGCGCGACCCGCTCGCCGAGCAGGATGCCCCGGACGGGGCCCCTCACCGTCGCGACCCTCATCTTGCCCCCGTCCCGCGACAGGTCAACCTCGGAGCCTTCCTCGGCGTGCCACTCGACCTCGCAGCCGCACTGCGCAAAGACCTCGTCGAAGAAGGGCCGTCCGGCGATTGTCCCCGCGGATTTGCCCCAGAGGGTCGCGCTTCGGGGCGACTCGCCAACGACGAAACCGCCGTAGTCGAACGAAGGCGTGTCTTCGGCCAGCCAGGCTGTGACGGACTGCTTCCAGCTCGGGGGCAGCAGGTGGGCGGGGTTGCCCTGCGACGTGGGCTTGTTTGCCATGCTGATGATGTCTTGCCTCGAGGGGGAGAGTAATCGCGGAGGGGGAGGCAGGATTTAGAATAGACGGAGAAGGGAAGGAGAGAAAAGGATGAGAGGATCAGAACTTGGGTTTGTCGAAGAAAATTATGGGAAGCTGTTGCGGATGACAAGTGCTAGAATCGCATCCGATCATCCGCTCTCGGCGCTCGGAAAGAAACGGCTAATGCGGGGGAGGGGCAACCGAGAGATGGAGGTCACGAGTCTTGAAACTACCCTAGCATTTGTGGGAGCAATCTACACTCCTTCTAACCTGCAACGGATGAATGGACTTGCCGGCTCTATAATAAATGAGGCGCGAGTAAATACAGTTATGCTGATATTTTCGGTCGCAAGAACGCTTGATCCCACTCGCCTACCCGATCTTGAAATATTGCTCGTTTCGTACACGTTGGCGAACCTGTGGCGAAAAACATTTTCAAAACATGGCGTTGCAGGTTGCGTGTCTGCTACCGAGTGGTAGAATCATCCGGGACGGAACAAGTATAAGGCTATACCTGTTTTGCTTTAAAAGACGAATGCGTGCTTTCCCTAGGTTTGACGGGAGCCTACACTTATTTTCCAAACTAATCATTTCTCTTTCCTCTTTTTCTTTTCCTTTTTCCTTTCCTCCTTTCTTTCTTTCTTTTTCCCAGCCCTCACACGCAATAAATACGAATACATAAAGCCCTCATCTTCTTATGATATAATCCGAGTCTTTAACCCAACCATGCACGAATGCAAATTCGTCTTCTTGCAATGCTAGGCGAGTCCGAGTCTAGTCAAGATCTCAGCTACGGATCCTTGTATTGAACAGACAATTATGAACGCTCAGTGACGGTTAGTAATAACAGTGATGATTACATACCTGCTCATTCATCAGAAGTGAAGAAAAACCGGTGTGTACTCCGTAATCACATCGTCACTGGAGGAAGAATATTTTATTGACCTGCTTTGCAGGAAACTTGCCATTTCCGGCAAATATCTGCTCTCAAGATGGCTTGAGCTCTCTGGTCACGTTTGTCATGCATGAATCGCCGCTATAGCGGTAGGGAGGTGAGGGGCGGCTGGTCAGACAAACAGGGGTGCACACCGTATTCAAACCTATCATGGCGATCGCTGTGCTAGGGCACCTTCGTATTGTGCTCCGTACCAAGTTTATCGTTTCCAAGAACGCGGAGTAAGCTCGTATTCGATTCTTTCTTTTCAAGGCAAGATCGGATGTTTAAAGAATTGAATCGGTTCTCGGCGCTCACGTGGCCACGCAGAAAAAAAGAGAAGTTCAGGGGTCAGCGTATAGCGGCCACTCAATGTCAAAGGAAACTCGACCGCAATTCCGTATGATGGGGCATGCTGTGGAAGAAAACACGCCATGCGTACTCCAGCCAAATACAAGTAGTGGTAATGTGGTTTTTATTTTAAAGTCATCTTCGATTCTTGTCCGACGCTCCGGAAGGAGTCTGAAGGATACGAAAGAAGGGGGTCTTCATACTGCTAGCTTGCTCGGGGATTATTACCCTGGTTATTAGGCAACCAAGATGGTCTGGGCAGAAGATCGTTTAATCGCACCACAAAAGTGTCGATTCGTAATGGGATGAGAGCCCCTATCATGTAAGCCAGGGTGAAAGTTGTTTGGAATATAAGTTTGGGTCGAGGACTTCCCTTTAGATCATCTTGAGAATGAGGAGCGCCCATCTAGATTAAACGCTCTTTTCTTTCTTCCTTTCTTTTGCTCCGGAGTCAAGATGGAGCTAAAGACAACCATCGGGCTCATGGCCCTGGCCAAGCTCGTGGCCTCGGTTGATCCTTTGACAGTGACGACGTCCACTGGCAACAGCAACAGCCCAGGGAGCGCATCCAACGTCAAAGCCGTACCGAATACCTTCATCATCGAGCTAGATCCCGACAGCAGCTCCGACCGGTCCCCCCGGCATCACTTTGCCCGCTCGCTAGACTCTGCAAACTATGAAGCGCGGCAAGAGTTCCAGAGCAAGTATTTCTACGGTCTGTCCGCTACATTCGGGGACGATGGTGTCGACCTCGAATCCCTGAAACACAGGCCGGGCGTCAAGAACGTGTGGCCAATGACGCAGATCCCACGGCCAAGTCCTATAGAGCATCCATACGGCAGCCCCGTCGATGCTCAGCCCATGGCCAGGATCAAGACCAACAATGGCACCGTCTTGCCCAATTATCGAGGCGACGCCAAGGTCAACACCCCTCTGAACATGGGCAACGTTGATCGGCTCCACGAAAAGGGCATCAAGGGCAAGGGCGTGCAGGTTGCCGTGATTGATAGCGGCGTCGACTACAACCATCCGGCTCTGGGGGGAGGCTTCGGGCCTGGGTTCAAAGTTGGGTTGGGTTATGACTTGGTCGGGGATGATTATGATGGCTCAAACGATCCGGTGCCAGACGATGACCCCTTGGACAACTGCCCTGCTAGCGGACACGGAACTCACACTGCCGGTAAGTTTTCTTGTTTTATTGTTTTCCTGATTACAGGACATCAACCGTCTTATTCGCATGGTCAACCAAACCCTTCTCCTTCTTCTTTTTCTCCTCTATAAGCTAATGTCTTTGCTTGACTGGTAGGAATCATTGCCATGCAAGACCCTGATGACCAAGGTTTCGGGTTGATAGGAGTGGCCCCTGAAGCCACCATCGCAGCATACCGAGTCTTTGGTTGCGCAGGCGGTGCCACGTCCGATGTCGTCCTGGCCGCCATCCTTAGAGCAGCCGATGACGGCGCCGATGTCATCAACTTGTCCCTTGGAATCCCCGGCTTTTGGGAGCTGACCAACCCGTTCGACAACGTCGTCAAGCAGGTCACCGACGACGGCATCCTCGTGGCCGCTTCCATTGGCAACGATGGACGCGTTGGGCCGTACGGGACAAACGCGCCGGGCGTGTCGACGTCTGCTCTGTCCGTCGGCTCCATCGAGAGCGATGTGTTCCCGACATCCTGGACGGCCCACGATGGCAAAGGCGGGGAGCTGGCTTACCTGTCCGTCTTCCCCGTGTCGGGTGACAAGGACTTTGCGTTTGAAACCTTTACGCTCGGGACCGGCTACCAAGGCCCGCCGCCAGTCGCCGGGTTCACGTGCAGCGATGAAGCCTGGCAGGCTGCCGTCGACGCGTCCGTCAACTGGAATGAGACCGTCCTGCTTTTGCCTTATGAGAGACTTTGCCTGGATGGCTTCATCGACAGCTACGCGGAGGAGATGGGGTTGACGAGAGCCATCTACTATCTTGAAGATGAAAGTCTCGAGGTCGAGATCGCCATGCCCGGAGGTTCCATCCAGACCCTCTTCCTGGACTATGCCAACTCCCAGAAGCTCCTCAAGGGATTGGTTGACGGGGGGGAAGAGTACCGCCTCAAGTTCGACGGCGTCAAGAACCACCATCTACCCAACGCGTTTGGCGGCACCGCCAGCTCCTTCTCCTCCTACGGACCCTCGGTGGAGATGTCGCTCAACCCCAAGGTCAGCGCCCCCGGAGGCAAGATTCTCTCCACCTTTCCCCTGGGGCTCGGCGGCTACGCTGTCCTGTCCGGGACCTCGATGGCGGCGCCGTTTGTGACGGGCGCCTACGCCTTGCTGAAAGCGGAGCACCCTGATCTTTCCCTCGAGGAGCTGATGGGCATCATGCAGTCCACCGGCGGGACCGTCAAGGAGCACAAGTCGGACATTGTCAGCTCAGCCATAAGACAGGGGAGCGGGCTGATCAATGCCGAGGCTGCCGTCCTGACCCAGTCAGTCATCTCGCCCACCCAGCTCAACCTTCGCGACTCCGCCAAGCCCAAGGCTCAGACCATCACCATTGAGAACCGATCCAAGTCGTCCAAGTCGTACAAGGTCGAGCACGAGCCTGCAGCGTTCCATCGACAGTACAACAATTACCTGGGAGGCAACCACTCGAACCTCATCTTCGACAACAGCATCGTTGCTCTTCCGATTTACGCCTCTGCAGACATCTCCAAGTCGTCCTTCACCCTCGGCGCTGGGGAGTCGACCACCATCGACGTCGAGATCACGCCACCCCCTGAAGAGTATCCTTACTCATCCCCCGTCTACTCCGGGTTCGTGCGCATCTCGGAAGACGATTTCAGCTACTCGATTCCGTACGTCGGGGTTCCCTTCGATCCATACGATGCCGGTCCCATGGCCAAGAACATATCCGACGACCTGGTTCACGACGTGCCAATCGTGCTCTCGTTCAACAGCTCCAACTACCTGCTCACTCTTGCCGAGGCCACCAAGCCAAACTTGGACGAATACCACTGGCCCAAGTCGGACAACGATACGCAAAAGGTCCCTATGCTGAGAATAGATATTCTTCTGCCAAGTCTGTTTTCTCGAGTCGACCTCGTGCCGGCAAACGTCTCCTTCACGCCAGACCACTACGGGTTCGATCCCGATGTCGAGATCGAGTATCAGGGCAGCGATATGCCGGTATACAAGGGCTTCCTCGACGTGCCGACGCACGGAATCATCTACGAAGCGGGGATCGGGCCTCTGCCGGTGAACCCTGCTCCTGTGAGGGAGCTTTTCGCTTATCCCCAGTTCATCTCCAGTGTCCTAGCCACCGAGATATACGACGAGGAGATGAACGATGTTGCCATCACATCCGGTGATTATAGGCCCTTGCTTCGTACGTTGCGGTGGGCAGGAAACCTGACCAACCCCGATGACTACGAATCTTGGCTCGGGCCAGTCATTCGAGCCAAAATGTAGTTAGTTGGCTTGATGGATTTTGCTGTATTCAGTCAGGTTCGACCATTGTACTGCACGGGCTAGACGTTATATATGAGATAAACGTAGAAGAGGAGAAAAGAGGGGGATAATACATGCGATTTTCAGCGTAATAAATTAATCCTATTGCAACGCAACGCTTTGAATTGAATTGGCAAGCCACCAGCCGGCAATACACGCACGTTCCTAACATTGCAGTCATTAGAGGTATAAGATCGGCAGCTGAAGTGAAATGACATCGCTGGCTCGACACTGACTTAGAAGACTTCCAGCGTAACCAGAATAACTTGCCGTCCCTTTCCGCGGTTTACCTCCTCCGGCTCGGTGCTCAGTAGCTTCGCCTTCCCTTGCTCACACAAAGCATCAACCGTCTTTTTATATCCCTTTGTCTCCCAGATGGATTCGCGCACGGTGGACACGACGCATCCCCCTCTCTTGACGACCCTGACCAGCTCGCCGAAGGCTTCGGGTCCGACGTGCCCCTGGGTCATGGTGCCAACGCAAATTACCGCGTCGTACGAGTCCGACGGCAAGGAAAGAGGCTTGGACATGTCTGCGGTATCCAGAGCGCCATACACGCCCAGGCGTCTCGCGACGGCGAGCATCCCTTCGCTGAGGTCGATGCCGTCAATCTGCTTTGCGCCAACTTTGGAGAGCTGCGCGCCGACCAAGCCCGTTCCGCAACCCGCATCGAGGATCTTTGCCGTCGCCATGTCGACTCCGGCTAGATGGCGGAGGAGATACTGGCAGGCGATTTCGGGAGCCACGTATTCCCCGCTGGCGCCAAGCATATCGCTATCATACTCCTCGGCCCAGTCATCGTAGGCCTTTCGGGCTCCGTCGGCATCCTCAAGGCTAAACACTTGCTTGAGTCTTGATTCGAGTGCCATTATAGATATCGGGGGTGGCTGCTGGTGATGATTAAAAATGCTGATATTCAGGGTGAGTTTTATTCACTTACTCTCTTACGGGTAACTATATTGTACTCGACCAAGAATCATGTGACCTGAGCGTTTTGAAAATACAAATACGTCATAGATTGCATCATTCGCCATTCTACTTCTACTTTTTAGGTTATTTCATTCATTTTATGGCATCTGCGACGTCTCATCGACGTGATTTTCAATAGCCTCGCCGACCAGCACACGTGCGCGATTGGACACTAATCCCTCCGTATATCTTAATATTAGGCTATACCTTGGAAAAGACCTGCTCAACTAAAACGCCTCGACTAAACCATCTAATCTAACTCTTAATAATAATAGACTCTCGGCTGCGGATAAGGACTAACCTATGCGCTATATTAGCTGCTTCCGACCTGATCTCACGAGACTTCCTCGACCTCATATTCTGGCTCATAACAACAACCGTTATTTAGGAACTACAAAAAACCTTTCCTCCTTATTTCGTGTATACTGTCTGGATCCCGTTATTAAAGATGACATTCGATACCTCTCAGAAGATTAATTGATCCTTCCATCCTGATAAGACTTATATTCGATATACCCACTGAGTAAGTCACTTCTTTCTCCCTTGATTCCTAGGTAAAATACAACCAACAAAATTCATATTAATTACTATCGCAGGTTACTTGCATGCACCCAGACCACTCAGCACTTAAACCCTGCATTGGTTTGGCAGAAGTTTTGCAAACCCTTTGCTTATTACGCTTGCCTACCTCTAAGATGGCCTACCTAGCCGACTTCAATTTTGTGTCCACGCCCAGTAGGGTCAATGAGATAGTGGTCTCGAATCCTATTATTAAAGCAGATCAAGATGTTGACACTGACTTGGAGTAACTGCCGCTCGTATGGTTACCAGGACGACCTCGGTGCCTCTCAGTAGTGTGTTTGCCGCTTCCACACTGCAAACAGTCTGCGGCAACGCAATCATTACGTCTGTGGCGACCGCCACATTTCCAGCAGTCCAACTGCTTAGAGAAGGATAATCCCGAAGATCCGGAAGCTTGCTCGGTTTTGACCGCAATATCCCAGCTTCCTCCCTCCGACGTCCCTGACGGGGGGATGCCCTGCTGCGCTCTTCGGCTGGACTGCCCCTCTAGGGAAGGCTTGCCTTTTTGAAGCAACATCTCTGATCGGATCCCTCTAGAGAGGAGGTCCTGCCACGTTGTTGGGACACCACCGCTTAGTATTTGCGACCGCAGTTCTTCCCGGAGGCCCGGAAGCATCATGCACACCTTTTGCAGATCCGGCTTCGCAGGAGGTGTCTCAGTAAAAGCGTTCTGCCAACGATAGGCATAGTCGACGAATCTTTCGTTTTCTGCCTGAAACATGCTATGCAGCTTTTGGTTCGCCTTGAAACACTTGGTTGGACTATCGATGATGCTGTTTTCCAGCCAAGTCACGAAATCAGCCCATGTGAGTGCTCCCGGACCCTCCATGCGGTGCGCGTTTTCTGCGTGAAACCGCGATTTCATCTCCCCTTGAAGGTAAAGGATAGCATGAGAAACTCGCTGCGAGTCATCAGCAAATACTTCAGGGCAGGCCCTGAAGGTCGCTCTAAGATCCCCTAGAAAGTCACGAAGCTCCGTCCAGGATTTCCCCTTGTACGTCAACTTCGGCAACATGCCCTTCGCGTAGGTCTGACTATGAGACCTCTTGGCGGGCACCGATGCGGCTGCATGGTCGTTGCGTCCCTCGACAGATGATGCCTCCCGAAGGTCTTGTTCCATGGCATGGATGCGACCCCTTTTCCGAAGGTTGATCATCTGCGCCTCAAGTTCCTTCATGCGAGACTCTATCTGTGACTCCGGGAGTTCGTAGGCCCCCAAACGCACAGAAGGTCTAAAAGGTTCAGTTACCATAGGAGGTTCTGTCAGATCCTCTATTGTAGTGATAGGGATGCCGGGATTTGGAGCTTGTTGTGACGAGGTGAGAGTCCCATCAATTGTCTGCTGCGTTGTAGTTGCGTCCTTGTTATGGAGTTGCTGACCTGCCATCTCCAGCGTTGCTGACGACCTGGCTTTTCAGAAGGGATAACCATATAGTAGACCAAGTCAGGGAGACGGGGGCGATCAAGGTGGCTTGGTAAAGAGATAGCTAATAAGTCACTAGGATGAAGCTGCTGCAGTATTACAATAGCCCTAGTATGGTGTGTCATTTAAAAGCTAGGGAATCCGTTCTCCCTTATATGGTTATATAAGGTTATAGCCTAGCAGTAACTTTGCAGTTACGGTTCAGGAATAACCTGTGTCCGTTATGGCTGCAACTTGTGATAGTCTTGTGATGACTTCCAGTATTTCATGCCAAGTCTCATAACAGAACCGGCATGCCCTTGGGAACTCCTCAGCCATATGGATGTTTTCGAACATTTTTTCCGAGTAGCATGAGTGATGAGGACTGTGTGACAGCCGTAGTCTTCATAAGAAAACCGAATTACTAGGTTTTATGTTATGAGCCTCGTCACGAGATTAAGAAAGTCATCGTGAGATAGTCATGATAAGCAGATGATACGGGGTTAGGTAAGTTCTATACTGTAGCTTCGAAGTGCTGTGAATGTCTTTTTCACAATGGCTTTCACCCCTTAAGGATTACGTCCTAACAATTAGGTCTTAGGGATCTAAATGATAATAGACTGCCCGTGTCATTATATACTACTATAATCATAGATATTTAGCAGTGATATTCTAATAATATAATAGGATCTTTTTACTAATGGGATCCGCTTAGCAGACGATACGTAGGTAGACAAAGTCTTTACGAGAGGGGGGATCCAGGAAGACAATGCCATAGGTCATTCCCCTATGAATAGTGTCGAAGGGAGGAAGCCAAAGTGCTACGGTTAAGTCTGTACAAGTTTTCGGATCCTCCGGATCAACTCTCCTCAGGTCAGTCAGACTGCTGAAAATTAGGAGGTCACTGCAGACGTAATGATTACCCCGCTGCAGATTGCTCGGAAGCAGCAAGCATACCTACTGCTAAGAAGAATCGAGGCCGGCCTAGCAGGTTTTGCAAGTAGCAGTAACTCTACGCCAGTAGCGACATCCCGATCGATTGAGCAATAAGACTCAGGGCACCGTCTTTTCGATACTGTAGCTACGAGGTTTTTACAAGTTTGGTCCCGAGATTAGTTAACCGGCGAAAGTTATCCCTCAAGCTATCATGTCCTCTTATCTTTATCTGTTACGGATAGGGGTTTTCGCTTCTTAATAGTTGCAAACAATTAGCACTATACAACTCAGAATAACTTTGTTCAGGGCCTATGCCTATAAAGGCTGGCGCTGATTATGTCATTTTACAGTTCTCATCTCTCCCCTCTTCATTGACATCATCATCATCGGCATATTGTTTGTGATATGAGCGTCTGCCTTCTTGGCAATATGATATCACAGCTAACCTGCAGTAACTCTAGCAGGGTACAAGGAGTAATCAGGGTGACTACGTAGAAATAGTCGAGAAATCGCAGCATCTTTCTCATTGATCAGTGCTCTAGGGGCTAGGCCTAGGGCTCTGTCGCCTCGAGACCGAGTACTTTTATCAGCCAAGACGGTGTATACTAGGCCTTGGGAAAGATACGATCTAGCGTTAAACATGGGTGAATGAGTTGTTGAGTGCGACGTACTGATGGGATGTTGAGGAGCGGTCCGATGTAAGCATAGATCTCTAGAGCCCTAGCTAGTATCGGGAAGAAGTTGGTTGCACAAGTGCTGAACATTCTCCATGTGGCCCTTTGATTGTCTCACTTGAAACCGTCAAAGTATGAGCCGGTATGACATGACTATTTGACTTGCTGGTCAAAAGCCGCGGAATTCGGGCTTAGCCAGGAGATGATTTTAACTCCGACTGCTATTCACGGTTCAGAGCATCGAGTAGTTACAATTTCCGGCGTTTATTTCCACGGTCACTGAAATCCATTTATATGTGCTGCAGCAATATATATATATATATATATATATATATATATTAAGCATATGTAACAATGGGAACATAATCTTCTTCATCAATGTCTCTCATCTTCAAAACTCATCTATATACCCATCCCCACCAACATAAGCTAATTCATGTCGATTCATTACAAAACCACAATGGTAAAGTTAATGCCTTTTGCTGACATCAAGGTGTCCTCCCCCGGCTTCGGTGCCATGAATTTCAGTCATGGCATGGGAGATAACCTCACTCTTGAACAAGCTGAGCCCATTCTGCTCAAAGCAATTGAACTGGGATGCACTTTCTGGGATACCGCAGTGAGTGGGCTTAAAAAGCCGGAGTTCTTAACATGCTGTCTGATAATTTAACTGTTAGGTTTCCTACCAAGCCGGCGTGAATGAGAAGTTATTGGGAGACTTTATACGTAAACATAATGTCAGAGATAAGGTTTTCAGTAAGTTTAGTTTCACTCTATTGCGAGACTCAGGCCTTCTAGCTAACGAACCAACAGTTGCTTCGAAGTGTGGAATTGACGTCTTTGGTCATGGAAGCACAGACTCAGGTTCTAATACAAAGATGTCCAACGAAGCCACTATTGAGAGGCTCGGAAGGGTCACCAATTCACCGTCTCATATAAAGACGTATATCGAAGGAACAATTGAGAGGCTCGGATTTGCCCCTGACCTATATTATCTTCACCGCATTGACCCCAGTAAGGCCCCCATGCCATAGCAAGTTCATGGCTTCAAACTGAACCCTTGCTGCAGATACGCCTCTCGAAGAATCAATCCCTGCCCTGCACAACCTTCGCAAGGAGGGCAAGACCAAGTATATTGGTTTGTCGGAGTGTTCGGCTACCACACTCCGCAAAGCTAACTCTAGTAGGTTAATTAAATGCCTTTTTTTTTCTTCTTCTTTTTTGCTCGCCGAGGCCTCGTCATATTAACATTGTCTATTCAAGTTGCTAAGATCGACGCCGTGCAGGCAGAGTACTCAGCATTTGAGTTGCTGCATGAGACCGACGGTTTGATTGATACCGCTCGGGATTTAGGCATTGCATATGTTGCCTATGGTCCTCTGGGACATGGTTGGCTCGTCGATGACTTTGAATACAAGTCTCCTGATGATTTCAGATACAACGATCTTCGCCGCACCAGTTAGTGTTCTCATACTTTGAATGATAACACCCAAGCTGACTCAATGTCAACATCCAGTTCCAAAGTTTCAAGGCGACAACTTCTACAAGATTAAGGCCATTGTAGATGAGATAAAGAAGCTTGCAGCGCGCAAGGGTTGCTCATTGGCCCAGATTGCGCTCGCATGGGTCGCTGCTCAGGGCATGATTGCTATTCCCGGCACAACCAATATTACGCGACTTGAGGAGAACATTGCATCGCGGCAGGTGGAGTTGACTGCGGAGGAGAAGAAGCAATTTCGTGAGTTGCTAAATACTGCTCAAGTCCATGGAAATCGCTACCCTGAAACGCTCCAGGCGATGGCGGGACATTGACTGCGGCTTCCTGGGATGCACGACCTACGACTGTACGCAAGCGAGCCCGGAATAGGTTGAGGCGTGTTTAAGGGATCGGAGTAGCTGTAGTCGCTCGCACACCGGACGTGAACAGATAAGAGGCCTTTTATCTCGAGGAAAGCAACAGCTCTATCTTATCTCCTCGTCAGGCGAAAGCTGGTCCTTCCAAATGCCTACTTTGTCGCTGGGGCTGCCCATCTGCCAAAAGTAATAGCATGCGAAGTGATCTTGTTCATCACACTCCTGAGTTCGGAGTACTAGATTTATGTATGGATGGAGTGCATGTTGGGTTATTCTTACTTTCGCGCTCGAGGCTAGGGAAAAAGGTGGAGGGATCGCTCTAGCTTTGATTTTCTACTCGGTTTCATTGTTGTTATCTTTGCTAGCACTACGCCGTATTCCGTACGTACGGAGAAGCGATCTCATCTTGATCAATCAAAAGCGAACTGGCCATCCTCCGATGCGGGAAGACATCGGAGATGATCACGCTGCTTTTGAATAGACGCAGCTGCCGCCAGCCAACCATGTGCAATTTATTACATATATTTATATCCTGTTTTGGGCCCGTGCAGACGAGCTGAAAAGCCAGCTGAGTGCTGGGCCGGGGGGGCCGAGTCAGTGACAGCTTGACACTATTCCTGACGCGTTTCTACGTGCGTCGTAAGCGACAGAGTACGGGGTACCTTGTACGGATGGAGCTAGAAGTGTGTTGGTCAACTTGGTGAGGCTACCCGACAGTCTGGGTCGGAAGGGGAACCAGAAGATGGGCTGCGTTTCTGCTTACGTGCCTGCTGTGGAAAAACCAGAGACCAGCGCAGAGGTTACCGTAAGGAGTACGGAGTACAAGTGTTGCATTGCATACAAGTACCTACTCGTAATAAGGGTAGTAATAGGTTTACCCAGACCCCTGTGGAGATCTGGCACGCAGTCTACAAGTATGCAAGTTCACCTGGAGGGAATTTGGGCAGGATCAAAGCCTCCCCCTCCCCGGATCTCGTTGTACGGGTCGCGATCTTGTGTTATTTGGTTTAAAACACTCCTTGATGCTCCTTAGGATTTCCTACCTTTTTAGTGAATGGCCGTTTGTTCGCTGCAACGGCCTCGCCGGGGTAATCTTCATTTCGAGATTTGGCGGATTCATCTCAAAAGCTTAACCCCCACTTGGGACGGTCTGCACAATCGATAAACCCCCCGCTGGGCCCAAAGTCTTCTCCACCAGAATCTGCACCGTGGTGGCAACAGCAGCCTTGGAGGCGCTTCGACAACGTGGAAGTAGAGCCGAAGTTCGTCTGCCGACAAGCCAGCATTGCCTAGCCAAGCTTTGTTTGCATGCCTCCCCCCTCCAAAAGGAGCGACCGACTGCCAGCGACACAGCAGCAAGCAGCCCGTAGCAGCAGCCCACAACATCAAACGGTGGTGTAGGACTGCTGTTGCATTTATATGACGAAATGGCGATCAATGGTCTCCGCTGTCCGCCAACACCACCAAAGTACGACAGTCAGGCAAAAAGGAACACGTCGGCTGTCGCCTATCTTTCTCCCTTTCCCACCCCAGCGAGCTGAAAGAGAAAATAAGTGATATTCAGCGCTAGTGAGTTCAGGTCGATTTCGCGCTCGTCGCTCGAGTCTCAACGAAGCCCAGCCGCTAAGGCACAACCCTACTCTCTCGCATCATATCGCGCTAGATCGGGGATCCCCATCCTCAAACCCGGGACGACTGGGGGTGGTTCACGCCTGGTCCTGATCGGTGCACCTTGACGCATGACGGTCTAATCTTGCCCATTAGGCCCTAGCAGTCAACTATTCCTCAGCAACTTGGCGCCGTCTCTTCGTCTTGGGCAAGGCGGTAGAGGAACAAAGTCACGAAACAAATTATTAAGAGGAGCTTCTCTTCTTCTTTTGTCTTTTCTGTTGCAAGTGGTTTCTTTATATGCTTGACGCGGACGACCTCCGGAACTTACGCATAGAGAAGACGGTAACTCGAGGACAAGGCGCAGCAACAGAGAGGTGTGAACCTCGACGGAACCTTCGCCACCCGCATTAGAAGGCACACAACAAAAGACTACAGACCGGCTCGAACAAAGCAGGCCAAAATCCTTGGGGAGAGCCAACGGTTGCCCATGGAGGCTTCAGCAGGGTCGAAGTCTCGCTGTCGCCCGTTCAAGCCCATCTTCGTGTCAAGATGTCACCGCCAGACGGCGACAGATCGGGTATGTTTCGAATCTTTTCCGCCTACCCCTCGGGCCTTTATCCCGGTGACGTTGTGGTTGGTCGTGGCACCAAAAGCCGGGGGGACCCAACGGGCGTGCAGCACTGGTCTAACGTATCACACAGTTTGGTCCCGATGCGCCGGGCATTATTCGCGATAATGAGCTCCTGAGCCCAGGAACAGGAGCTCTATCTGAAGCTTCCTCCATAATTTCAGGCAGCTCGTCCGAGATGTCGTTGTGGCAAGGTCTCGGGAGGATGCATAAGCCGGATGTGCCCGTATGCCAACCACACCGCAACAATCTAACGGCACTCTCGCAAGTCTATAATGTATGCATACCATTTCACTTTTGGCCAGAAGATGCACTTCTTGAATCCAGACTAATTGTATGACTCAGCTGTACTTTGCAGCGTACCAAGGTCAAATCTACGTCTACAGACCAAGGACGACGGTACGCAACGGCCTACCGCGATCGCCAGACTTGAAACTTACAACAACACCTTCTTACGCCGCCACCGTCGTTGGAGGCTACGTGAATCCCTACAAGCCGCATTCGATTAATCACATAATAGCTGGGTTCCTCGGGCACCGTGAGATTGTCGTCGCCAGCTTCGATGATGGCGACGTGGTGGCTTACTATATAGAGGTTCTTGACGGCTATATACGAGGAGGCAGCCGGCGGAACCTAGGAACCCCAGTTCAGCCCCGTGCATTCTTCCATGATAACGTTGGCATCTCAGCTTGGGGGCTGGCGGTGCACTCAAAGTCGAGACTCATTGCTGTGAGCTCGAACCTCAAGGAGGTGACGGTGTTTGCCTTTGCCATTCACCACCGAAACGACAATAGCACCGACAGCAATAGCGAAGAGGACCCTGTCGAGGCGAAGGTGCGTCAGAGACAGTGTAACTGGAGGATCATCGTCGCATTTGGGCAAGCCTGCTCCAATATCCCGAATATCTGCTTCATGGACGATCACCGGGGGCGCGCCGACAAAGTTTGCGCTGTCGATATCGACGGATCTGTATGGATCTCCGACATCTGGAAGCCGCATCAACCAGTCACACGTATTTCTCCCACTACAGGCTTTCCCTTCATCAGCGAGGAGTATTTCCCAACACCTTCTAAGTAAGTCGCGAAAGCTCTCACCCTTAAGATTCGAGAAACTTACCGGTTTATGTCCAGAGGCTGGGGCCTAGCAGCCCTCCCTGAGAGAAATTTCATGCTGGTCAACACTATGTCAGAGTTAGTTGGCTTCGACTTCCCAGAGAACCCAGATCAAAGGTGGCTACGGAAAAAGCTGAACGCGCACGGGAGCCTTATTCCCTTATTAGACTGCGCCGAGGGCATTGATCATGCCGGTATTGACAATCCTTGCCCGGTGAACTCCTCATACTATATGTCGGTTCAGATGCGAAACTACAACAGGCTACGAGAAAACCATGGTGGCTTCGATCCTTTAGAATACTTGCAGCAGTTGTGGGGCCCGCCACCAGACAATCATGCCCTAGAAGAACAACACGCTTTCATCGATATAGGGGCTGCCTTCGAGACAGAAGAAGAACACCCTTTCATCAATATAGGGGCTGCCTTCGAGACATGGCTTGATACGGAAGAGGAAATGGCGGGACCGATGCTTGATGATGACCAAAGTGACGATGTCAACCTTGTGGCCTTAGAGGGGCCTGATCCGGTTGGCCTCCCACCAATGTCCGCATTGCCTTTCTCGCCGTGGCAAATTGCAGCTGATACAGAAACCGCCGACAATGAGGACGATACGCCTGCAGACCCTGTGTCCGGTGATAAGACTGCTTATGATGTCCAGGGATCCTGCAAATCTACAGCACTACCAGCGCGCGAGCTGGGTATGGAGCAAAGAACATCAATGATATATCGTCCACATTCTGGGGTAATTACTCCAGCCCCAGTTTCGAATATTGAGCGAAAGACGTTTATTCAAACAACTCAGATGTGGCCCAGCTATAATGACTTTGAAGGTAGACTCGACAGATCAGATATGGGGGGTACAGGATATCGACTAATGAGGTCGTATGAAAAGGAGATTGATCTTCAACCGTGCTGGAATTCGCATGAGAACTCCAGTCGGGAGCCGCGGGAGATCAGAGTGGTAGCCTCGAACGTGTTAACTTGCGATCAACTGCGTTTTAATGATCAGGACTTGAGCAGACTTTTTAGAACCACGAGCCGGATGAGCATGGTGGCGGAGATACCTGAGCTGTACCTGGTCATATTTGCATCTCCCACAGGCCGTGTGATGATTGTGACGCCGACCCGACTCGCCGAACAAAGGAAATTAATACCGGGCTACTGCTGCAAGACTGGATTTCGCGTTGAGTGCGTACTACCACGGGCATCGGACGAGGAGATTTATCGAAAGGAATACCGGCCGCTGCATGGCATGGCCGTAGGACCCGTTGTCCAGGATCGGAGTAAAGGGGAGAATCGGATAGTTGCGTCGGGGTTGCCAACACGATATCGACTGATGCTGCATTATCGGAACCACGATATTCTTTCATACGAACTGAGTAGAGACGAGGAGACGCAAAGGGTCGGCATCTTCTGAGATGACTCTTGAGCGAGGAAGCATGATACTCCAGTTTGCGCTCTGCTTCTTCCGTCGGATTCAGCGGTAAAAAAAAAAAAAAAGCGTACGTGCTGCCTACTCCTTCTCGGCGTCTATCAGTCATTGGTGTTATCGATAGCTAAAAATAAAGCATGGAAAAGTAGGGTCATATCGACGAGGCTTGGAGAGTGCACGTTTTGGTTCACAATACAAGAACTGGGGGGGGATGATGCTGCTTCGACTGCCTTCAGTCACTAAAAGCCAGCAGTCAAGATTGACTAATGGGTCAGGCCTTATCTTCAATGCAGCCTGGCAAGCATTCCATTTTTAGGCAGTTCCTCAGCATGGCCAAAGACGGACAGGAGCTGTCGATCCGTTGCATCATAGAGAGATTGTGCTTTAATGTCGCTTGCCTCGAGAAGAGGCGTGAGGGCCATTCACTTGAAAGTGTAAAGTGTGGCTACTGCGTTGCTTTTTCCATAACACAATCAAGGAAAAAATGGGCCTAGCGTGAATATAAATATGCCTGATGTTCTTTCCTGTTCTTTTCTTTCTTGCCCCCTCATCTTCTTTTTTCCCCCCTTCTCGCCTTCTATTGCTTTGCAGCAATGTTGAGTCAGAATAATTAGCTTGCGTAGGTCTGTACGTACTGCTAAGGCTAAAGCTGGGTGCTTATTCAAACAACGATCAAACGAGAGTAACGCTGATGGCTTTACGGAATAAGACGTAAAAGGACATCGTGTTCAGAGCGGACGTATCGTCATTATCAAAGTCCCTACTGAGGAGAGCGGACGCTTTATTATAGCAATAGACACACAATGGTTATTGCACAACGTCGCAGCTCTGACTGCAGTGGGTCGGAAGCCTGAGGACCTGCCGGACTTCGACGATAACGACGCCGAAGAAGACGATATACTAATGCGGGTTGAGTGTCGGAGAGAGTCAGATGCCGGATTTATAGAATAAAAGGCTATGCAAGAAGCAGAGAAGGTCTCGTCTGCTAACAGACACAACACCAGCTCCACAAAGGGGTTACCTCGGAGCCGTCGGGGCTTTCCTTAAGAGACAGCCTAAGAACTAGGGACAGTGAGCGAGTCTAGAGTATATAGAGCCTATCATCAATACCGCTAGGATGTAGGAAGTGCTGGGCGCGAGTAGCGAGGCTCAGAACGACATGCAGCAGGAATAGTCCTGTGATGTAGAATCAAAGAAGAAAACCGTCGTGGCTTGTAGCCCAGCGGAAGTACAGCTTCGCGGATAAAACTATATAGCAGACATTGCATCGTATTCACATTATATCCAATGTCCAGCAAGAGAGTCATTCAGTTGTATTTGCGTTGCTACGTTTGCCACATACTGTCCGGTGCCATATGCATGGCAGATGAACCATATTATACACAATATATATAAGAATGGAAGAGTCGCATGAATGTTACAAAGGGTGAAAATGGTATTTACGAGTATGCAATTCAAATTTATCTATTTTAATCTTTTCATAACGCTGATTTATCCTCATACCCTTGCCGCATGAGCTCGGTCATAGACTTCATTCGATAGTCCAGCACTGGTGTTATCCAATCGTCCTTGATGATCGAATAGCCCTCCTTCTTAGCTCCATTTGGCTTCCGCGGGTTCAGAGCCCAATATCCAAAGTCGGCATCGAGTTCCTTGAGGTACCGGAACATGTTGTTCCAGTACTTGATGTGACCATAATGAGGGCACGACGGCGCACCGAACTCACCGACCCAGACTGGTGCAGTATCGCTCTCAATCAAGTAACCCCAGTTGTGGCGCATAGTCTCGACAAAGGATACATACGACCGCCTGCTGAACCGACCGCCCACGCTACCCCAGCCTGACCAGGAGTAGATGTGGGCCGAGTAGACGAGTCTGTTTTGGACGTCGAGTTTGACCGGGCGCTTCCTGGCCCCGGAAACGTCGTTGGCAGATTCAGTTCCCTCGACGATGATGAGCCAGTCCGAGTTCATCTTGAGCAAACGATTACCGCACTTTTCGCCGGCAGTCGCCCACTTGCCCCAGGGCATGGTTCCCCAGAGCCCACGAACCTCATTGCGCAAGTCAGCGCCGATAACGTACGGATTGTGCAAGAATCGCTCCATGATGGTTTCCCAGTTTTGGATCCATTGCTCCTCCGTCTGCTTCACACGACACATGGGGCCGAGATGGTCGTTGGCCCAGCCGGCATCGCAAGGATCAGCGCCGCAGCACCATTGCGCGCTGGTGATGTGGTTGTTGAGGATGACTGCCAACCCAGCATCCGTTAGCGCAGTGGTGACAGCTTCGAGCACATCCAATGCCCTGAGACCGACGAGGTCGGGATTGGCAGACACCCACTGAGGATCGACGACAGGATTTTTGTAGACCAACTCGTCGGCGTAGGGTAGCCGAACACTGTTGAAACCCATCTTTCTGATAGTCTGAGCAATGACAGATCGGTGCTGTATATCAAGGCCACCAGGCACAAACAACTCGTCACTGGCTCCGTAGTAGTTGATGGAGGAAAGCTTGAAGCGTCGGTCGGTCTGGTCGACTATGTGGCGGCCTTTCGTCCGTAAGGGCAGCTGATAGTCACTAATATTGCTCTGCTCGATCGGTGGTGGCAGTGTGCTTTTGCCGAATGCAACCGTCTCTTCGTCGGGCACCCATCGAGCTTGTGTATATGCCTCTGCCTTCCACTGATACCACATCCACCCAGCAAACATCAGCCCGAGGCTGAGAAGTATTGCGAAAATCATGAAGAAGAAATATTTGAAGCACAGGCAGAATCGATTGCGAGCCTTGAATCTTAGTCTCGAGAAGCGGGGTGGAGGAGAGAATTCGATGGGCTCGGCCTCGACGTCGCCAGCATCCTCGTCTGGAAAGTCGGAATAACGCGAGAACTTAGCTGCGGATCGTGGGCCGAAAGACTCTTCTGACGAACGCTCTGAAGAAGAGGAAGACTCCGATGATAGAGACGCTGGGCGACCATTGACAAGTATCCGAGGAGGCTCAGAGGGTGGGAGGTGACAGGGGTCCCTGTTGGTTGTGGCAGTCGGTGATGGTAGTGGTAGTGAGCCTTCCCGCCCCACCATGTTCTTTAGGGGAGCTCCTCCGATACCGCCGCCGACATGGCATATCTGATTCTCCCAACCACGATACTCGATCATATCAAGCGGGATTTCCTCTGCCATTTCAAAATAACAATGCATCTAACAAAAATTGAGAAAACGAAAGAGCAGCAGTGAAAGCTGTCAAAGCTGAATATTGGGGTGAAAAGAGAAGGTAAAAAAAAAAAAGTCAAAAAATAGCTCGAAGCATTCATCGGCTCGCTCAAGCCAAGCTATCAACCAGCGTTGGGCTTCATAGGATCCAAGGCTTGGTCAAGTCGAGCTTTCTCAGGGTCTTAGCTATTCATCAACCGGAACAGGGAAAAATTAATAATAAAGGATTCTAGACGCTGACGTGTGGGCGCTGCCAACTCTGGCGACGCTTGGCGCTTCGGCAGTGAGACGCTGTATTGACTCGTCTTTGATTGTTGGCGGCCTGACAAACAACACACCACGAACTTCCCCTGGCAGAAGGAAAACAAAAAAAAAAAAAAAAACGAATTATTTCTTCTAAAGATGGGCGATGACGAGTCCTTTTAGGCACCGTGTCTGTTAATATAGGTACAACCCGATGCTGGTCCTTGTTCGGATACTGCTGTATTGGTGATGGTATAAGGGCTGTGTACAGCAAGAATACGAACTGACTGACCAACAAAAGGTGAAAAAACAAACAGGAAAAAACCTCTTCGATCTTCCTTCCAAGAAGCTAAGAAGAAGAAAAAGAAGGCTGCAGCCTCACCCGGTGGCTTTATATCTTTTCCACTTCCTTCTCCCCTTGGTATCCATCTTACAGAGTTGGCACTTTAGGCAGGAACCCTTGGGCATTTCTTCTCTTGGCCCGCCGCCCCCAATGGGAAAGGGCGGTGCAAGTAAAGTGCAAGTATGCCATTCCGAACATGCCGGTCTGCACAAGTAGTAGGTCACCATTTAACTCTATCGTGCAGCATGCGAAAACCTCCTCAAAGACCCCGACCGCATTCACACTTTGATGGGTCCGAAACATTTTTTTCTTCCGAAGACTTTTCCCCCACGATGCGCTGTACTAATTATACTTTCCCCTGCTCCCCTTGTGCGCGCGCGCGCGTGTGTGTGTGTTTCTTGCCTGCCCAGAACAATTGCAAATGCCCATCCGGCATCAACCGCTGTCGTCTTTTCTGACAGCTCTCGGCACTCAACCCAGCTTTCGCGCCTTGTGTTACACGAACCATGACATAGGTTCCAAAGTTTAGATTGCAGTCTCATCGCCCCGGCAGCATCGGGAACCCCTCTTGGTTGGGCCCCATTCACATCCCGCTTCCAGCCTTGCTCCGCTCTTCACGTTCTGTCTCTCAGCCTGATGGTACAGCATATGCTGGCAATTGGGTCTCTTGGTAAGTCTCATGGCCTCTGGATAGCGCGTTGCGGTCTGCTCAGCACCTCCAAAACGACACGCGAGAATACCTACCGTTGCAGAAATTCATTACCCGTAGTCCCTACTGATTAGGGTAACGCTTCAATCATGTTTGGCCACGAGAGTTTCCGCGCCCTCCGTTGCAAACGTCTGACAGCTGCTCGTCCGACGCCACTAACGGACTGCCATGCTTTAGCCGCATGCTTCGGAACAACGTCGCTTGCTCGCTGGCATTTTTTGTTATAGGAGAACGTGGGCTTCCCCAGGTTGTGTTCGCCTATCCGTAATTTCCGCCGCTGGCCATCGAATGCCCATCGACGGGTACTTCATCTGGCTGACGGCCTAGGTTAGCCGTGCTGCATTGGTTCGCAGCAAAATTGTTCCCATCCGACTCGGTACCAAAATACACCGACCTTATTTGGTCGCATATTTGGGTGCATATTGGGTCGGAATATTCTGTCTATGACTAGCCATCGTACCGACATAGTTGGCTTAGCGATGTGTCTTCAACGTGAATGATGAGGGCGATAGCGACTGGTTTGATCTAGGTAAATGCGGGGATAACGAGATCGGTGCTGGCCTCAAAACCGATGAGCGCAAGGGAGCGATGGCAAAGCGGAAGCATATGCGGAGTATGATTAATCAGTTTGTGCAATCTATCTACATCATTACAATTTACAGGCATACCCCATGCTCAACCACCCCCAAATAACACTAGAATAACCCGCCGCCAGGTAAAAGCACGAAGATTATTGTGAGGATGCCCCCCATAACCAAGGCGGCGAGCATGGCCTGCACGAAAATTACATCTTGGATTTGCCTGAGCGCCGGCTCCTGAATCCACCTCTCGCGGTCAAACACCTTGCGCACAATGTTTCGATTCTCATACTTGACAACCCATGGCTCATCCTCGTAGCTGTTGCTGGATCCAAACAAATCAAACCTCGTCTTCCCGGAGAGTTCCTCATCTTGATCGAACAGCTCCCAAGGGCGTACGTGGTGATGATGCATCCCATGCAACACAACACACATGCCCTTGTAAGCAGCCACCAGAGTGCTGATGCCCAGAACCCACGCAATGGCTGCCAAAGCACGGTAGCCACGAGCAGCATTGCTGAGTGTGATGAGAATCGCAAGCACGAAACCGATGACAATCAGACCAACACCGAGGCCCCGTGCAAAGTAGACACGCGCGGGGTTGCCGTTGCAGATGGACCAACGCACAAAGTTTGGGTGGGCTTGTCTGCGGAGAGATAACTCTACCGTTTTAATCAACCCTCGCATGGCAGTGGGATGCGTCGTCTTTGACAGGGCTTGGACAGCTGCCTTCTGCTCCCAGCTCGAGAGGTTGAGTTGGCGAGGTGCATCGTCCACGATGTAGGTTGCGATGACGCGGCTGATTTCTTCGCGGAAAGGCTGGATGGTGAAAGGCTGCCGCACGCCCGCCGCCTGGAACGCCTCGGCAGCCGTCGTTTTATGAGACGCCTGTGACGAGGAGAAGTCATTGGACTTGGTGCCGAACGAACATTGATCCTCCCGGTCAGGCGTGCAAGGCCGTGTGCTGAAAGGATTGCCAATCATGCGGGTCACGGTTGTAAAATCGGATTGCTTCTCAAAGTCTGTGCCCCTGAAGATGTGCGCCGCGGAGGGCTCTGGGCGGTGCTTGTCAATAATGGCCTTGCGAAGCCGGGCAACAGTGTCATCCTGCATTGCCTGCGTCCACTCTGGGGCCAGATTGGTGTCTTCTTTGCTTGCCGCATCGAACCGTTTCTCGTAATCTCTATACCAGAGGAAAAATTGCAAGTTTTCCGCAGAGTGTTCGACGTAGACGAGGTAGTTCATGAAATCGCGGATAGTCATAGGCTATGACGGTAAGCATGCAATGTATGCGGATGATGAATGTCTACTGCTTACTGGGCATGTTCCGCTCTCGATGATCTTTTCAAAGGATAATGAATCAGGAATGCCGGATAAACGACCTTCGGATCTACCAGACTTGATGGATCCATCACTGCCTGATAAGTTGCTGCTGTGGCTCCCGGAGCTGTCAGATTCGTGAATCTGCTGGTTCTTCCGGAAAGGTTCTGGATCTACCTTCCTAGGCCGTGTGTAGAGCAAGTTGAAAAAACGAGCCATGACAGACGATTGATGGACGGTAGTGTGATGGGAGCGTGCACAACGGACAAGGAGGTGCACGATCAGCGCTGCAGGGCGGAGTAGCAGTATGTACTTGGTAGATTCACACTCCGCGCACTCGGTAAATCGTCACAGGGATCGCGCAAACTATATACATACGGGGAGCAACGGCTGCGGCGTAAGGCAGCTGTTTGGTGGCTGATAGAGAGCCTGCTCTGCGCGCTCAGACGTCGTCCGATGCCCACGCTATCGAATGCACGCCACGCCACGCGAGGAGGACTTATCAGAGGTTCCGAGTTGAGTCTCAGCTCCGTATCTACATGCTATACTCCGTATTCTGGCGACTATCTAGAGCAATCAGCCACTCATCATTACAAGATGGCAGGTGCTAGCGAGGTGGCGTCAAGACTTTTCTTGGGCTCAGGTCCGCCGTCCATGACTTCGGGTGAGCCAGCGGCGGTGAGTTCGGCGAAACGTGATGATGGCGCATGGTAGACGAATCGTCATACCCTCCCTTACCCTAGCATTTGGTTGCAATGTGTATGACTGATGAGAGGGCTCGCCGTAGTGGAATCGATAGATTTTCGACGGAGGAAGACTAAGATTGAGCTCCCCCGCATAAGTCTGAAAAACGGTCCAGCGTTGTGTGTAATTGGTTGAAGTCCGCTGAAGCCCAGTATCTTCCTTCCATCTTGAAAAGATTGGTGTCAGCTCTGTCGGATCCCCCAAGCTCAAGCTCGAGCATAATGAAGAGTAGTCCGCCATCTAATAGCCACGTGGTAACAATGAACCGATCGCCGTATTCTGGTCAATTGAAGAAGAAGCATGGGTTACACGCATTGTCGAGGGCAGGGGGTGAGGCAGGTCTACAAGTAATAGGCTTTGTGGGCTGAGCGGCTGAGAGATCTGTCCAAGAAATGGCGTCTGATCGCGCGGGTTGTCTGGTGGGGGTTTGGTCAATGCGCGGTGATGCACTAACTGTGGAGCAGGATCTGTTACGGAGATATGCATAGATCTCCGAAGATCCGTCAGGTCAGCTGACTTGTTCCAGCAGCTGTGCTTTTGGGCCGGGGCTTCCGAGACAAGCTCTCGTGAGACCCTCAAAAAGACTGTCTTGACTCGGGTAGCTTGTGTTGATGGAATGAAGCTGTTGAAGAAAATTGAACGCCTATTTGTCAAGTAGTGGGTGATGTTGGTGAAGGTCTGTTTCAGTGCGTTTTGTAACAGGGAAAATGGTATGGCTCGCACTTGTCAAACCACGGTCCTCAGAGAGCAGAGTCTATCTATGGCTCGCGCTTACGGGGTAAGGGCGCTATATAACAAAGGTAAATAACAAGCTGGGTAGGCACAAGAAGGTAATAGGTCTGGATTCGTACGGAGTACAGAGATAATAAAGCTTGAACTTGAAGGGTTGCCGGTACGTACCCCTATGGGAAACCGGGTGAATTCAGGGTGAGATCATGAAGATCATTCTCGAATTCGATGAAAAAAAAAAATGAAAAAAAAAATAGCAAAAAGCGATTTACATGACGTTTACCTGAACGGGTAAAGATTTACTGATTTCGACAGAATGAATATTCGGATTCAGCGGCTTTGAAGGAGCTCCTCTACCTTAGGGCCTCCAGTCAGTAACTTGGGGCAGAGGGGTATAAAAAGCAGTGCATTTCTGTTATGAAGCCTTTCGAGCTTTCACTTAAATTCATCAACTTATATTTTCAAAAATTCACGATTCCCCGCAGGGCCGCAAACTGCCCTGGTAGCAGCCAGTGCTAAGTGCGCTTGACAGCCCTGTAACCTCAACAACCCGACATCAATGCTTCCACTACCACCTTCGAAGAACGTGTCTGAATTCGAAGCTTTTGCCCAATACATCACCTTAGTTTGACGATTAGTCAAATCCGCTATGCCCTCCAAGAGACGACCTCGGCTATTATTATCCCGTCCATCACAGTCGACGCCGTTCAATGCCAAAGCCCTTTCAACAGCTTCATAAAGACGGCGGTCTATTGACCTAACCGTAAAGTTCTTCGTCATCTATCTCTTCATCCATAACCATACGTGTCCGAATTGATTGAGATCGCAGCTATGTGCCGGCCGCGCGTAGCTGCGGCCTCAATCCGATCGAACACGTATGGTTGTGGATGAAGAGGTGGATGACGAAGACCTTGTGTTTCCACCGGAACTGCTTCAATCGAGACAAAATTCGCTCGCAGTAGGTGTGTGAGGTGATCTTTCCTCGTTTCTTAACCCAAATGACAGACGTGCTTTCTTCGCTCCAGCAAAAGAAGCCCAGAACATCCATCCTTTAGCTCGCATTCGAGACTTGACGAAGCCGGTCGCTTTCTCCCCTACGAAAGAACGTTGACTATGAGCCCGGCCACTATCAAGATTCACAGACCTAGGAAGAGGGAACGTAACGACGACCGGCACTGAGTCCGTTGACCCAAGCTTCGTTAGTCTAGATCCATCGTTCCCAATCGCTAGCAGTGAGATGCCGCCACGGTATTGCAAAAGTGAGCCGTTGGGCACAAGTCTCTGGTTTGATTTCGACCACCAAAGGCTAGAGGACTCGTGCTACTGTTGGAGTTGATGGCTCAGCATAAGAGAGGGATGTCTTCGTACCTCGGGGCGTTGGAATTGCTGCTCTGATAGCATCGGCTGCAATGATCAGGATGATAGCAGGTCGGCCGCTATTTTCATAAGCTGGAGCAGCCGAGGTCGTCTTGGAGGGTAAGTAAACAAACGCCTGTATCGGCCACGAAGCCTCTTTGTGGCTATCAACTAATAATGCTTCCAAACAATTTGCGCGCAAACATATCTGCCCGCATCTACATCCCCACCTTCGAGCTGATTTCTGTACATCATTATTTGAGCAACGTTCCATAAGACACAGGTAGTCATCATCTTCAGCTCCAGTCGCCGATACCTATGCAAAACCTCGCCTTGAGGAGTAGGCAATAAGGCAATTCACAAACTCACAGAATCGAATAACCCAACATGTACTTTTTCTTTATAACTAAGACCTTCCACAGCTAGAGCTATAGCACAATAAGTCACACTCGAGAAGAAAAGCTTCCTTATAGTCAATGCTAGCAACCAGTTGGCGCATTCCCCTAGCCCATTTAACCTTCTTAGTCCTTTTTATCCCAGTCATCATATTTTTTATACTGACCCTTGTAAAATATATCGTTCGCATCGTTTACGCGATCCAGGCTGTTGACCCAGACATTCTTGTAACCTCTCTGGTTCCTTAGGACCGCGTTGTTCTTCAGTTTCCTGCGCTTGCGGTCGGAGACGCGATGATATTTGGCCTGTTTTCTTTCGCCTCCCTTTGGGCCGGGGCGATGCCCCTCGAACTCGGGCGGATGCTCGTCAAATCTGTTCTCGACTTGGTGCACACTCTCGTTATACGGCGGCGGCGGCTTCGAATCCTCCATATAAACCCCGCTGTTGTCCACCCAAGACGTATCGCGCAGCCCCCTGTTGCCACAGATCCTTTCCCCCAGCCAGGCCCGACCGTACCTCATGTCCAGCCTCGCCGAGGAGGCAAACGCGGGCGTAAACTGCCCGCAGTGTGGGTTCAGCAGGTACTTCTCCACCCACCTGAACTCGTCTCTTGAGCAGAACCGGTCCGACCTTGGCCGGTAGTTGCACGCGTAGACGATCACGTCGGCCTTCTTAGAGATGGCCAGGTGCCGCGTGCGCCGCGGAACGACGAACTCGTCGCAGTAACCATAGAGGCTATCGCGCGCCTCTCGGTAAGACGCCGGGCTGAATTGTCGCGGACGGCGGCTGCAGTGCACCTTGTCCGCCGGCCAGGGGATGACAAAGGAAGGCTGGGTACCGTTGATGCGTGGACGGGGGAACGTCGTTATGGTCCTGTCCACTTCGTGCCAAACTTCGGGGTTTACGCTGAATATTGACGCGCGCTTCGTTATTCTATCCTCATTTTGAGCCTCCCATTGTGACTCGCCGTCATCCTCGTCTGCATCGGAATTAGGCATCTCGATAGTGTAGAAACCGTCTTCGAGATCAGGCGGGATATGCCATCCATCAGCGGGGCTGCCTTCCATAACATGATCAACGAGGATAAGATCTGGGGGACCATCTACTTCCACTACTACTCCAGGGGAAGGCAGATGCTGGGTCTCTTCATGGGCTAAGCCCACACCGATAATGGCATACAGATAGACTCGGAGCAACATCATTATTTTGCTTTGAGACTCAAAGTACATCAGTTTTCAAAGACACACCCAAAAAAAAAAAAAAAAAAAAAAAGGAACAGGATCAAACCTGGCTGTACTCTTGTAAGCAAATTGATTTTTTTTTCTTTTTACTTGTGGGCTTTTTCCGGTGGCTGACAATAGATATTAAACTACGTCTGACAGTCAGAAGCATTCTGTAACAAAGGTCATACGACAGAAATGAACACGTGTTTCACCAAGAGGCTCCAATATTGCCACATAACAGCTATTTACATGAACCGACTTTAAATATTAGAAGAGCTCACACATCTAGGTACACGACGGACGTCTTGTATCTCCTAAATTACACCTATCAACTCGCCAAATCAGCGCTCGAATAGACTCACAAATTAGCTCCTCTAAGCAGCGCCCCGTTTTACGACCGAAACCAAAGAACCAAGACGAGCAGGTATATCGGATATTGACAATGTAAATTGCAAAGTATATTTGATAGGTGGCCACTTTTCAGTTGCTGTGTGCGCGCGCCTGAGGGCTTGTTATAAAGTCGGGAACCCCTTAGGGTGTAAATAGCTTGAGTGTACGATGCAAGGTCGAAGAGTCAATAGGTAGCCAGTGCTGATGACTTGCGCTTCTTTCGGTTCCAATACAAAAATAACAATACATGGGAGACATGACATGTTTGTTGTTAAGCATTACTCCATTTTCTTAGGCACTGGCTTCCTCTCTGAACGACGTAGGGCAGGGGCTGGGGGGTCTGGTCGGTGCGGATAAGGCTTTTCAGTTGCCGCTCTCTGGGTATTGTTTGACCTAGACATCAAGGTTCTAGTATTCTTATGCTGGGGAGCAACAGAGCCGCCCCTGGCAAGCCAAAGGTCAGCCACCTGTACCAACGACTCGTCAATAGAGGGTAACTGAGAGAGCGAACTCTCCTCGATTGGCTGGCTGCGGACCCAGACATGGTTGCCACTCATACAATTTCCATGAAAACCGGTTAAGGTAATTCAAAATCATGCTCAGAAAATTGCTCAAGCAAGGGGACCGCCATGCCGAAAGTTTTGCCTCGAGTACGTACTGCCAGCGTGAGGCTTCTCCCGCCTGATTTTCACTCTGCGGGAGCGCACTAAAGAGATGGTTCTCGTTGTCATCGTTGACTCTCTCCTTCATGTCCCGCTGCTTGAAGATGACAACAGCAACATCAGGGAATATTTGGATTGAGACTACACGCCAAAAAAGTGAAACGAGGGACAAAGACAAAAAAAGCAATAGAACAAGTAAAGGATAAGCAGAGATAGGTAACCGCAGTCTCATACTGTAAGACCTAGATGAGTGTTTCCCTACCAATTCAAAGTGCACCAGCAATGTGCAACAAACATGGTGGTAGAAGGAGCCGAGTAGAGCGTCCATGATAGCTATAGATGAAATGGGCGTTTGGACACGGGGTTTTGCGCACTATCTCTTCCTCTTCCTTCCAACCTGAGCCCCCTCTTCCCCTTCGTGGGCAAGCTGTTGATTCTCCTGAGATGAAGACTCTGGCATGGTAGCAACGGGCGCCTGATTGCGTAGCTCGTAGAAGCGCTTCTCAGTCCAGTCGTAAATATGATCATGATTGAATCCCCTACTCCGGAACAGGGAGCTGAAAAGTGACCGGAGGTACACATAGTCCGGCTTGATTCCGAATCCGAGCGTGCGCGTGTAATTTATGTAGGTGACAAATTCGTTCGGCAGACCCTCGCAGAGCTCCTCGACGGACGTGCTCTCCTTCATCTCTCCTATCAAATTTATTTCCATGTACTGAGTTTCACCCTTGATATCGTGCCACGGTAGCTTGCCCTTGAGCAGGTAGACGAGAGTGTAGCCGAGGGCTTCGAGATCATCGCTCCATGTCAGCTCTGCCATGAACAAAGCGTGTTAGTGCATAAACAAGGCTTTTTGGGTGTAATGCGTACATGCCGAGATGGCGATGGTTATTGAGAGTCATGTATTCTGGGGTTCCAACAAAGAAATGATATCCCATACCTCCTTGCGAATCTTGCCAGGTATGTTGAATGGCCGAATTAAAGTCGATGATGTATACCTTGTTACCGTTCTTTCCCGATCCCATGGCAAAGTTCCCAGGATGGATGTCACCGTGAAGGTACTGCCTGGAATGGACAAACTCGATTCGGGAGATGGCTTGATCGGCGAAAAGGAGGACAGTCTTGAGAGATAATCTCCCGCCACAGTAGCTGTACAAGTCTTGTATCGAAGGGCCGAGAAGCTCCTGTACCAAGACGTAATACTCGACATCGCCGCCGGCGTAAAATATTTTGGGAATCCCTTGTCCTCCTTTTAATTCTCGGTATACAAAGTCCTCCTCCTTTATGGACTGCCAGCCTTCGTTAACCCGTCCTAGTTTAATGGCAACTTGTTTATTTGTACAAAGGTCGGTTCCTAACGACGTTAGCCACCCAAGATCAATGCCGAATCTTGTAAACCATGAGCGTGTACCAAGATAAACAAGACCACCACCTCCTTCGCCAATCTTTTGGTTGATGCGGTACCTTTCATCTACAATCAGATCCTGCATAAAACATATCCAGTAAGTAAGATGATTTGTGAATAATGTATACTTGCTGGTCACTATACCTTCATATTTAGTCAGAGTTGATGTTTGCTGGTTGAGGCAAATGAAGGAGTCACCGAGGGGCTGGGTGACGTGTGCCTGCTTGTTATTCCTTTTTCTTTCCATTTCCGACGCGTGTGCTGGCTGCCCAGGTCAAACCATCTAGCACACCAACGGCAGAGCAGAGCCCAGGCCCAATAGAGCCGGCCGTATCCGATCAATAGAGCAATTAGTGCGAGCTATCCTTATTAACTTGATATTGTTCTAAATTTGCCCGGCGTCTTCTTTGCATTCTAGCGTCCGGTGCTGTTTTTTAATGACACGCCCCCCTAGCAACTCTTGGTCACAACAGCACGACTAAAACTTCCCCTCCAATAAATCTATTCCACGCTTCATCAACATCAGATACCCGTTCACGGCGCGCCCTGTGCCTTGATACTAGCTGTAGGTGTTCGCATAGCCATCAACGCTATTGGGTATTGGGACTTCTCAGTCTACGCTGAGAGACCAAAACTTCCTTCTTCTGCTTCTTACTCCTGATTTTCTGTATCATATCATTTTTCTAACATCTTAATCCTTGCAATCAACCCGTCATGGCGACTACAAATAATACCAAGTGTGCGCGCTGCGACGAGCATTGTCCATCCGACAACCACCCTGTTGAAATTTCACCAAACATCTGGGATACCCTACCTACCATCCTCATCTCACGCGCGACTCTCAAAGAACTAGACCGGAGGAACAAGCTTCGCGGAACATCGAAAATAACGCCCATCGGCAACTACATTCCTACTAGTCTTTCACATTTTGCGCGACGCGGCGGGCCAGATCTTGCCCATTTACGCGGGGTATAGTCTCATATCGCCTCTCTTGAGTAGAATGACTGATAGCTAACGAGAAGATATCACTCTCAAGAGAGTACCACGCTTGATAGCATGGCAACTAGCGAGGGACGTATGCCGCGCGCAAAACCGACAATCGGTCCATCCGACCCAAACTTTGATACTCTACAGAGTCGAGGAGGTGTATTCCAGCACGAGTTGGAATCACAGATGGTAAATGAGGAAGACATTATGAAAATGTTGTCTCAGCCGCGACGGGAAGTCGCAATCAGCCAAGTTGAACACCTCAACTTCCGAAGGAAGACAATGGACGTCATTTACGTATTGCCCGTAATGGCGTCTCTGCTTCCGCTCATCTACGGAAGCCACGGTGGCTTCGCGACGTCAGCAAACGAACACTTCAATGGTCTCGCTCCGTTGGTTGAAAAACTCACGAAGCCGAAGCCCGACATGTTCGACGGTGCCACCTTCAGTGAGATAGACGAGGACGTCTGGTGTGAGGTGAATGGCTTCATTGTCCCAAATGGGAGTTTGAAATGCCCAGTTGCGGCAAACTTCTTCTGCGAAGTAAAGGGAAGGAACGGAACGTATCCGGTGGCGCAAAACCAGTCGTCCAACAACGGCTCTTTCGGTGCTCGAGCAATGCATGAGCTCGACAACTTCGGCCGTGGACTGGACCAGCGGACTTTCGATTGCAAGGCCAAGACCATTACGGCCATTTACATGGCTAAGCAGGGCGTTCTGGTGCTCTTCACACACCATGTTGCCGCACCAGAATCCCCTGGTGGCCGAGCCACATATCATATGACAAAGCTAGATTCATATGATCTCACCCAGAGTGTTGACCATTTTGTAAAGGGGGTAACGGCGTTTCGTAACGCCCGAGAATGGGCACGCCAGGAACGGAACAAGTCGATCGCGGTTGCGAATGCGGCTGCCCAGGCCGCTCGGGAGGCGTAGGTTGGAGGGAATGGATGGAGGGTGATTTGCCTAGTATTTCCTTCATGTTTCATTTTTGTTTGCAGTTGTTGACCGGCCAGGCAGGAAATTGCACATTGACTACTTTTTCTTTTGTCATAGTCCGTAGATTAGTTACTCACCTAATAGATATAGATTGATACCCAAGTTTGAGTACTCAAGTACAGGACATCTGGGCAGAGCTGCATTGTGTGCCTAGAGCAAGTAGAGCAAGTACAGCACCGACATCCCACAGCGCCCCTAAACTCTTCTTTGCTGCTTCTCTCTCCCGTTTGCTATGCTGACCACGGCTCATACCCAGCGCGCTTGCCGGCAGACATCCAATGTGGTGTGGCGGTGGCATTGGGGAGTGTCGTCGCACACCGCTACTGCTTCCTGCCTCCCTACTTGGCCAATGTCTCAGATTTGCGATCCGCAACGCGGCCAGGATTCTGCCATGATTTGGATTACAATATCCCGTACCGCGCACCGTTTGCGCTGGGGAATCTACCTTTGTACTCTTCCCCTTTCCAAGCCCACTAAGGCGAGCACTTATCCCGAAATACATCGGTGTACGTTGCAGATACATCAACATCATTCGAGAGGTGGTGCAGCTTCTCATGGCCCATAAGGTTCTAAAGGTCAAAGGTGGGGTGTTTCTTGCCTTGTTCCTAGATTTGAATGAGGGGGGTGGGGGGTTAGTCCCCCGCGCTAAAGCTCCGGTGTTGATGTTTAAGCCCGTGTTCGAGGTCATCGCCAACGACCTACAGCTCCAGTTTCCGACGAGGCCATTCACATGGAGGATGGTTGAGAACAAGTATCGCCGAGTGCGTGAATCTTGGAGGGTATTCAAGGCCGTCGAGAGCTGGTCTGGGGTCCAATATGATCGGTCTACTGGAAGGTTGATGATGAGTGAGGATCGACGGCAGCGAGTGTATGCGTTATACCCAACGCAAGCCAGCCAGCTGCTGTCCAGGGGGATAGAAGTTGACGACGGCTTCCAATTTGAGAGCTATGATGAGCTCTTCTCACGGGATCGCCATCTTCGCGAGGTTCACCAGCCTACACCGCCGGTAGCAGAGGTCGTCGTGAACAACTACAACACTGATCTAGCCGGGGGGATGGATGATGACTTTGAGTCAAAGCCTGACCCTAGTGTATTTGACGACGAAGGCACACAGGCCACACGGATTGCGTCGGCTCTTCTCCCTCGAGCTCACTCTTCAAGTCCCCCAACATCACTCGTGACAGAGGAACTTATAGAGTCAATCATGACAGAGGAACTTATAGAGGGATCTCTAAACGATACCCCACTCACGCGCAAGTTGAACTGGACCCAACAGAAAGAGCTGTACATCATTCGCAAGAATGAGTACGACCAGCAGGAGCGGAAGAAGGTTGCGCTGGCCAGAGCTGTCAGACGTAGCTTGGCACCGTACCTGACCGAAATGATCAAGGGGTCGGTCAGCTTGAGAGACACGCTCATCGCAATACGGGCCGCGGTCGGCCCCTCGATCATCCTCGCGGTCAAGCACCAGAAACAAGACGCAGCTGCTGCGTTCCTCAAGCTTCTAGAAAAGGCCTCGACGAGCGACCCGAATCAATGGTTCGAGTCGCTGCGGATGACCTGGGGTCGCTGCCGCCGGCTCAACGTCACGACCATCGACGAGGACGACGCCGTGCTGAGCTTTCTGGAGTCGGCGGCGGCAATCAACCACTTCATGCGACATATTGGAAGACGGTCATATACGACCGCATTCAGGAGGGCACGATGGAGGAGAACGCGCTCGATCACATGATACGACTCTTCCAAGGAGCCGAGGCTCAAATGCGTCGGATGGAGCAGGTTCAGGTGATTACGCAGGCTAATGGCGCATCTGGGTTCATCGGGCAGTCGACTCGAGCAGGACGGAAGAAGTGCCCCGGTTGCGACGGACTCCACGCTCATCAGCCCGATGAGTGGTGGGAAGATTGCTACGCCTTCTGGAGCTGCCACAAGCGGAACCTGCTACCAGCTGGATATCGTGTAAGTGACCGCCGGAGAGAGCAGGTCAAGGAGAGGCTCAAGCAGAAGCCGCACGAGAAGAACGCCGCGCTGGCGTGGAAACCGGACCCCTCGATCATCACGAAGCCGAGGGTTCCGGCTGGAAAAGACAGCAGCGCTCCAGGACTAGCTCTCCATCTCGCAGGAGAATAGCGTCCTTGACGTGTATAATGGGTTCGAAGGCAGGGATTCGAATACGGCTATAGTAGCTCGCACAACCCTGACCGAAAGCTGCAAAAGAGGGGCTGTCGCAGCTAACAACCAGGCTGAACCTGCAGCCGTTTAACGCGGTCAGCTGTTCCAACCCAGACGGCTTTCTCGACTGACGCCGTCGTGGGGTTGATAACGGTTTGCAAGAGACTGGCTCTTCGTCGGTTGGATAGTACTGAAGCGTATACCGGGTTCATAACTTTGATACGGTAGAGCGTAGGACTGTAATATATGAAGGAAGAATTAATAGACGGTTGATTCAGGTGTCTAGCTATGACTGCCTTCCCTAAAGTAATAGAAGGGAAGGTTATTGCCCTTCTTATAGTAAGTACTAGTAGTAGTATATAACTTACTCGGTCGGTAAAGCTCTCGCCCTTTCCCTACCTTGTTGGCGCTCCAATACCTGCTCGCTGCCACGGAACACTCTGGTTGATCATGTTAGCGCGCTGAGAAGAACCTAAAGCAAGCTCAAGCTCAACAACAGAAGCGAATTGACGTACGAAATGATATGGTACGAAGCTGGCGAGAAGATGAGTAATTCCGCCATCTTGATTATTTCTCTTACAGATGAAAAAAGAATAAAAAGGATTTAATCGGGGCTACCTAGCCTTGGAGTCTCGTTATGAAACTCTCCGCCGAATCGATCCTCATATGATATCACGGCGTCACGGACCCAAATGGGAATTTACCTCCCACCCGGGAGGAGGTGCCAGAGGGAAATGCATCACGTGATTTCGTGTGAGGGTCGCGTCGCGCGATGCCAACTTTGCCCCAAGCTCGCTCGACCCACCTTCTGCCTAGAACAAGGCATTTACAAAGGCGCTCGCCGTGATCTTTCATACATTACGAGCAGCTGCTGATTGTTTCTTTCTTTGTATTCATTCCTTTTCTCCTCCATTGTCTAATTCAATTGCCCGAAATGGCGGACAAGGAAGCAACCATTTTCATCCTGGACCTAGGGTCCACGATGGCCGAATGCCACAGTGGGCGCTCCGAGTCTGATCTGGACTGGAGCATGCGCTACGTCTGGGACAAGATCACCGACATTGTTGCGGCAAATCGCAAAACTTTGTATGTCGGTGTAATTGGTGTAAGGACCGAGGAGACGGAAAACAAGCTGAGTTCCGATGATGGATACGAAAACATATCGGTCATCCAGGAGCTGGGATCCGTATCGATGGCTACGCTGCGAAGTCTGCAGGACAAGATCAAGCCGAGCCAAACGATATCTGGAGATGCAATCTCTGCAATCGTGGTTGCCGTTGACATGATGGAGGCCTTTACCAAGAAGCTCAAGTACAAGCGCAAGATCTTTTTGATCACTGATGGGCGAGGTGCAATGGACGCAGACGATACCAGCGATATTGCTAAAAAGATCAACGCCTCAAATATTTCTTTGACTATCTTGTATGGCTGCCCAATCACCGTGTCCTGGGTTTGGCTAACTATCTTTACTAGGGGGGTTGACTTTGATGATGCTGAGTACGGATTCAAGGAAGAGGATAAGCCGCCAATAAAGGTATGTGCATTCCCCGCCCACATACTATTTGCCATCTAATTCCTTCAAAGGTCGAGAACGAGCAGTCGCTAAAAGACCTAGCCAACTCTTGCACCGATGGCGTATTTGCTTCTATAGGAGAGGCCATCGACGAGCTGGATACACCTCGAGTAAAATCTGTCAAGCCGTACAAAAGCTTCGACGGTGCCCTGACACTCGGGGACCCTAGCAAATTTCCGGCTGCTATGGAAATACAGGTAGAACGCTACTTCAAGGTTCATCAAGCAAGGCCACAAGGAGCAAGCACTGTGGTTGTCAACGCCGATGAAGGGACAACCCAATCGACACAAACATTGGACAATGATCCAATGGAGGGAGTCGAGTTCTCTGCCGTGAAGCAAAATCGGACATACAAGGTCAACGACCCGAGTGCACCGGGAGGCAAGAGAGATGTGGACTTTGAGGCTCTGGCCAAGGGCTATGAATATGGGAGAACGGCTGTGCATATCAGCGAGTCTGAGCACAACATTACTAG
The DNA here is from genome assembly GCA_003012115.1 of Trichothecium sympodiale. Taxonomy (NCBI): domain Eukaryota; kingdom Fungi; phylum Ascomycota; class Sordariomycetes; order Hypocreales; genus Trichothecium; species Trichothecium sympodiale. The sequence continues at coordinate 251,404 of PXOB01000129.1, forward strand.
GCTAGAAACTTCTAAAGAGTTTACAATCATAGGCTTTATTGAGCAGGACAAGGTAAGCCCAGCATTCCTTTTTTTTATGACCTATGGCTTACGTGCATCTAGTATGAACCATTTTTGAACATGGGTGAAGTAGGCGTCACTCATGCCAAGAAGTTTGACAAAAAGTCGGAGCTTGCACTATCGTCTCTGGTCTGGACTTTGCAGAGTAATCGACTGTATGGCGTTGCTCGCCTTGTTGCGAAAGAGGGTAAGGATCCCATGTTGGTTCTCCTCATTCCACAAGTAGACGTCGATTTTCAGTGTATATACGATGTCCCGCTACCATTCGCCGAAGATGTCCGACCTTATCAGTTCCCTCCCCTGGACAGAGTCATCACTGTCAGTGGGCAAACACTGACCAAACATCGCTTCTTACCCTCGGAGGATCTCAACGAGGCCATGAGTGACTACATCGATGCTATGGATCTTTCAACATGGGGTACCGACCAAGATGGGTAAGTAAAAAAAAAGAGCTTCCTTCCATATTTACATGATTTGAGTTGACTGGAGTGTTAGGGAACCTGCTGAATACGCGCCTATTGACGAAACTTTCAATCCTTCCATACACCGTATCAGCCACGCCGTCAAGCATCGGGCAATTCAGCCAGACGGCACCTTGCCCGAGATACCACCTGTTCTGCTGCAGTTCTCTGTGCCCCCACAAGATCTTGTCGAGAAGGTCCAAAATCAAATCGATGCATTGATTGAGCTTGCGGAAGTTAAAAAGGTGCCGCCCAAGGCCAAGGGTAAACGTCGTAGGGAGGCTGTCAAACCCTTGTCTGGCCTGGATGTGGACTCTCTTCTTGGCGAGCAGAAAATGGTCAAGATTTCACCCGACAACCCGATTCCTGACTTCAAGAACACATTGGATCGTGCAGATGACGAGTCCCAATTCGAAGACGCTGCCAAGCAGATGGGCACGATTATTCGATCTCTCATCACAGATAGCTTTGGCAGCAGCAAGTATGAGCGAGCAGTGGAATGTATGGGAGCTATGAGGGAAGGCCTGTCTAATCTCGAGGAGCCAAGCATCTACAACAACTTTATGAAGGAATTGAAGAAAAGCCTCCTCTCGGGAGAGCTCGGCGGGGATCGTCGAGACTTTTGGTTCAAGATCAGGATGTCGCGGACAAGTCTGGGTTTGATTGACCAGAAGGAAGCAGAGGAATCCGACGTGACACCTGCGGAGGCAGACGAGTTTTACAAATCGAGATGATAGGTTTAACGATAGTAATTATTGAGTCAGATGTAACACAACACAAGACCAATGTTTGCCACGTCAGAGGGTCATGGTGTGTGTGTTCTGAAAGTAAAGCAGTTTGCCGTTCCATTGCGCGACTTTGACCGTTATCGCGTGAACCCGTATATGTATTAGGGCTCGATTGTTTCCCAGGATTGCAGGTAGTCAACATTGATACTGTGGTGGTTTTTGTTTCATTGCAAGATGCCTCGGAAATTAACTTTTGCTAAATGGATACCTCTCGGGGTTCATAAAGAATGCAACAAGTTCTATTGGAATTGCCTTTAGAGACAGCGGCAAGGCGATGTACAATAGTTTGTGATAAATAACCAGCTTTATAGCTCTCCTTTCTAAAAGGGATATGAGATTAGACAAGTAAAGAAATAAAATGTCAAACATCCAACATGGATCAAGGGGGAGTACCCCCCTAGCGAAACAAACTAAAATGGAGTGACTAGGACCATGTAAATGTAGTTGCCAGTGCAAAAGGTGCTGTAGAAGGGTGGACGGCATCAGCGTTCGCTGCTACCAACCGCCTGCTTAGAATGCATATATTGTCCTGAGCTTCAAAAACGTCGGGTTGAAGTTCAAGACTCTGCAGGGACTGTCATGCCAACTTCCGCCACGGGCTTCGTCTCGTTCGCAGGCGCCTTTTTCGTGCCGTGGAAAATGAAACCAGGATGGCCGATGCAGAGTGCCAGAACGGCGAGGTAAATAAGCCTTTGCAGCAAAAGAATGTTAGTAAGATGCAACCATATCAAATGTTTGACCGACTTACACTCCTTCGAGGCCAATGAACAATGCTTCGTCTGTGATAAGGTTTGAGTCATTATAACCCTCGCTGAGTTCATAGCATCTATAAAGGCATCTCCCAAGAATCAGAACAATGGCGATGGCGAGAAAGCCAAAGAATAGCTTTTCTCTTGTGACCAGAGGTCTAGTAACAGAGCTGCGCTTATACCGAATCATGTAGTCGGCGAAGAGGGCGCAGAAGATTCCCAGGATGACGACCTGTAATATCAACCCCACCATGGCAATGTCAACGCCAATAGTGCTCTGTCCCTTGCTGGTAGTTGACAGAGCACCGCCTGCAGCCTGCAGTACGAGACAAATAAAATCGGCCGGTATGAAGATCCACCAAAAGAGCTTGGGGTTGATTCGTGCCATGTCCGGGGCGAAATACTCGATTCTGTTTCCAAAGTGTTAGACCTGTGTTTGAATCGAAGAGGAAGATGAAGTTACGTCTTGGAAAGAGTAATATAAATTGAGGCCGTGTAGTATACAGGACCACTGGTGATGAAGATGATTTGAATCATGAACCCCGGAAACGAGAATGGGTTCTCATACATGATCAGACGACCAGCATACCCGATAATCTCCGAGAGGCACCCAGCTATCATGAAAGCAGCAAACCACCAACTCTTCCAACGCCAGCCGAGGTAGACATGAACAGCCATGGCTAGGGAAAATGCGGCGGCGAAGATGATGTTGGCAGGCAGTGAAGGCCGATACTTGTACAAGCTCCATTCAAGGGGACAGAGATCGAGCGTACAATTGGCATCAGGACCGAAAATGACCACATTAGGTACGCCTGAAGGCATGCCAGAAGGGAATCCAGCAGGCGGTGCACGGCCTGAGAGATCCGTGAGCTCAACGCCAGGAGGCATGCTGCTGATTATTGCATCCATGATGCTATATCAGGAAATAGAAAGGCCGAGTCCTTGCAGCAAAACTGAAAATGAAATAATAAAAATAAACAAGGTAAAGATTGATCTTGAAGGTGTTAAAATGATGAAGTGGAGTTTTGAGAAAGGGTGGGCAATGACTTGCCAGCTGTTGAGAAATTGAGGATGGGGTGTCAGCTGGTAGCCAAAGTCTATCCATCTTATACTCCTGTGGCCACGTTCTCCTGAAGCAAAACCCCCGCATAGGCCTCCAAACACCTACGCAGTCCTTTCTTCGAATGAGGAATAACATCTTCGTCGTCGTCACCAAGAGCATCAATTCATACAAACTCGCATTCGCCAATCTACTTGGCGCCTCCATGGTGTACGGCATTTACGCGCTAGAATCCCTGTTCCGATTAGCGAATGCGAAACTTTGGCGAATCATAATATTTCAAGAGCCAAAATAGGCTTTAACGCAGCACAGATAAAAGGGAAACTGACTGTTTAATAGCGGTCCATTTCTCGACAAGCACGGATGAATCATGGGCGGGAGTGTATCGAGTTAAGCCGATATTCGTTTGACAAAACATCGATCAGGGATATGACAAAGAGTGCCTTGCGTGCGGTGTCAGCTCAGTTCTCATATCTGTCGAGTGGCTGAGCTTGATATGCTCGGTTACCGCATGTACTGTCCATTCACCAACACTTACGTGTCCCTATACACCATTGATATCGACGCATCGACTAGGACTAGCAGTCAAGGGCCTTGCATGCTATAACCAAAGCGTGAGTGTTTCCCTGGCCCCTATTTCTGAACCGAGACTTCGAGATCTAAGTGCAAGCTAGTACGTAATGATAGACGAGGAGAGAAACCATACGCAGTCTGGCTACCATTGCACTCCCTGTCTGACTATGGGTAATGACAAGTTCTGCATGTTTCTTATGCTGATAATCCAACATATTGTTACAGACAGAAGACGATTACTTGTTTTGGCCAAATACTCAATGCCAGCCCTGATAGAACGATTGGTACTTCGCGTTATTACTTCCAGTACATGATTCAGCCAAGTGGCACCAACAACAATTATGGCTCCCAGCAGTTTCCCTCCAACCACATCCCCATTGCTTCCGATGTCATCATCTCAGCCACGGCGCGAGGAGCAGGGGCCAGCATGCTTCTCAAGATGGCAGGTGATGTGCGCGGCCTGTCCGCAATACTCGCAAAGTGTGCAAGCTGCGTCTCTGGGCCGAAGTGGAATGCGCTTTGGGCAGTTCATATCGACGCGGTAGGGGTGGCTGTCATCGAGCACCATGGCTTCATTGGCAGGGTACTTGGCTCTGTACTTGGGCGTGAAAATGTCCTTGTATTCTTCGATGCAAAGTACCTCATTACAGCAGCGCACCGGAAAGAAAGATTTGTCGCTGATGGCTCGGTCGAACAGAGCCTTGAGACAGGTGATGCAGTAGTCATGTGAGCAGGCGGTCTGTGAGAGGACGTAGGTGCTGAATGCAACGTGACAGCCGTTGCATTCCTTCTCGACAAGCTTCTTGGGGAGCAAGAATGAGCTTTTGTTCTTGTCTGCATGTGCATCAGTAAGATCGAATACACGCGACATAACGACACCAAATTCATCCTTACCTCCATTAAATTCGGTATCAAGCATCTTCATGTTCATCTCATGCTCATGAGGTAGAATACAGAATTCTTCGTCGAGTGCAAATCTCGCCTCATCAGCGCCAGGAACCGCATCCATGATACACCCATCATCCCTTTTGATATCCGAAATTATCATTTTACTTCGCTGTCGAATAGCGTGCGCAGTGTGTTATTGTGTGGGTCTGGGTAACTGACAAGTCATGAAAAGAACAATGGCTTAGGTTTGGATGATGAATGGGGAGACAATGAGGAAAAGAACAGGGACTATTTGCATAAACCAGTAGGGTAATTGTTGTTTTTCAACATATATTTAGATAAATACCGCTTGCGCAAACAAAATCTCACATGCGCATGGGCTTTACCTAGCCACCAGAAGCGTGCAATATTTTTTTCTTTTCAATCTTGAAGCCTTGACTGCCTCACATTGAGCTGGTTTCTTCCCCTACACTAACCGTATGGTCCTCTCTTGCTGTTAACTGTCGTCAATCTCATCTTGATCATCTTATAAAGCTTCCCCGTGCGTGATCTCGTAGACAAAATCTTCGCCCACAAGCAACCACCACTTATCACTCGTCCGCTCACTTTGGATAGGCAACTTTGTCACTTTTCGGTACGGCGACAGAATCTTCGGTTTTTATGCACGCCGGGTCGATACTGACATCATCTTGCGTTATCCGATTGAACGTCGCTAATCGCACATTATCGATGCAGCTACTGTATACGCTTCCAACTTTCCCCAAAGTCCTGTCACTAAAAAAGGCGAATGGGGTTAAGACTCGGGGTTGCGCGCTTGAAGAATGTCGTGTGTCTATCAATCATTTACAGTTCTTCCGTAATGTTGATCGAGCGCTTCCGTCGATTTCAAAGTGAGGCGCATCAGGCCTGATCATTGTCTATGTCTGACGAGACTCTATGCCAGATATCAGTGAAGATTATGCGCTGGGGGCCGCGAGGAATCATCCTATTAGAGGCAGGTGACTTGATTGCGCACGTGCTACTCTTAAACATCTGAGCAAAATATCCGCGGGCTCTTGATCTATGTAGTTTTCGACGTTTGAATACAATATGAATATGCCATATGCTTTTGGGATGCACGATATTTCGCGACAGTTACATCTGCAGAAGTAGCCAGAGAATAATAGTCGGTGGATTTGGCGAGGGCCTGACTGAATGTCTGGCCGATCTACAGTCGCACAGGCGGTATTAATTGATGTTTCTGGACATGCTAGATAAGATGTTAGTGACAAAGGTGTCATTGACTTGATTGAAAAAAGTCGAGGACCGCGTCGGACCCGGTCGTAGCCAGAGTACTCCGTAGTTTATCAGGGATTTGGTTGCATGTTGGCGATAGGTCGATCGTGAACCTCTAGTCTGAAGTAGTCTCATGGGCGGCCGCTGTCTTGAAGATGTCGCACTTCGAATATGTAGCATTTAGGGAGGATGCCTCCACGGGGTGAGCCCGAAGATGGTCGAAAAACTGACGGATGGTATTGAAAAGTGCTTGAATTAGCAGTCTGGTCAAGGCGATAGTAGGACTAGAGCTCAATGAACGAATGGTTGAATCTACCAAAGGGGCCGACGGCGGAGTATCGACGGCGGATTATCAATCGTGGGAGTAGACGATACAGGGTGTGGAAGAATGCCAGAGGCATTAGGATTAAGTAGTAGAAACGACGATGGAATTGCTATTCTCGCCGAGCTGTATATTGTAAAGATGTTGCTGTTGCAGGTATTCCGTAGATACGGCAACTTATCTTCAGGGTTACCAAAGGGGCCCTTTCCAGGCACAGCATACAAACACAACACCAAGCTCCACCAAGACCGCTAGCGTATGTCACGGTTCAAATTGTATATGCACATTCCCCGACTTTCCTCTCTATATCGACCTTTTTAATAGACTTTCACCTTAGACTTTCACCTTAAGGCTGTGCCTTAAACTATAAGACCTTACTTATTATGTATTAATACAAGTTATATGACTGGACTAGAGGCGTAAGCTTCGAAGGGCAATGTTGATTCCTTTGTTTTCAATATCCGGCGCAATAAGCGCAAAGCCATAAAGGTCCGGTCTTCTTATAGCACAGTCCGAGGCTCGAAGGGGAATGTACATGTAATTTTGGTGATGATATTCGCTAATAGCGCCCGTTACGGAGCTGGTGTTGTGTTTGTCGACAAACCCTTATCAACGGTGAAGCGACCAGGACGTGAAGAGGGGCTAGTCATGGACAGAATATTCCGACCCAATGTGCACCCAAATATGCGGCCAAATAAGGTCGGTGTATTTTGGTACCGAGTTGAGGGGCTTCATTGCATCAACTCTTACGGGGCATAATGCGGGGTTATGCTAGAGCGTGCTGCAGTAGCGCATCTGATCTCCCCAAACCAGCTGTTACCCTATGTAAATCTACTGCAAGTCCCCAAAGTTTCAACCCCCGCTGTTCATAACACAGTGCCGTTCTGCAAGGGGAAGCCTTGGTATTGTTGATATCTTCATTAGTAGGTGGACGTGAGCGGAGAAGAAACAAAAGTATACTCAAGTTTGACAAGCTCATATTTAACCACTGCTTGTCAAGTTGCGACGTCCAATGATTACGGCTTTGCCTGGCACATACTCCGTACATTAAAATTGTCACACCGACTAACTTTTTACCGGTAAGCATAGCCCAGAAAGTAGAGTTCGGTGAGCGCACAGATGACAAAACGTGAAGAGTAGGAGTGGTTTCGTCGCAAGTTAATAGAGTTAAGAGTTAAAAAGTATTGGACAGGTACGATCCAAACGCTCTTGCACGCACCCACACCGGGGGCTTAGGGTACCTACTATTCTGTAAATCAGTGCTTCCCGAGTGCGTCATCACAACAATCAGGCCGTTGACTCAGCCCGTTTTTATCGTTTTTGCCATTTCGGTCACGGTGAGCCAGAACTCGCAGTTATGCTTCGTTTAAATAGAACTCGCCGACCCCCCATGAGAAAAAGCACTGTTATATACGAAAACTGACAGGTGCAGCTCTACGTCTGCAATTCGATCGCTCACGTTTACTTCACACCAGCGACAGCGAAGCGAATAATAAAGAACCCTCGATTCACTCGCGGCTAACATCGGGGGTGCTTACCAAAGAACTACTATTACTGCACTAATCCTTGTCCAGCAAAACCATCATGGACAAACCTTCATTTTCCTTCGCCACACCCCTACCGCAGTCTTCGCGTTCAGATGTGCTCGAGTGGACGTTTCCCAAACCACATCACCAATACGTCCTGACGGGTCGTTCCCGCGCAGCATGGCACACATCCTTTGTGATACCCCAGCTCAACCTCCTCCTCGACGCCGGCCTCTGCGTCAACCGCCTGCGCCCAAAGCATATCTTCATCACCCACGGCCACAACGATCACGCGCTGCTGGCGCCTGCCTTTGTCAAACGAGAAGACCCCCCAGATGTCTTCTGCCCAGCCGACATGAAGCGCGTCTTTGACGACTTTATCCTCTCAAACACCATGCTCAACCTAGGCGGCCTCATTGCCGTCGACGACGCTGAAAAACAAGGCATGTCTGCGGATGAAACACCGCATGACGACGACTATACTAGAACACCCGCCGAGAGATGCTGGCTAAACACCCACCGCACGCATGCTGTGAAGCACGGCGACACAATACCTCTGCGCCGCGTCAAGGGGATATCGGCCAAGGCCTTCGACTGCGACCACACCGTCCCCTGTTTGGGTTACGTCTTTAGCTCCACCACCCATAAACTGCAGCGCAAGTTCTCAGACATGCCTGGCAAGGACCTCGGAGAGCTGCGCAAGTCAGGAGTCGAGCTCACAGAGCCACGGACAGTCCCCATATTTGCCTTCCTCGGGGACACGACTACCAAGACTCTAGAGGCTGAGCCTGAGTGGCTGAAGGAGGAAATTCCAGTCGTCATAACAGAGTGCAGCTTCCTTTACGAAGAGCACCGGGAACAAGCGATCAAGACGAAGCATACGATATGGGGCGATCTGGAGAAGGTGGTGAGGAAGTGGCCTGAAACGACATTTGTGCTCACTCACTTCTCCCTTCGATACTCCGAGAAGGAGATTGTGGGCTTCTTCAAAGATATGCCGGATTGCCCTAAAAACCTCGTCATCTGGGCTGACGGGGAGGCCGATCGACACGATCAAGACGGGAAATACGCGAGCAGCCAAGGCAGCAATGGCAACCAGGATGATGAGGGCACGAAACAGACCAAGAGCATCAAGGGCGCTGGACGCAAGCCCAGTGCCCAGACCGACAGGGACTCTCCGCACACAAAGGAGCGCAAGAGCTTGATGGAAGACATGGAGTCCCCGTGAACCAAGGTGCTTTTGAAGATATGGGTCCATATACAATATTAGACAATCATGAACCATGGGCTAGACGTCCTAGCATCAAGATTCGCCCAACTTGCTAGTTGTAACCCGGCCGCCTACGTATAATCTCACAGCAGCAACCCCGGAAGCTTATGAGGGAGGTGCTTGAAAAGAATTGGAGGGCTTGGTAACTTTTGGAAGCAAGCCTTTTTCTTGTCACCAGCAGCTGCGTGCAGGCGTCAGGAGGAGCCAAAGGGCCCGCAGCCTCCAATGACGCTTGTGCAATCATAGACAAGAAAAGATTTGGAAAACAGCAGCCGTCACCGCATCCGAGGTGAAGCACAAGCACCTGCAATGCCTCGATCACCCGCCCAGCTCGTATCTTTTGACGCCCCTTCTGCCTGCATTCAACTCAAGAACTGCACCTGGTTCAATAACGGCTCTCAACAAACCATGACCGAGTAGTGCCCCAAAGCCATGTGCTTCTTTTTCAACTCCTACAACAGCTGCCCAACCTGCCATGTCCATTTCAGCAACCGCCTGAACCGCGTCCCCTGCTGGAACGGCCGCATTTCCCACCGCACCAACGATTTTCTGCCCTCCATCCGCCTTTGTTCCATTACCCGATCCAAGAAGCCCCCCTTTTTCACCACGACCACTCTCAACCGCGCCTGGATCCTGGCCCGCCACGGACTGCGCTGCCGCTCCGGTATTTACGACAAGGAGGCCGACGAAGTGTACCATAACCAACTCTGCCCATCTTGCGAACGCCGCATAAAGCGCATCAATATCTACCCCAATGGCAATACCGAGCCGGCAGGCCTGGGGTACCATGTCACCCGGGGATCGGATGCGGGATGCCACGTTCAGGAGATCGATACCAGTTGCGGGCTCGGACCGTCTTGACAGATGAGACGGCATCTCATAGAATGACTGGAGGTGAGCCGTCGTTCTATTCCAGGCCGCTGACTGCTGGGTTTATGGTATCGGGGCAACTCACCATTCGACATTTCCCAATCCCCTGCCTCAGAGATGTTATGGTGCAAAGGCCCGCAAAGGGAACAAATAGTTCAGCTTCGTCAATGCGCATCTTGCGCCAGTGACCGTGGGCTTAGTTCCTAGGCCACACGCCACGGTTCATTGGCACGCGCCGCAGGTCAGGATTCGGAGCTAAGAAGTGCGTCTATGGATGCTTCAGGAACGGAAGCTATAGTTTATCGAGGGCCATAACAACCCATCTATTCAGACGTATGTAGTGTGGTTGTGGTGTACATGTAAATGCAAAATCAACCTTGGGCTGAGATCCCCCCTCTTTAAACACCGACAGCGTATGTGAGCTATGCGAATAAAATGGAAACAGTACTTCGAGGCGAGCTTCTCTCGCCTGGATCGCGCAGAAAACCCCCCCCAAAAAAACCTAAAAAAAAGAAGATCAAAAGGCCAGAACCATGCCGCTGATCCGAATCGTAAACGCCCCGGCCATGCGTCCGTGAACACATAGATGAGAAATGTGCAAATGGCAAGTATATGGTACAACCAAAACGAGGAATATCCTCTGCGGTCCATTCTATTTCAAGCCTTGGCGGCCCTCAGTCTGTGTGTGACCCCCTGCATAAGTTCCTGTTCCGAAAAGAAAAAGTTCTTGATATCATCAATAAAGGCTTGGTGAAAAAGCTGTAGGAATTTTCCGGGGAGCTGTTCGCCGACGGCAGCCTTTATCCAAGTGTCCTTGCCGGTCCAGATATGCTTGATAAAGAGACCGTTGCAATTGGAACCACTCTCGACGTAGCCATTAGCATCGTTACACTTCAGGTCTTTGATCTCCTCGGGGTAGTCATAGCGGATGTAGGTGCCAAATCCACCTTGGTCGGTGGGACTGCCTGGTGAAGCACGGCGGAAGTCGACGCAGTCGGGGTGCTTGCCGCCGTCATCAGGACAGACCTCCCAGGCTTTAAAAATCTCGTGCGTCTTCGCATTATTCTGGGCGACGATGAAGCCGGTGTTGGAGTAGGCCTTGCCGAATTTGTCGAGATTGTGGTCTACAAGGGGATCCAAGGCAAGGGCAAGCGAGTTGGTTTCTGGATTCACTTCCCAGTAGTTCATCAGCCATTCAAAGGGCAATCCGAGGTTGCGGAAGATGGCATCCGAATCAAGGTAAATGCAAGCCTTGTGATCCTTGAGAAGCTCGCTCATGACGGGCGGTTTCTTCCATGAAGCGCGGCGGTCTGCATACTCTTCGATTTCGATAAAGTAGTACTTGTACCCATGAATCTTGGCTGTTTCATCCACAGTCAGTAAATATGATTAACCCATCGTTTGGATCATACATACCGTAGAGCCAATGATTCAAGACACCCAGTGATAGACCGTGGACAGATCGCGAATCCTTCCAACTCATAGGATGGCTTCCAAAAATCTCATTATCTTCCCTAAATGGGCGATTGTCTAGGTCGATGATGCAAAGATTCTCGCCGAGGGGCTTCTTCCACCAAGGCTTGCTGGGCAGTTTGTGCTCAAAAGCACCCCACACAGAATAGGTCTCATTGTCAACCGGAATCTCTGGGTTGAACATTTCCTTCAGATAGAACTCTCGCAGTTGGTCATCCCTGGCCTCTTGTGCACGGTCCGGAGCACCATCCTTGTCGTTGGTCCTGTGCGACAAGGCTGAGTTAGCAACATTGGACACAAATGCTAGTAAATAACTTTCGTGTTGCGTTGAAATACACACTTGCCCGACAAATACAAATCTACCGTATCAGCATGATTATAGACAAGGCCCAAAAACACGACCATACATAGAACGGCGCCTACAATGAGCGTCACCGCTCTATTAGATCGATGTCCGGCAATCATGACTTTTGTATGCCAGATGAACAATTCATATCAATGATGTCTTTGGTATAGATCGCTTCGATGTACTCCGCAGCGTGGGTTCAACTGTGCCGCACAGGTTTCCGAGACAATCGTACAAATGAGGCAGTCGCCGAGCCAAGACTGGAAGTAAACAAACCGAGTCGGGAATAAAGAATGGGATTAAGGGTTTTTGGAGGGGAAAATGTCTTAGATAAACAATGGAAAAGGCAAAACAAAAGTTCCAAGAAGAGGCACTTGGTACCCACGAAGAACAGAAAAAATAGAAGGGAAGACGGGGGGGGACAAATCACCAAGGAGAGCCGATCGGGAGTAAAAGGAGGGAACCGACCCGACGATACAATGATGGGTTATGAGCCGCGACGCCCCCGACGATGGACCCGCGTCGATGTTGGTGGGGACGCTTGAGCCGTTTTCGCCGAGGCCGCAAATTTCGACAGACAAATCGCAATTTTTCGACGAATGGCTAGACGAGATTTAGAAGGAATCCCCGTTTTATACCGGCTATCGCGCTATCAGTCGCGTTGTCAAGGTCACAATCTAAGAGGTTAAAGAGATTTATTCGTCACCATTATCATGGCTACAGGCTCGGACTGTGTTATAAGAAGACTGAGACTTTATCATGGCTTTGAGCTGATTGCGTCGGAAATCGGAAGAAAAAGAAATAATTATTATGGTTACGCTGATGGCTGCTATAGCTTCGCGCGACAGCCGCAGTAATCCGTAGTAACGTGCACGCTAATATCGAGATGGATACAGAGTAGACGATACAAGAAAGAGTTTCCTCGGTTGACGAAGTATGTGGTATCTAGAGATGTTGCGATGCAATCTTCAATATCCCTCTTAATAAATAATGTCGTGATGTAAATAAGAACATGCGAGTGAAGGTCGGTGGACGAAATGCAACAACATGGAAGGAGAGCGATACTGCAGAGCAACCCCCTTTCCACCGCGTGGTGATGAGGGTCCTGCTAATGGGACAGTACTAGCCACAGACAACAGCCTAATTAATGTACGGAGCACTTGTACTAAAATTACAGCGTGCGCACACTAACAAAACAGTATTCCAAACAAACCAAAAGTGCCCTACTTGCAGGTGTCTGACACTAGATCAGTCGTTTGGGAAAGCTATTCGCATAGTAGAAAAAGGTCAAGTTTGAAGGTATCGAGAAGTTGAGTATTTCTAATGGGGGCACCGCGTACAAGTAAGAAGCTGTAGCCCCGGGCTGCTTGACTTGAGGATGTTGAATTAAATCCGTTATTTTAAGGGGCTGGGAGTCAGTTCGACAGCAGCGAGATGAATTCAAGCAGCCGGACTATAATTAGCAATTAGCAAGTGGGGGGAAAGCTTCATATCGACATGACAAGTTGTGAAATAAAAGAAAGAGAGGATGTAGGAGGAGGACCAAACAAGAGGAAAAACGAAAGAAAAAGAAGGGAGATAGTTAATAGAAAATTGCATAGATAATTACTATATTATATCAGTAACCGTGTAATATAGATAGGCAACCCTCCCGATTTTGAACCAGGAGGTGAGTCAATATCTGTTCACGGTTTGATGCGTCCACTTCTTAGGATAAACCGATGATGAGTCTCACTGGGGTGAAGACGAGACTTTCCACAGCTTGACAGTTGCAGCCGAATTCCTCGCTCGTAGACCGATAAAGGATTGAAACTTTGCTTGTATCTATACACCAACGAGAGGCATAAAGCCGAACACGGCACCAAGCATGTGAGCCCGATTCTGATTCATATTATAGGGATCATCTAGTGACACGGAACACACCTGTTGTGTTCCTGGTGAATCATATAACTGATTGCTTCACCTCATGCAAAACCGAGTTAGTGATACTTCTACGGCATCTTTCAGCGCAAAAGCCAAATTGCCGACTGTAAGGTAAACAAACCCCTGTTCATTCCTTTGCAGAAGCCGGATAACCGGATCCGGCTCCTCGCCGCCCACATACTCCGTAATCGCCGTTTATATGTACATTCCTCTGCCGGTTAGTATCTACACTAGGCACGATGCTTTTGTTTTCGAAGGAAAGTCCCAATGCGAACAGTAACGGCTATAAAACCCATAACGCTATAATGCCTATTAAACAACATATCTCTTTTTCTACATAGCTGTATATGTCGAACTACCGACCGAACGCTGTTAATAGTGTGTCATATATCATATCGCGTGAGAACATGTAAGGCTTCAATTTGAACAATACTTGTTTCAGCCCATATATTTACGGCAAGAACCAGGTACTTCTTGACCTTGCCTGATACTTCTTGCCTAGTAAATCAAGACAGGCACGCTCCGTATCATGGGCCAATTGATTGTCCCCGTTGTCAGGTGGGTAAAGAAGATCATGCACAGACATTGGGCAGACCCACGCAAGTCGGGGGACTTTGGAGTACTCTGGGGCCTCCACGGAAGCGAGGAGGAGCTTATCGCAAAGGTTCTTACCCCATATTGAGCTCCTGCTGCCTGATAAGACCTTGAAGAGCACGGCTGCGTTGGCCATCAGCTCTGACTGCTCTCATATCTCCATAAACTTCCAAGTTCTTGTTTCAAAGTTTGCTCCCCCTTCTTGCAGCTCCATCCAGCGGCCGATAGTAATCTCAGGCTCGAATCTCTGTACTTGAGCCTCGCCCGCATAACACACCGCGCATAAAAGAACTCACCTCACTGCATAGGGACTCCTGATATCATCATGTCAAAGACGGGGATCAAAGCCAAGCTGCCGCTTACAAGGCCATTCAATCAGAATTTTGTAGTTGGTTGGTGAGTTGCAGAGGATTTGGAAATTGTTTGTGTGATAAGAGCAAAATAGGGACAAAAAGGAAAGAAGAAAGAGAAAGAAGAAGCTGACGTTGCACAAGCATACTGTTCTGCCTGCCAGGTATTTATACAGCCCTCACAGGACTAGGCGCAGGCGGAGGACGGCCTGCGTCGGCAGACGTGGCGAACAAGACCAATGCCATCCTATACGGCCTATTTGCCCTAGTAGGCCTCTTCGGCGGCAGCATCCTCAATATACTTCGACCCAAACTAGCCTTGATGATCGGTTCCATCGGCTATCCTTTGTATTGCGGCGGTCTGTGGTACTACGACCGGACGGGCCACTCGTGGTTCCCTCTCATGTCCGGGGCCATCTTGGGTCTGACGAGCGGCTTTCTGTGGACAGCGGCTGCATATATACAGTTCACTTATGCGGAAGAGAAAGACAAAGGGCTAGTAAGTCAAAGGCGGGGGGTATACTGCTTCGTCGCGCGTGGATTTGTGCTGATATGTGCACATGACCGATTTAGTACATCGCCATCCAATGGACGCTGAAGAGTATCGGTGCGATAGTGGGCAGTTCCCTAGCCCTCGGCTTAAACATCAACCAGACGAAGCCTGTAGGCATTTCCACTGCCGTCTATGCCACCTTTGTCGCATTGCACTCCACCGCCTTCTTCATCGCCCTATTCTTCATCATACATCCGTCAAAGGTAGTGAGGGATGATGGTACTCACATCGCCCTATTCAAGAAGTCGTCCAACTTCTGGACGGAAATGAGGGAGACGGCAAAGATATTCATCGACAAACGATATCTCCTCCTTGCGCCGGCTCAGATTGTGTGCGAGATGGCCCTTGCCCTCGTGAGCAGCATCAACTGTGATACCACCTCTCATCTTACATTTTATTCGAAAGTCTTTGTATGCTGACCCTTTTCTTTTTTCTTCAACTTTTTGCAGCCCGCTACTTCAACCTCAGAACACGCTCTGTGAACAATTTCGCATACCAATGTATCCAGGTATTTATCCCCTGTCTTTTAATATGCGTGCTTGATAGCAGGTATATCAAGTCACGCCGACGACGCGGGCTGTTGGGCATCGCCATCATGGGTGCTGTGGCCGTCGGCGCGTCTGCCGGTCTCACGGCGTGGGTCGAAGTCTACAATCTCGACTCCCTCACTGCGCCAGCGGGGGCGGACTGGTCTGATCCCGAGTGGCCTGGTCTTTTCGTGTGCTACCTTCTTTTCGGCGCCATTTACTCGGGCTACCAGATGTGCACCGAGTGGACGTTGTCGGCTACGACCAACGACCCAGAGATCTTGGCACGGATGTCGGGCATGTTCAAGTTCTATTAGTCCCTTGGAATGATGATTTCCTTCATCCTCGCCGGCCTTCGGACGACGTTTCTGGCGCAGGTGCTCGTCCAGCTTGTGTAAGTATAGCACCGCAATCCCCAGTCTAAAGAGAAGAAGCAAGAGCTGATGCACGTCGATAAATAGGCTTTATGTGTTGGGCATCGTCGGCATTGTCATCGTACTCGTCTTCTATATTAGGGATAGCAACTATCACTTGGAGGAGACGGTTATTGTGCCTGCTTCGGTCGCAATCCAACCGATTGAAGGGGAAGAAGTCAATAACGAGAAAAGCAAGGATAACTCTTGGCGTGTGCTAAGAAGAACGGTCTTTATGGTGCTTCGATAGTACTCCGTACAGTAAGAACCGACACTCGCTATAAATAAATTCTGGAATTTGGTTGTGAAAACTGCTAGAACTTTTCGCCAAGCTCTCGTAGCCCCGGGGGTGCCTAGACCCTTATGATGTGAAGCAGCCATCCACTTAAATCAATCATTTGTATCATTGATAGAAACTATTCGCATGGCAAAAAGGGTCATATTTAAAGGCACCGCGCAAGAGGCTACAGCCCCGGGCTGTTGACCTTGAAGAAACCTGTTGATTATGATTAAATTAATTATTATACAAGTTTAAAAGCTATTAAGGTATATATAGCTTAATCATATTCTAAGCTTAAAGCTTAATCTTAGTTTTTAAAAGATTAAGCCTTTTAACTTTATATAAATTATTTTAAAAATTTGCAAATAAAAAATTAATAATAATAATATTCAACTATAATATTAAAATTCCTATAAATATATATTATAAAATATATAAAATAATAATAATTATTTATTATAAAATTTAAATTATAAAAAAACTTTAAAATGAATATACTTATATAATTAAATAATAACTTTCCTTAATGCTAGATAGGGCCCCTTGCTGTTAGATTAGTAGTTATTTACGTAGGACTAGCAGCAAGCCCCTAACTTTATAGCCCTAATGGCACGTGATCCAAGCAGCTTCGGTGCCCCACATAGTCATAAAAAAACACTAAACTTAACCCCACCTACCTTCACGCACCACCGCAGGGTCTAGATTCTCGTCGACCATCTGCATCTCCACCTACTCCCCTGTCGCTTGCCGTCCATTGCCTTATGAACTAGGCTCAAGATGTTCAAGGCCTTTGGGAAGCATCCTGGCATGGGACGCCGCTTGCCGTCCCTCCTCGGCGTGCCCATCGTGCGCAACACACGGTCAATGACTACCAAGGAACGGAAAGATCGCAATGCGCTCCTTTTGAAGATCTACGAGCCGTTCTCCAAGCTCACCAAAGGTTCCCCTGAACACATTGAACTCGGCAGGTCTGGGAAAGTCTGGGAAGATTACTTCCGTCCTAGCGATGATGGCCCGTATAAGGCCGCTCAGAAGGTAGGTGTGGATGATTTCCCTTTGTTATTCAGTAACTAATAGCCGAACATAGGAACACCAAGATTTGCTGGACCACATCGACGAATTCAAGGAGATTATGAAGCCCCAGATACCCGATCTTGCCAAGACTTTGGTGGCAGAGTACGCGCACCAATCAGTCTGGATCGAGAACAATCCCCTGGAGCTTGGGGATTCAGCTGAATTGTTCGATCTTCTTGCAAAGAACATTTTTGAGCACACCGATCTTACTTCTGTATCCACCGAGGATCTCATCCAGATTTCGCTTCCGAATTTCGGCTCGGGCCCGGATGAGTCGACCGTGAACGAGCTCAAGAAATCACATCCTCGCGTCACAATGGATCGCTGAGAACGCTAAAGCTCGACCTAGCACTTCTGGCTTGAGTGAGAATGAAGTAAGACAGCTTTCTGCGAGACTTCTCAAGGGCACCGAATCTGAGAAAGTCTATGCCTACTCTTGGGGAGGCCGCGTCCCCCTTGGAGGTTACCGCAAGTCTCCCATAGGTGTTACCAGCAACCCACTCCGAATTTCCCCATACCCGGACGAGGTTCAGGCTTGTCTCACTCGTTTCTTCCAGTGGCGGGACCTGCAACATGAGAAGAAAGAAATTCATCCGCTTGTCCACGCTTGCCATTTGACGGCCTATTTTGTACAAATCCATCCCTTTCCGGACGGGAATGGCCGAATGTGTCGCATGTTAATGCACGACTATATGGTTCGCCAAGGGTATTTACCCATCGTATACCAAAACTTCGATCGCGGCAGTTATATTCGAATGATCGAGGCTTGCCATAATGGCAAGCCGGAAGACTTCGTTCTATCTGTGCTGATGACTCAACACGACGAGTTGATCAGCTTCTATCATCGTCAAGTATCGAGTCAGTAATAGCTAGTGCGCATTCCAAGATGGATTGGGATCAACTTGATAAGTAATGGGAACTTGATGCAGAGAATTAGAGTCTTCATTGATATTGGTGTCATGTCTATGTTCCTCCCCACTCATTATGAATGTGGAAAGAAACCTTACTGAACATGGAAGTCGTGAAGTGACATAAAAGGGACCCTTATTGCGGTTGCGCTTGGCGCGTCACTATTGGCTCCGACTCCAACAGCGCCTTCCGGGTTGACTATTTGTTGCGAGGCTGAAGCCCAGCATAGTGTTTAAAGAATACTGTGACTTTATGGTTTGCGCTTATTGCCGGAATAAAAAAAGGAAAGAAAAAACTCAAATAATACCGAATACATCTCCAACAGGTTGTCTATCACTCACATGACGCGTCGAAAAACTAACCGAGATCCAGTCTTAAGTGCCGCCTCCTATTCGCTGTTCGCAAGGGATACTGCGCCAGAGGTCCCCGATGAAGACTCAAGCCTGAACGTTTGCTTTTGAGGGACGGCTCAATACCTCTTCCTTGAACCTCGTGAGCGCTGACATCCAGTTCCACCATAACAAGCCGTTTCGATATTCCCCTCATCAAGGACGTCCCCCTTACCCTCATCTTCCTCCGCGCCGACGCCATCCCTAGCTTTGTTGGCCGGGGTCGGGTTGATTTAGGCGTCGCCGTCTGGGATCAGATTAAGGGGCACGATGCCTCCATCCGTTCCACTTTCCCTTTAATCGTCGAGCCTGATAAGGTGGACGGCTGCGAAATGATGCAGGCTTCAGTTTCTGGCTCCGGACAAAGGCACCTACGTAACGGGCCACGACCTCATTGGCAAGAACCACGGTGCAAGCTTCGTCCACCTGGCGGAAGACTACATTGTGAAGATGGAGGTAGAGGCCGACAGCAGCAAGAGGCAGCTCAAGATATGAAACCCTCGAGCCTAGTGGTAGCCTTGAGGTTGCCTGCGCACTTAGTGGCGCTGATGATATCGTCGACGATTTGCAGAAAGCTTGGGGGATATATATTCTCCCTATCCAGCTTACCAAGGATGTATGTCGCCTGGATATTAACTTACAGCTGATCATGATAAAAACCTGCCGATCTTATCCAGTACCGGGGGAGGACGGCTTACAGTGAATATACTTCAGCACGCAAGCCATCTTCCCTGAATGATAGCCAGCCAGGTTCCGTCAACAGAGGCGCTCATTTCTCGTGTGGAATGTTCAGGTAGATTCAATTGACATGCGCATCTCTGTGGAGCATGGACGAAATATCTATTTGAAAATGAGCTTTAATATCAGCCTGCAATTGATCATATACCAACAGTGGACTCTTGGTACGTTTGGACTTTTGCACAACAAGCTCCAAACACTCACACGCAATAGTCATTCTACACTTCAAAGTCGCTGATACTTTACGAGCTTTCAAGGTTTATGACAACCATCAAGGTGTCCACCATCAACTTTGCCCTAGATAAAATTAAAGACTTGGTTAACGTGAGGATTAGACTAAGAATATTACAAATGCAATCTTTTCGATCTTTTCTATAAAATCATTATACAAACACGTCTTCTTTCCTCGCCGGTTATCCAGAGAAGTCTCATCCCAAGAGTCGTATGTCAAAAATGTCGCAATCTGCGCCCGCCGCTCCACCGGCCTACAGCAGCATCGTGGTGCAAAATGATGGAGTATCGGAAGCTGAGATGTCGTGGGATTTACAGCGGCCTGAGAACTGGCAAAATGAGTTTCCGAACCTGATCTTCCAGTTCGCTCCCTGTGTACGCCAAGCCCTGGGTGTGCGCCGGATCCTGCGTAATCATCTTGAGCAACCAACATGACATGCGTATCTTACATCCAATGTAAAGAACATCCCATGTTTGATGCATCGTGGCTTCCACTGATCACTCTCAACGTCTTAAAAGGCAGTGATGCCCTCTTCTTGGGACAGAAGGCCTTGACTGAGAAGCATGGCCTTGGGCATCACTGCAAGCATACCAGGACGTATACGGTTCGGGATCTTAGCGATGAAAACGCATGTATAGGACGGATTATGGATATGCTACAGAGCCCCATATCGTGATTAACTTTAATTTGGAGTGTATTACTAAGAATACCACCGTCAAGGTAGATGGATGTATTTGATCTGGCGAACCAGTATACGGCATGGAATGGAACGGGATCACCCAATGCTCATTACAATGCCATTCACGCCGGTGAGCAATCCAGCTACTATATCGACTGGAGCCGCAAAAAACAGACCGCAGCAGACCATCGTGATCTTGCCAGAGCGCAATGCACTTCTCTTGCCCTTCACGCATTGATATTTTGAAATTGAGTATGGGCTGACTATGGGAGAGAATGCAAATGACAAAAAGGATAATACTTTGATTCGTTCCGATGAGAAGTTTCTGCCAAGTTCCTCAGCCATTCTAACGGATCAATGACCAAGGCACGAAACGACTCAATTATGCAAACGCCTTCATTTTCCTCTATCAATCGAATCATTCATCTAGAATATACCGAAGGTTTATCAACGATGATGATAAAAACTCTCATTTGGAAACGATAAAGATTGGGAGCAAGGCTTGAAAGGCGGGCGGGGGACGCTCAGCATAAAAGATGAAATAGCGAAGCGTGCCTATTCAGTGCAAACCCGAAATCTGACACGAAGTGGAAATGACCCCAACCAACGGGTCCTCGCCCTCAACATCCCCTGACCGGCCGACGAAGTGCACTGCGTCCGCCGGGCGCACCCGCTCAGTCTGTCGTCCTACCTCGGAGAACGCGCAACAACTTCTACAACTACTGCGACGAGTTTGTTATTCCCAGGCACACGCGGCACCTAGCCATCTCAAGGAACGCCGACGTCGTCTACGCAATGCAGCTACCCGGTCCGAGACTGATGGTTACTGTTCAAAGGAGGGGCTCAAGTGGTCAGAGATGTATGTATTTGCTGAATCCGCACTGCAGGCAGTTCGTGGGAGACAAGAGGTAGCTGTAGTCGCAAGATGCTGAGACAGGACGGAGGTGTTGCCTGCCCGCACGAGCAACTAATATTATAGGGGAGCGATAAATCAGCCAGGCCCCACCCTTATCACCCTACAGCCTTGTACCAGCCATGACTTAGGCACGCATCTAATATTAAGCACTGCTCGCTCAGCCTCGGGCCTGTTTCGACGACTCGCGCATTACCACGTCGCCAGGGAAAGCTCATCCATGTCAGCTCTCCTCGATCGCATGCTGTCGCGTCTTGACTCTTGGATGCATCGCCAGTCCGGCTGATGCTCTGATTGCCATGTCATCCAACTATTGGGAATCGACGCATCGGCGGCACTGGCAATTCACCAAGGAACAGCTGGCGTCGATGCGACATCGGCTCGTTGAAGACAATGCCGACCTCCATCGCATGTTCCCTCTCCCCAACCCTCGGCACCTCTCTATATACTTCAACCAGCGTATGCAACAAAGGACGATGCGAGAAGATCTTGACGCGCCTGGCTAACGAAATGGATTGCTAGAGATGCTACGACTCAGCAAGCGCATATCGATTCGGCAACAATGTATAGCCACTGCCCAAGTGTACATGAAGCGCTTTTATTCTCGAGTCGAAATCCGTCGGACGAATCCGTATCTCGTCATCACGACCGCTGTATATCTGGCTTGCAAGATGGAAGAAGCGCCGCAGCACATACGGTTGATTGTTACGGAAGCCCGAGCCCTGTGGTCTGATTTCATTAGTCTCGACACATCCAAGGTGGGCGAATGCGAGTTCTTCCTCATCAGCGAGATGAGCTCCCAACTCATCGTTCACCAACCGTACCGTACGCTCCTGTCCTTGCGGACGGAGCTGCCAATGACCGAGGAAGATGCTGCACTAGCCAAGTCTATCATCAACGATTCGTACATGACGGATCTGCCCCTGTTGCATCCTCCGCATGTAATTGGCCTGGTGGCAATCTTGCTATCTTTGGTACTCCGTCCCAATCCCGCGATACAGGGGCAGAACGCCTCCGGTACGGCTGCGGCAGTTGGCCTCGCCGCCGCGCAAGCAGCGCTGACACAGACGGCACAAGGTCGCTCATCGAATGACGGTAGCCAGGACGCCTCTTCTGGAACAGATTCCAAGGGAACGCCACAAGAAACCAGAATAACTCGCGTGCAACAATTTGCGGCATGGCTGTCAGAGAGCAACGTGGATATTCCTGCCATGGTCGACGCTACGCAAGAAATAATATCATTTTACGAATGTCACGAACAGTACAATGACAAACTCACGAGGGATCAGATCAACAGGTTTGTCAAGGCTCGTGGGCTTGACAAGTAGTGCTTGTCACGCGGATAGCACCGGGACGATGGAAGCAGAGCAACCAGCTGCCCTAGGCCTCCTCCAACTCGTGTCCTGGTTATGACATGGACAAAGAATCCTCATCAAGATCCTCTGCGCGCGAAAGAGGGAATTGAAGTTGACTGCAAAAGCTAACGTATCCGGGGTGAGTTACACTGGAAGGCTCTACAGAAGCAGAGGACAGCTTCGAGGCCCATGATGATTTTTCTTTTGTCCATGTTTCTTGATTTGTTCACTACTTAAAAGTCTAGTAGGCCGTTGCGCGTGCTTACGAACTACTTGACTTGCAATTTTGCGCTGCACAAATTGAAACATGGCCATGACAGGAGCTTGGCGCTGACGGTTTTACGATAGAAGTATTGGAAAAGGATATTGACTGATGAATTATCATTTGTATAATCATTCTTAATTATGATTGTTCCGTCTATATATTCTATTCTATCCTATGCATGGACATAGTCTTGGTTCCAGGACGCCATGGCCAGCTCAGCCACTTCCTTACCCTTTGCAATAGCAATCTCATGCCCGCCATCAACAATGCGTATGTCTGCAGCGTCTTCCCCGAGCACAGCGGCAACGTCTACCACCCACTCCGAGGCAACAACGACGGGGTCTTTATCGGCCAAGATCAAACAGATCTTGCCTCCTGGCAGCCCGGGTGGCACATCCCCAGGTACTCCTCTCCTCTCGGACAGCACCCTCTCAAGCCTTTTCCACAGTCCATCATGCTCGCCGTAGATGGGGGCGTTCCGGATGGTGCTCCTGTACGCCCAAGCGAGCCCTTGGTTGCCCCGTAGCTGCCAGCTCATGACATCGCCCACCCTCGCCCCCGAAACGAGTCTCACGTTGTCAAAGTCTACATCCCGGTCTACCTCGTCCGGCACATCTGCGCTCGGCCCTTGGTCGGGCTCCAGCCGTCTTCGTAGCAGTCGCCTGAGCAACCACTGCGGGAACAAGCCCTCTGAGTAGAGGAACCGGCTGCGGATGCTCAGATGGTTGGGCCGGATGAGCCCGCCGGGGCAGATGAGCGACAGGGAGCGGAGCATGTGTGGGAAGTAGGCCGCGAAAGATGCCGCCAAGGCACCCCCCAGGGAGTAGCCCACGAGGTGAAATGCCGAGTTGCCGGTCCACGGCAGAGGGGAAGAAGCGAGGGCCACGAGGAGCTGGCTCGAGTACAGACGGTCATCGTACGGTAGATCATAGGGCGCATCGGAATAGCCTCTGCCAAAGAGGTCTTGAACGAGTCAAACTCAGGCCGGGTGCTCGGCATAAATGGGAAGAGAGACAGAGTGGCACTTACCAAAGAGAAGCACCCGGCTGCCTCTTCTGACGAACTCGTTGGCCATGTCACCTAGAGCAATACATGGCGTCCCGATGCCATGCATGAGCGCCACCTTTTCCCCGTCCTCAGGGCCCCATTCAAAGACCTTGATAGTACCGTACGGCGTTTCAACGTCCCTCCCGCCAGGGAAGACATTGGGAGGGTATGGCAAAACCGAAGCCACCTCTTTTTGTCTATTCGAAGCCGTAATTACTTTTGGAGCATTGATTTCGTATGCGAGTGCCCGGTAGATGTACCAGTACAAAGACAAGCCGGCCAGGCCGCCAGCCATGGCTGAGACACCCACAATGCGGCTGTGTGAGAAGTACCGCTCGGACATTGCGCCGCGAGGAATGGGATTGTGCAGTTGGACAAAATCTGAGGGGCCCCGGCTTCCAAGGTGGGATAAATGAGCGGGCGGAGTGGACCTGGATCCTGTTGATCCGCACGATGTCAGCTCCCCATCATCCATGATCCCGTCACGCTCGTCGAAGCTTCCAATTTTTTTTTTTTCTTTTTTTCTTCTGGCTTCCTTCTATAAAAGCCCTGGCATGGTATCATGCCTGTACATTCTATTCAACTGAAAACAGAATCAGCTTTAGGCCAG
The DNA here is from genome assembly GCA_003012115.1 of Trichothecium sympodiale. Classification (NCBI taxonomy): domain Eukaryota; kingdom Fungi; phylum Ascomycota; class Sordariomycetes; order Hypocreales; genus Trichothecium; species Trichothecium sympodiale. The sequence continues at coordinate 275,916 of PXOB01000129.1, forward strand.
CATCACATATCATAAAGCGGCGTAAAATACTACAATCTCCTCCCATAAACCTCGGCTTCAAGGGCTTATTAGTAGTGAGCAACGACGGCGCGGTGCTAGGTGGACGGTCACGAGCATCGTTCACGAGGTCGAGGGCAGGCTGGCGGTCCCGCACGATTGCGGCCTGAGGGGAGCCGTCGATGTGAACAAAGGCGCTTGCCTTGGGCGCGCAGTTGGGTTTTGTAGTAAAATTGTGTGTTTGGGGGTTGAGCATCAAGCACATGCTTGGCTGGGTGGGAAAACACAACGTAGTCGTCGCAGGAATGTCAGCGGGTGTCTACGGGACAAATCCGCGGCAGCAGTGGCCAATGATTTGTTGTGGACGTTTCGCAAAATTCGTTTTAGATTTCTCGCTGGAATCAGAGGTGTAATAGTTCCATCATCTTCACGAGATATCCGGCCAAGGGACATTTTGGTCAGCCAATCAACCATGACAAATAGCAAGGTCATTCGGCATGCTCGCGGATCCATGAAAGGAGACGGGAACAAAGAACGGTGTCATTGAACGCACCTCCACTAGTTCTGTTCGAATCATCTTAGCCCTCTGCGCTCTCCTTCAAGTATATACGCATTCCACGCAACTTGCTGTCTATTAGGGTGAAGCGACCTTCAAGGAGATAGTGGTTTCACTCATTAGGTCACTTCCTTTTCAATAACAAGACGTCCCGGGCGACGAAAAATGAATAGTTTGAAACAATCTCAATCTAGGCTCTTCTAATCCAAGAATCATGTATAATATCGAGCCAGCTATGGCTCAGGTGATTGTTAGTATTAGATCGTTAAGGCAGTATTATAACAGTTATTAATTGATTATCCAGGAATCCATCTTCTCCTATGATCAGTTCTACCACGATCAAACGCACTCGGTTGTTGCTGCCGGCCTCAGTAATGATTGTATCAAACTAGTTCTCAAGATTGAACTGTTTTCAAATCTACGGCGCATCCAATTTCAAAGTGAGTGTCAATATTCACTGACTCGGGTAGTTGGGTTGTGCATGCCTATGAGTTTATTACCAATACTCAATAAGTGGTTATCGATTTATCGAGCAGTCAAACCAATTGACGGGAAAAAGTCAGATGACTATAATCAAGCAATCTCCTTCGGTTCTCGGTTCCCATGAGAATACAATAGAGGCAAGCAGAATCGAAAGGCAGGATCAGCGTATAAGTCAGTTGAGTATAATTATTCCATGACCTAATTGCTAAATCACGCATCGATTGTTTATAGATGGCGGGTAGGAGAGACTAATCTCAATCATGAAGATTCAGAACTATTAATCCACGTATGGTAATCTCTCCGATTCTTATACTAAAAAAATTGCAGAGGCTTGGAAAGTTACGTTATAGCTTACTACAGGCTATTTGTGAAAGTATGGGGACAAGGGAAGGCCAACATATAGAGTAGAAAACAGTTCAAGGGATGTTCTCGAACCATTGTAATTTTAATAAAGTATCGTGATGGAGCAGCACTCAGCAGGTGCTTAACGTATGCTAAGCGAAAATATCATATTGTTTTGTTAAAAGTATATATAATATCTTATGTAAAAGAATTTACTGTCACACGGCAATGCCCTTAGAGATAGAAGAGGAAAAAAAAGAATAATCTACTTAATATAACTATCTAATAGCGCATAAGAACATATTGCCGTGTGCGCTGTGGAGTATTGAAGCGGCGTGTGATATGCTTGAGCAGTGTCGGGCTGTAAAGAGTAATGAGGATATTGCAAAGAGACGTAATAATATTCCTATTTAAGTGACGACTATAGCGCCTTCTAAGCATTCTTAAATTTCGGCTAGTTTTCAAGATGAAAAATCAACCTCCAATAGCTACTAGAAGCTCTTGTTAATCCATCGAGTCATCATATCAAAACATGCTTCCGGTTGGCTCCCGATGGCCTCGTGTGGAGCATCGTAAACACGAAGAAAGGCCAAATTCTCGCTCTTGGTCAGCATCCCATAGTCAGAAGAGGCACCATCCACACGCAGAGGTTTCGGTTCGGCAGCGTTATAGGCATCCTTGCCAGACCATTCAACTGCCTTGGTCCAAGCAAGCTGCCCTAGCCAAGGGAACATAAAGTCAGCATCCCCACAGTACACCAATACTCCGACACCTGCCTCGAGAATGTCAGGCACGTGGCGGTGACTAGGCCTCATCCAGTCTCCCTCAGACTTGAAACCGTAGAACACGGTATCCATGCAGAGCTCGAACTGCTTCACCTCTGCACCCAAGGCTTCAATAGTATCGGTCCGATTAAGCCAAGTGTAAGCGCCACTGAGGGGGCGAGAAGGAGGGTTCTTCCTAATGTCATGGAGGTAATTCCCAGCCTCCGTACAAGTGTCCATAAAGGCCGCATTGCACATGTCGTCCGCCTCCTCGCACACACCATTGTCACCTAGATCGTAGCATTGAGTGATCAAATCTCGGCAGTGAGGCAGAGCATCTTCCATGTACTGGCAGACTGTGTCGTTCACAACCGGGTCATAACCGCCTTCACCGCAAGCCATAGGTCGATAAGAACCGTACTGCGTGTAAGGATCAGTCAATCCGTTCCCAATCATGATGCTTTTGAGATTGATACGCTGGCCTCCAAGACCTTTTCCAGAAACAATCCTATGTGCAACAGCAGGATTATAATGGCCAGCGTAGGATTCCCCAGCAATATGAAAGTCCTGGTGAGAATATTGCGGAAACTCGTGGAAAAAGAGGTTCAATAAAGCATAAAGGTCGTCCGCGGCTGCCACAGTTGTCGTCGTGGCGTTGGTCGTTGTGTAAGAAAAGCCAACGTTGACTGGCTGGTCAATGAAGAGGACGGAAGCGTGATTGTTCCAGGAATAGGGGTTGGACACAATGCTCATATTTCGGTAAATTCTAGCTGGCCCAATTCCAGCAAAAAGTCCTCCCATTGAAGAGCAGCCGGGCCCGCCATTCAACCAGAGGATGACAGGGTCATTGGCTGGATCGTTTCGTGATTCGAAAAACCCTAATGTTAAGATTGATATTAGTGCTTGTTGGTAAGAGAAACGGGAGTAACCATTGCTAGAGCCTACAATAAAACAAATGTTTGTCGTCGCGCTCATTATCCAGATAGCCACTGTACTGTTGAACGCTATCAATGCCGAGATGGGTGGGGTCGACCTTCTTGACACGCATATTGAAGTCGTCGAATTCATCACCGCTCAGACGAGCACTGGAGACATGGCGATCCCACTCGTCAGAAGACCGACGAAAATAACGGTCATGATGCCGTTCGGTATGATGTGCCACAGCAGTGATGCAACTAACGAGTAGAAGAGATGTGGAAAGACACGTGGCTGATACTGAGTTCAGATAAGTTGAGAGAGAATCTGAATCGGAATGTAGCAAATGTCTGGAGAATAACTGCATGGAATAAATACTATAGCGTTAAGTAATATGCTTTGCTTATAACCATTACAAACTATCGTGTCGTCCAGACATTACCTAATATCTAGTTGAGCAAATATTTACGATACCAGGTTTAAATGGTTGGAAGATCATTACCCGAGTTGGTAGTTGTTGACTTCGCCGAGATACATACTTGTACATATTTCTTCTTCTAAATACGAGCCATGCATAATGTACTACCTAATATCTAATTGAGGAAAGACTTTGCGATACCAGGTTTGAATGGTTGGAAGATCATTACCCGAGTTGGTAATTTTTTCACTTTGCCGAGATGCATAGTAGTATTTCTCCTTCTAAGCACGAGCCATGCACAATGTACTTGTGTCTCGTACTCATCGTTTTCACGCCACCTTCTTAGGCCCACCCTCGCTGAAGCTGTTTGAGATACGAAGTACGGTGTTTTATCAAATTCGCCGCTCCTTGTGCTCGTAATATATCCAATCATGGGCGATGGTATGCGTAGCAGCTTACGTTGCATCAACGCTAGCAGTTGGGTGGCAGTGAGCCGAGTCTACCTCATAAGAGCATAGAAGTTGACCTGCATTATGCAAAGAGTAAAGATACTTGAGCGAGGCCAGCGCTGTTTTTCCTTTCTACTCCTACCGCACTTCACTTTGACATCATTTGTTTGGCGTGGTAGAAATTGGAACTTCCATGACGATGCTCGCAACAACCGCAGTCTGCCAATCGGCTGCTTGTCAGGATGTTGCTTCTCAGATACGCGCCTCTCTCTCTCCAAATTACAAGGAAATCGATCCTTGTACTCATTTCGACGAATACGCCTGTGGCGGCTGGCCGTTATCTCACCCAGTTCCCGAAGGCAAAGAAACCTACGCCACTCTCACAATCATGAATGAGGAAATCGAAAAAGTCATCCTCGATATTCTGGGAAGCGACTACCCCAGTGCCACGGATTCAGATAACTGGATTACATCCAATCTCACTGACCCTGATCAAATTGCGGCCGATAGGGCAAACTATCAGAAACTCGTGGACTTCCATGGTGCCTGTATGGATGAGGCAGAGATTAACTCTCAAGGCCTGGATGCTCTGAAGAAGCTTCTGGCTATGCATGGATTTCCAAGTGCAGAGACATCGAATTTGCTGTACCTGACCGAAAGCCTTGGTGTCTCGACTCTCTATACGTTGGGCGTTATTTCAGACGCAGTTGATCCGGTATTTATCCCACTTCACTATTTCTACTTCATTAATTATGGTCAGAGGCTTACCGGTATATCTTATAGAATAAGTTTTGGATATCCGCAGGCCCTATTAGCAGTTATGGAGTACCCACCTCGGTATATACCGATGAAACGCGCCAGGACTATCAGCACATTATTGCAGAAGTACTCACTTCCATCTCGGACGAATCGCTGAGCAGCGTAAATGCCGATAAATATGCGGAAAGCATCATCGCTCTGGAGGACGCCATCCTGCAAGCTAGTGCAGCAGCCAGAGTAGATACATCAGATGTAAGCAAGGTTGACCGACTTTATAGCGGCTTGAACTGACATATCTAGGAGCCCCCAGTCATGTCTCCAGATGACCTCGCGAATCAGTTTCCCGGCCTTCATATGGATTTCGTCATTTCCGGGCTTTGCCCCAGAAGGTTACCAGGTGGGCGAAGAGATTCAGGTATCTTCGCCTGCCTTCTTCAAGAACGTCTCGTCGATTATTTCAGAGGTGCCGGAAGATACATTAAGGCTCTTCCTGCAGTGGCGAGTAGCATCTACGTATTCCAACTACATTAATGCGGAGTCTATGGACTCCTATAAACGTCTTGCTGGCTACAGCTCAAGCACCCGGCCTCGTGATAGTTATTGCGCAAATCAGTTGAGGGGTGGCACAGATCCAGTAGGTGGACTTGGCTTGATGATCTCACGATTCTTCGTTGAACGAATGTCGACTGTTGAACAAAAGGAGCAAACTGAAGCAATGATCGAAAATGTCAAATCCAGCCTTCTAACTCGCATTGAGAACAAAGATTGGATCTCAAGCTCGGTGAAGAAGACGGCAGCGGAGAAAGTCCACGAGATGAAAGCCAAAGTCGGTTGGCCAGAACAGAACCCTAACATCCTGGATCCCTTGGACCTTCAAGCTTACTTCAACGGCACAAATGTCGTAAAGTCCTCGTTCTTAACCAATGTCGTTTCCTTGAAGCATGGCACTCTGGTTCGGAGATGGGAACAACTTGCCGATCCTTCCAACCATCTGCGTTGGGTGATGGACCCAACTAGTGGTAATGCACTCAACAACCGACCATGGAATGAGATCACTCACAGTTGCTGCTGGCTATCAGCTACCCCCTGTCTCCATACCAGGTCTACCACCCTACGCTCTCTATGGGTCGCTTGGCACCACTTGCGGACACGAGATTAGCCATGCGCTAGATTCTCTTGGTCGTCAATACGACCCTGATGGGTACCAGCGGAACTGGTGGGATGATGCCAGCTCCGAGGCGTTTGACGATCGCGCTGCTTGCTTCATCGATCAATTCGGGAAGTACACTGTAGAATATGCCAACGGCACTGAAAAGCATGTCAATGGCGAATGGACCCTGGCTGAGAATGTTGCCGACTCGGGTGGTGTGAACATAGCTTTTGAGGCATGGAAGCTTGCTCACGAAGCAGACGACAGTCAAGATGCGCACTTACCAAATCTCGAGGAGTTTACGGTTGAGCAGCTCTTCTTCTTGCGTTTTGCGTCGAATTCTTGCAGCAACGCCATACCTGGAGGATGGATCAACTACATCTCTCCTCAACAACCGCACTCCCCATCCCCTGTTCGCATTCGAGGCACGCTCGCTAATTCTGCCGCATTCAAGAAGGCAATCCAGTGCAAGGATACTAAGCCAGCATGCGAGGTATGGTAGGGGAGGAACGAAAGTTACATAGTGTCATCTGAACTGAGCCTTAATCGGCGAGGCCAATTCCTATTTCATAGCTACTTGAACAATCGAAACATGACGCTACCAGATTTATCTTCTTTTAGCACGCATATGCTCCCCTCTTTCCATGCATGTTGAATTTCGTTCAACGGATCGTCATGTGAAATAGTATTCAATCCTTCGGTCTACTATGTAATTATTATTTGGATGAGCCAAGTCGGCGACTTCTCATATTAAGTCCCAAACACGCTATGTAGTAAGTTATGTCACGAGTTGTAGGGTGGTAAGTCTGTTCCAACAGGTCCTTCCAAAATGAGGGCATTCACAACTTCCGTCTACCCGAACCGACCAACCACAGTTGACCACGTCAGATCAGGTCATGCGGACCTCACTGCCCTATAAAGCATACAACGTTACATTGTATGCTTCATAGCTTATATAGATGGAAGCCAGCTGCTTCCTTTTTCCAATAGATGGACAACGGTTTCTTTATGCCTCAAGTTACCCTATGCCTGTGACTACGTCTGCGCAACTTTCCGCAACAAGTTACATATATACATGTACCAAAGATGAACATAGGGCACGGTCTTTCTCTATATGTTGGAGCTCGTTCAGCAGCTTAATGATCAACTTGCGTCGCAAGGGCTGCCTTGAGCTATATGAGAAGAGCGATAGATGCCCCACGGTATTGAACAGCTCCTTGTCATATCCTTGCAACAATAGGTCTCATTACACTAGCTTTGTCAAACTGTTTAGGGGGGCTATCTAGGCACTGGTATAGATATAAACTATCCGCCCATTCCTTCCTTTAGGCTATAAATAATATCTGACCTCAGTAAAAAATAATAATATATTACAGAAGCATTATAGACATAGCCATCAGAGGCTAAATCATGTCGGGTGCAAAAGCGATAACCGTGGGAGAATTAGTAATAGAGATAGGTGGAATAACACTGCCAAGTCAGTACGGTATAGCACAGTTACCCCTCAGGCAAGATCCTATAATAGATCTTATTGATTTCTCCCTATTGAGATAATAGGCTATTGTTTACATTTGAAATAGCGGAGGCAGGATCTTTGTGGCTCGTTCAAAATGCCGCTTTTGAATACCTCGAACCACAGGTACAGGTATCTGTATGCAAGGAGAAAAGTCGACTGCTTTTAAAGCTTATTACTCCTTTTTTTTTTCTTCGACATCCCCCGCAATAAGCGAAAGGCCACCAAGTCCCAATCTTCTCATAACACAGTCCGAGGCTGAAGCTTGGCGATATACAGTCGAGCCACGTATACCCTAATACCTTTAAAACTCTATAATAAATAATAAGACAAACACAACTCAATGCTCTAGTCAATATATATGAATAGCTAGACTTAACAATGATGTAATGCTTCTCCGATTCTTACACCGTCCTCCCTAACGTACACTATGTCCGGAAATTCATAGTTTATTGTATGGGAACCGTGGGTTGGTAGTTTGATGTATTGGCGAGGGGGCGGTTACAGTTGTGAGTTCAATCACGCGTTGAAGGGAACCTTGTAGTGTTTTGGACCACTAATCCCCACGAATATAGCCTCCTATTCATCGTGATAGCTGACTGTAATAACCTGAAGTCAATCGCCCCAAACAGCCGAGCAAGGCTATTGTGGTTTTCGTCCCCTATTGCGGCGGACAAATCAGCTTTGCCGACCGGAAAGGTCATGATGCAAGATATTATGACGCAATGGGTGCCCGATTACAGCGCGCTTATGCATCATTGAGCGCCATTACCCCGCCATTGTGATTTAAATGTGGAAAGATTGCCGTTACTCATAGAAATTTGTGTTCTTTATCTTTTCGCATGATCTTTCACACTGCTATATCATGAGTTTTCGTCGAAACACGTCCTCCTTGAGGAGCGATACTTCTGATTCGACCGACGGTCGACTTACTCCGACCAGCGATGAAATCCAATTTCCGATCCATTCAGAGCACACTCCACGTCTTGAGGTTGGAAACGGGACACGATCAAGTAGGGGCACACGAACCGAGTCGACGCCGCTGTTATTTCACGTCCTCGTCATCATCGGCGCCATGGTAGGCCTTTTCATAGTGTATCGTGGAAATACAACCCCAGGGCTTATAAGAAACCATCATAACATGTACGTCTGACCGAGGCATAACCCCTACGAAGGAGCAGCGTAGCTGATACTATTAAAAGCATTTGCGGCATACCAAGTCCTGGGAATACATACACAATCCTCGAAAGCAGCACTGGTCAGGCCCTTACGCTAGAGGGTGGTCACTTGAGCCTCCAATCACCTAAAAAGCAGACAACCGGCAACAAGTGGCTTCTGATTGAGGTGAATGGATATTTCGCACTCATGAGCGCAAAGTTTGGCGTCTACGTAGGTCACGATGGGGGAGAAGGGATTCGCGCTTCGGCTAAAGCGGCCAACGCTTGGGAGACCTTTACACTGAAGGCTCGTCCCGATGGGGACTACTACATATTGATGCCGCACTGGACCACGCTACAGACATTGGTCGCTGAAAGTAATGGGCAACTTAAGCGAAAGCCTGATGGAGATACTGCATGGAGGTTTTGTAGCGACCTAGCTACATAATAGGGACAGAAACATAACAGTGCAAAAGGTTGGCACCAAAAATGCCAACATGGACTACGATTCGCCCTCGGTGGATTTGGCTAATCGCTATTGCCGATAAAAGTGCGGGTTTAACCGTATTATCGTGATCAAGGCGTACGAAAATTAAGATGAGGACAGATTTGAAGCTGAAATTGACTATTCTCTGCCGTAAAGGCATATAATTCCCCGCGGGGTTTCCTAGGCTTGATGACCTAACCCGTTCCGAATTTGTCTTACGTGAAAATAACTAAGTAAGAAACTATTGCAGCAAAAACGAATCTGTTAACTATTAGCTAACTATTGCACCTTTATATATGACAGAAAACCAAATATTTATTATAAAATCTTCGAGTGTTAGCTGGTGCTGTGTCTAGACCTTCGTCCGGCGCTACGCGTCGAACCCGTCTGCCTGTAACCCTTTGCCCTAGTGTCAGGGGGGTGTGTTTTCCTACCTAACTCAACATCTCAACAAAATCATCAAGGTTTTTATGTTGAATCTTCTCTAAAATCTTACAACATTCTCACAAACGGATAGCGTGGGGCTTTTTCAGTATAAACTTGGCGGAGGGGCCCAATATGGAAGGACTAACTTTGCATCGATTGATGCCAGCCTCATCACACGACACATAAACACAGTAACAGCACCGTTTGTTAATGGGATACATAGCAAGAGGAATAGTGAGTTGTTTTATGTATATTTAAAAAATGGCAATGTTATTTTGTGTCCAACCACGCATTCAGAAGCCAGAGGCGTCTGTGCGGGCATCGAGTTTATATGAGGTAAAATCTTACTAACCTTAATCTCCTGCCCAGGAGGCATGTGACCAACTATGACAACTCTATTTCGATCCGGAGAGTAAAATAACGTCATCACAAAGCCCTGGATTTCCTTTGCGCTGCCTGGGGTTTTTAATAAATATGTCACGAGCTGCAGGTCTGGGGGGGTTTCCCAAGTATGACCCTAGCTCAGCTTACTTCTCTCGCAAGCCATTACTTTGGCCTCCTAATTGTTTATCTGGAGGCTTTACCTTTCACCTCATCCGTTCTGTAACATTAATAAGAGCCTACTGAGATGGACAGACGACTTTCAGATAATGAGGAGGATGCTGATTGGGAAGACGTGTCCGACTCCGATGAGCAGTCTATAGCTTCAGAAAGCTACATCTATCACCCACATCAAGACTACTACCGGATACAAGGCTCAACGCAGGCGCCAACTGTACCACCAGCCCCGGTATCCGCGATGAGACAGGCCATGAGTCCTAGCGCCTTCATGGAGACTCCAGATGACCCACCACCACCTTATACAGAAACAGACGTCACTCTCCCCCAGTACATAGCTGACGTCTACCAATCTCATCATACGATTGCGCCGATTCACGCCAATGTAGCATACCACCTTGCACTTGATCACCTGCGCTACATCCGGTGCCGATCAGCACCAAATGCCAAGTCGAAATTCATCTCAGAACTATCCCATAGAGGTCAATTCATAGCTAGAGAAGGCCAGGCTTACTATTCGGACACCGAGATATATTACCACAATGATAGCTTCCTTCAAAAGCAGGAGATTACGATTTCATGGGGATGGTCGTACGGTGAAGACGAGGAAACCTTGATCTGTTGTCCTCATCAAAGTTTGAAGATCACCAAACCAGCATTCGGTACCAGGAATGGTTCCACCGTATTCCAAACATGCATTAGCAACCAGCCGCCCCGTTGCGAGTTGCAGCCGAGAAAATACTGGAACAACTCCCAGGGACGCCACTTTCAAGTAGACACATGCGGAATATGTCATTCAGATGCAGTGTGTGTTGTTGAAGATTACAAGTCTACTCTATCCATGCGCTATACTTGCTTTCGAGACCTGGGGCCTGGAGAGAACACAAAACACCCGAAATGGCTGTCTTTGCTTACAGGACATGGCTGTGAGAGACAGAAAGAGGACAGTAATGAGGTACGAAAACGCGTGTTGCGGGCGGCATACCGCTTAAGGAGACCTGGTGAGTACGATGTCATAATGTAGATCAGAGGGTACGCTCGATGGGTGCTCAAAGGCATCCTGTCATACCTAGGTTCATTCCATGACAACTCTTACACACGAAACGGATTCAGAGTTTTATATCACTTATTGCACACAAAATGTCGCCGGAGCTGATCAAGCAATGGCCAGTGTGGGGTGTTGTTTGTCGAGGAGACGAGTGTTCCACGACGTGGAACCTATTAATAAACACTTGGTTACGCAATGCGTCTCCTATCAATACTAATTTCTTTGAAAGTAGTCTATGTTACGGCTTGTGTGACATGTTTTGCCAATCAAGCAGCTCAATACCGTCAATCAAAACATGTTTATGACTATAGGGCACTCTGGCGGCCTTCAATGCCAATAACGTAGCTGTGATCGATTTCATTATCCATTTTTGATTGTCGTCTCCTTTTGCCTCCTACTTGTCATCTAAGCCAGTGTACCGGCTCCTAGGGAATAAAATAAGCATTGTTCATAGCGTAAGTACGCGGCAAGGATTACAAGAGCTTTACTCAGCACGTGTTACATGGAATTGCCAGTAGGAAGGACCTCTGGTGAATAGCTACTGCACTCGTTGTGCAGTGTTAGAGTGTTGTTCGTCAATGTATTGAAGTAAAACTTATCCCCGATCATCTGGAGAAAATAGAGAGGTTATTGTCAAATATTTTAGAATTGATTTAGCTTTTAAATGATATATATATATATATATAGATACTTAGCGTTAGAGATAAATGAATACTACATCCACGGTTTCCTAACGAACAAGTTCAATATATCAAAATATGTAATGAAAATCAATCTTTGCTGCCGTAGCAACCAAATAGCCCCGATAACTAGTCGGATTGATCAAGCCCTGACCAAAGAAAGGCCGTAGGTAGAGAGAATCTCATTGACAGGCTGGAAGAAGGTCGTGCCGCCCGATGAGCAGTTGCCGCTGCCTCCCGAGGTGACACCTTGGGCCTGGGAACCGGAGTAGAAAGAGCCGCCAGAGTCACCGGGCTCGGCGCACACACTGGTTTGGGTGAGACCGGTGACGCGGCCTTCGGCATAGTTGACAGTCACGCCCAAGGCTTGGACCGAGCCGCAGTGAACACCGGTAGTGGAGCCGGAGCGGCAGATGCTGGATCCGACCGGGGCCGCGGTGCTGCCCGAAACAGGCAGGTTACCCGAGCCGTAGCCGTTGATGGTGCCGGTGAGGGTGTGTCCAGAGCTAGTCCTGATGTAGGACATGTCGGCGCTGCCCGGAAAGACGGAGCCCGAGAAGGACCCCAGCGACTGACCGCTGGAGGTTGTGACGGAAGCTCCTGACCTTCCACAGTGGCCAGCCGAAACGAAGCCGGTCGTGACGGAGAAGCCAACAGAGCATCGGGCAGAGTTGCTGATGAGGTAGGCATCGCCTCCACGGACAGTGGCGAAGGTGGTTGGCATCTCCTCAACCGTCTGCACTTCGAACTCGGATTCGGTGAGCCCGACCTGTGCGGCCAGGCCCTCGGCGCGAGCAGTACTGCCAGAGAGTGCTTTCAAGACGACCTTGTTGGCGACAACATCGACATACCATGATGCGATGCCATCGTATACCGAATCGGCATCTAGGGTTTTGGCTTGGTCAACGTCCAAGTTGTCAAGTGCCTCCTTGGCCTTCTGAAGCTTGGAGAGGCTGTTGGTCATGATGGTCGGCTTGGCGCCAGCAGCAATCACCTCATCGGCCAAGGCCTCGTCGGTGACACCGACGTTGATGGTGTTGCCGTCATCGGCGACCCAGGCGCCGGCGAACGAGTCGCCAGACGAGCTGCGCAGGTGCTCGATGACCTCGGTAGCAGAGATCTCTCGGGTGACGCGAGCCGTAGCCTGCTCAGCGTCCAGCCCCAAGTCTCGCTTCATGGCGGCCAGCATCTTGGGATGGAGGCTGTTTGCGGTCTGCATGGGGGCACCGTAGACCTGGGGCAGGACGACTGCGAGGAGACCGAGCAACTTGAAGAGTTCCATCTTTAGCTGTTCTGAAGGTTTGGCACACGAGAGAAGATGCTTGTATGTTTGCAAGAGCTGGAGTGAGTCTGAGATGCTGCTGCTGGAAACTGCAAACTTGACGAGAACATTCGTGCTTATTTATACATATTCCTTCCCTCGTATCATGACTTACATACGCTGATATTGCCAGTCTCTAACTCATGGGCCCATATGTAGCCATCGCCAAGTTCCTCCTTCCCAATCCGCTATATCCCTCCCACCTTGCGATGTCACCGCACCTTTGCATCAAAAAGGCATCTTTGGAAGTTGTGCATGCCCTTGGCGTGACACGATAGCATATTACTTGGCAAGGAGGGGGGTAGCACAGCATCAACTGAGGGTTGTCAACAGGAAGCGCAACTAACAATATGCAAAGCTTTGCGGAGAATCTTGCAATACATGTATCGTGAATACGAATCTTACTTTCCCACGATGTAAACAATAAAAATGCAAAATGGTTAAAATAACCCCAAGGTCGATAATACCGAGCAGATCGGTGACCTTCGCTCGCCATCGATTAGCCAATGCCCCTCTCCAGGCTAGTATAGTAGTAATCAGATTAGGCATCCGGGGAACGTACACCTTGGCGGTAGAAATATCTACGAGCAACTTTTGGTGCGGAAGCGTATCATAAGATGCAGCGACGATATCAGGAGAGGGGTTCTCGGCATTCAATTGAGCCGACGCAGCCACCTTATCACCCAGTGTAACCCAACTTGCCTCTTGGCATATGTAAAGCGTTTAACTACCTGTGATGGGAATTCTACACCTTTATTTCTCTATTTTAAGCAGAGTATGTATTGCTACAGCTAGAAAAAGAAATAGTTATCGTTGTAGAGCTATAACCGCTCGGAATATAGGGGGGAAATGGACAAATAATTGCTTGTATGATTTCAGGGCGAGTCTCTCCGTGTTTATTTCGCTATTTAAAGCTTTGTGAGCTTGATACATGTTTTGATGCACTTGTATTGCTCAAAACACTGCTGCGACCACCTGCTGCATTGTCTATAGTTGGGGATTCTGGCTGCCATCTTGCAACTTGCCTCAAATGGAAGGTTCTATGAAATCTCACGGCGAAGCGAACGACGGAGTCCCGGCACGGCACGCCTAGCTTCACGATAAGTCGACTGTTCAGGCCAATGAGGTTTTCGATGAGGGTCCAGGCCTAAGCCTGGGCCTGGGCCTGGAACACGCGTGCATTCTCACATCACACTTCGTTCTATCCAACTTCCTCTTTGATAACCTAATGGAACGATCTCAACTGCCGTCACAACACCATCGCATCGCTTAATGTGGCTACAACTTCTGCCCCGGCAATTCTCTACCGTGGGGATTCGCTTTCAATTCCTCCGCATCCAAGATATCTAATCTGTGGCGATAAGTCGCAGCAGCTGCATTTGGCCTAGAATGGAAGGTGCTATAAGGTTGGCACTATTACCCCTCAATTTTAGCGCTACTGTTCTCATCAGATATGCTTGAATTACAAGTAAAAGATGAATGTTGCAGAACCCGCTTTTGGTGACCAATTAGAAGAATCAATTAGCTTTATGATCGCATCGCGTACTGGTTGTTAAATTACCATGCACGCTCATGCCTTCCCCAGTGATACCCATTTCCTTTATGAGGAAACGAAACAAGATGGAAGTCGGAGGCTCGGGAGAGAGGAAATACTACCCTACGCGTTAACATCTTACAATTCCTAGCAGTATTGTAACATGTGCCATGCAGTTTACCCAGTTAGCACTACAAGGTTGGGCAGAGGGGAGTTCGCATCTAGCATTCGTGCTCTTCGTACGGAGTAGGCATAGATGTTTTTCAACATATAGCACGTTGACCTTCCTAGGCTTTGCCGCCCCTTACAAAAGTTCCCAGGCGCACTTTTGTACTTGGTGTACTCGGCCAACTTGCTTATGCGAGCCCGCGCAGCTGCAGTTATTCAGGTGTGGATGGGCATCATGGGACCATCGGCAGAGGCATGGCATCTGATCGGACGAAGCGCCAAGAATCTTCAGTAAGACGCTAACAGAGGCTTTCGTTCGCTTCCAGAGCCAAGCTTGCTCGGTCACTAATCAGTGTAATAGGGTTGGTGATGTCCAGCGAGTATAGGCTGCTGTGATTTCTTTTGGGGAGGAACTGTGACAATGCCAACCACTCCAGTGCTTGGAGGAGAATCAATTCAAGAGTTCTAGTAGTAAAAGCAAGACAAAGATGGATTATTTAGCTAGAATAAATACACTTCGTATATCCATGGAGCTGCAGCGTCATGGGGTTCACGCGGTCCCTCTTGTTGTGTGGCGGATAATTTCGGGCAAGTGTGGCAGTAGCCGCCTTCTTACAGAGATGGGGAATCCAATCCTCAGTACAAACCCTTTGCTAGCCTTTAATAGGGTGTCAGCTCAAGCTCACTGAGCTATTCCGCTACCTCACCTCGAGCAAAGCGCCGGAGCCAACGCATATGTCGCAAGTCACGTGTGTGTGCACGCGATGACCTTGCATTGTTGTTGTGTCAAACCCAAATCCTAGCTAGCTTCGTAAATCAACATCGTCACTTTCCTTCAACCTTTCAACACTTGTATACGTTTGTGAATCCGACATCGTTGCGAATATCAGGCTCTAGCCAAGCTGAAGCAATAACAACTATAGCGGGATATTATAGGACAAAATAAGCAGAGAACTGCAGCGAGGACCAAAAGGAATCTTGTAAGAGAGGGTTCGCACACACAACACCAAGATGGGTAGCAATGCGTGGCGAGGGGTTCTTTAAGCCGGTGGTAGATTGGATTCTGTAAAGCAATTTACAGTTTACAACTTTACACCCACTCAACGTGCGCGTAATGCTACGGGGACAGCGCCTGAAAAACTCACTGTCTCCAGATCACTGATACTTGTTTGCACATTTCAAATGGCCATACTCCTCATCCACCTCTAATTAAGCAAGTTCCATCGCTTCATTTGACATCATCATTCCGAGTTGTGACAATCCTCCCAGACCTGTGTCTGCTCGGCCGTCTGCTCAGCCCAGCAATCCAATTCCCATGCTGTGCTTGGCTCAACCCGCGTGATAGTGGCAGTGTTAATTAAGCGAAGCGAAGCGAGCTTGAGGAGGTACCGATTCTAGGGAGCTAGGAAGATCTACCATCTTGAAGGATATAGCGGCCGGTAAACGATGGGCTGGTTCAGATTAGCTGCGTTGGAAGTTGGGGCGTACCGAGTGGCTTATGGCGCAAAGGGGGACATTCAAGGCTATTAGGAAAAATGACTAGGTAAAATGTCAGTTAAGTATGTCGCCGCCTGTCATGACGGTAATGAATAGATCGATGTGAGAAAAGCTTCTTACCCAGTGCATGGGAGTATAAGAAAGAGTGAAAACCTGCTCATCACAGATGTATCTACAACATAGACACGTTATTTCACGCCACAATTGCGCTGCTTTTGTCATTGTTGGGGGCTGTTCCATGCATGCGAAAGGTACAGTAAATTTGTATTTATATAGTATCTAAAGCAATATATAGTGATGTTTCAGAATACGTACAGGTATTCCATAACGTGTTGACCCTACCTACTTTTTGGTCTACGGTATCGGTAATATTCCCCGCAGCAAAAATCATCCCACCATTGAAAAACATGACCCTCCCAGAAATCCTCAACGTTTGCAAACCTCGTCCATCTCCTACATGG
Organism: Trichothecium sympodiale; assembly: GCA_003012115.1. Classification (NCBI taxonomy): domain Eukaryota; kingdom Fungi; phylum Ascomycota; class Sordariomycetes; order Hypocreales; genus Trichothecium; species Trichothecium sympodiale. The sequence continues at coordinate 292,599 of PXOB01000129.1, forward strand.
AACAAACCTCGGATGGCACATACAGAACTGAACTACCCTTTCTCGCAATCGCACATAGACATCCGTGAGTTGTATTGCCGGTAATCGCACAATGCTGTGCTCTTTTTCAAGCTGGCACGCAGGTCGTTTCAGAACCTTCATTTTTCGGCATCGTGTCCTTGTCCTCGGGATGGTAACTGCACCGCCATCTTATAGTACACCTATTCCATGATGCCGGATCGTCTGCTTCTCGGGCTTTAGATACCACGAGTATGGAGACGATGAACTAATAATAGGCGGTTGGCCATGTTTTCGCCCCTTTCGGCTGGGGTCCGCCAACCCACGCAACGCAAGGCCCGCTTAGGGTGAGCATCGCGACGATCCTCCGCAATGTCGCATGAGGATACCCCGAGGGCACAGCAGCTCTCAACGTCAATAAAGTTGGGACTCTGTTCCGTCATCTCATTCGCCATTCGACTTGTTTGGATTCACTCTTCTCTGCATTGCATCAATCTTCAGACGCAAGCATGAAAGGTGGTCTACTTTTGTCGTTGGCTGCGTTGAGCGGCTGTATCGTCGCTGCGCCGCAGCCGCGAGATGATGATCCGTGGTCGAGCACAGACTGGCACAAATATGTCAGATCACCAAGCTCTTCCATCGTGAAGCCGTCCAAGGCGATTTCCGACAAGGTCGAAGGAGATGTCTGGAACCCCAACGGCCTAGTCGACGGCAGTGGCCCTACAGAGTTGAAGAGAACGTCCGAGCAAGGTCCGCCTACGATTGTGATTGACTTTGGCATCAATGTTGTTGGCCTCTTGAGGATCAATTTTGAAGGCTCGGAGTCGGACGGGGACAGTTTGCCTGGTCTCAAGCTTGCTTTTTCGGAGACGATGGAGTACTTGACTGACAAGAGTGACTATACTCGCTCATACAGAGGCATATATGATGTAAGCTCAAGGTGATTGATTAGATTGCATGCCACCCACATCCTAATGAGACATACAGGAAGACAAGTTGACAGACGGAACGGATCAAGTAAGATCATCAGTGAAAATCCACCAACGCATCTCTAATGCGGCATAGATTGCTGTCAAGAACGAGCCGTACACCTGGGTCGACAAGCTCGGCTGTGAGTACGATGGGCAAGTCTGCTCAGACGGCCTCCACGGCTTCCGCTACGTCAAGATCTGGCTCGACGCATTGGAGTCGGACGCGCCTTACACAACCTCTATCGGGTCAGTCTCCATATCCTCCGTCGAGCTAGAATGGTCCGCCTATCTTGGCACTCCGGAGACCTTCACTGGATGGTTCCAGTGTTCCGACGAAGACATGACCCAATGGTGGTATGATGGTGTTTACACCGTTGACACCAACACGGACCTGTTCCTCAAGAACGAGACGGAGCCCCGCGATGCCTACAGCCCTACGCTGGATGGCAAACAGGTGCTGCACGATGGTGCTAAAAGAGATCGCGACCCTTATGTTGGCGACCTGGCAGTCGCTTCCCTGACCTCTTACCTGTCTCATGATTTCGCCGAAGCAACGTTCAATGTCCTCGAGGACTTGGCCTTGCATCAAAGAGATGATGGGTGGATCCCCCCTGCTAGCATGTAAGGAGCGCATGCATCTCCTGCTTCTTCCTTGAGAGATGCTGACATGGTTTGATCCCAAGCACCAATTATACTCTTCCGCTTTTCGATTACCCTCTATGGTGGGTGGTCTGCAGCGTCGACCTGGTCTTCTACACCGGAGACACAGACTACGCTGACAAGTACTACCCGGTTCTCAAGAAGACGCTTGACGAGTTCTACCCGAACCACGTCAACCCCAGCACCAACCTGCTCGACAAGGCCAAAGAGTCCAACTACGGCGACTACGCCTTCCTCCCTAGATCCGGCCCCATCACCTACTACAACACCCTTTACATGCATGCCTTGCAGTATGCTTCCCAGCTCGCCACCTCCATGGGCAACGACGACGACGCCAACCGCTGGACAGGTCGCGCCAACGACATCGCGCCCGCCCTCATCAAGAACAACTTTGACACGAGCGTGGGCGCCTTCTACGACGGCGGCCCGTGCCCAGACGATCAACCGGCCACAATCTGTGACGTCCACGCCCAGGACGGCAACTCGATTGCCATCATGGTTGGCGCTGTCAACGAGACCCTCTCGTCGCAAATCCTCGATTATTGGTCTTCTACCGCCCAGCCCTATGGCAACACCTTCTACGACAAGAGCACCCTTTCACTCGACGACAAGTTTGACGAGCGCGTATATGCTCTCATTTCCTTCTTTGAACTCTCGGCTCGCTTCATGACGTCTGGTTTTGCTGCCTCGGCATACGAAGAGATTCGCCGCCTGTATGGCTGGATGGCCTCGCACGATCCCGAGGTAACCATGTGGGAGGGCATTGGGTCGGGAGGCGGCTCCTACCAAGGCGCCTTCATGTCGTACTCGCACGGATGGTCAACAGGCATCACATCCCTCATGAGTAACTACGTCCTTGGCGTGAAGCCCACCGCCCCTGGCTTCTCCAAGTGGACAGTCTGCCCCGTAGTCGAGGGCGACTTAACTTGGGCCAAAGGAATCGTTCCCACTCCCGGTTCGGCCATTAAGGTGTCGTGGGCGAAGAAGAATGAAGGCAGTGAGGTTTGGGAGATGCATTTGGAAGCTCCTGAGGACTCGGAGGGGGCAATTTGCTTCCCTAACCTCGGCTTGGACGCGCCCAAGATCAAGGTTGACGGCAACGAGGTCAGCGGCCATACAATTGACGTTCAAGGAGGTAGCCACACTGTTACGATCAGTAGATAAAGATGCTTCTCACTAAACTCCATGCTCAGAATAACCCAAAATATTTTTCATCTTCCACTTTTTTTGAAATCTGGAGATTATATACAATGTGATACAGCACCTCGGGTGCGTCATGACGCAGAAATCTGCTTCTTCATCTCGCTCTTGATCCTCGTAATAGTACCTGCACCGCCATATGTCATGCCTGTGTACACCATTGCTACGCTCGCGCCCGCATTCAACATCTGCAATGCCTGCTCGCCATTTGTGATGCCGCCCGTGGCGAAGATGGTTTTGCCTTGCGGGGCGCCTTGGCTCATGCCTGAAGCCTTGAGCTGCTTGCTGTACTTTTCTACAAGGCTCAGTGTGCGGCTGAACATAGCTGGACCGGAAAAGCCACCTTCCTCTGACAACGCTTTTTGGTCTCTTGCGGTCCGTGGGTTAAGGCCTGACCTGCGCTTGGTGGTATTTCCAACGATAACACCATCGACGCCGCTGTCGTATACCGCGCTAACAATACCCTTGACTTGATCCTCGTCATCTTCATCCGGTGAAACCTTAACCATAACCTTGGGCTTCGTCTTTCTGTCCGTCTTGGCCACTTCGTCGACAACCGCCGAGAGCAGACGTGTCAAAGGGCCTGTAGCCTGGAGGTCGCGTAGGCCGGGAGTGTTTGGGCTGCTAACATTGACCACCAATATATCTGCAAACCGTCCCAGGCGTTTGACACAGTAGACAAGGTCTTCCGCCACAGCAGCATCATTAGCACCGTCCGTATCCTTGTTCTTGGCGATCTGCACAGCAAGTAGCTTTCCTTTGTACAAGCTTCCTGGAGGAATACCCTCGACCTCGCCGTTCAGGACGGCATCCTCGCTCACGCCCTTTGCGCGCGCAAACGTCCTCACGCGGGTGCGCAGCTTCCTCGCCATGGCGTCGGCGCCCTGCGAGTTGAGGCCGTAGCGGTTGACCATACCCTCGATGCTGGGGACCCTGAACACTCGGGGCTTGGGGTTGCCACGCTGCGGGAGGGGCGTGCAGCCGCCAACCTCGACGACGGCAGCACCCAGGTCGAACAGTGCGTCTGGGATCTCGGCATCCTTGTCTAAACCAGCCGAGATACCAATAGGATTGCTGATCTTGATTCCGAATACCTCCGTCTCCAGCTCAGGCGCAGCCTCTACACGCTCACGCGGATTTAAGCCGAGCTTGTGAAGAAATTTGAGGGAGACTGTGCCGTAGTGGTGGGCGTCTTCGGCATCGGGGACGAAAGCTCGTAGGAGACGGGGAACGACGTATCGGTGGACCGAAGAGCGGGTGTCGGTGACGTAGTAGTAGGATACGCTCAGCGAGATTGCAAGAGCAGTGCCGTAGAGAACGTTTTTGGCAGTCGAGCCGGGGTTCGAGGAGGAAGACGCATGGCGGCGTTGAAGGCCGATGTTGGGCTGTCTTGTCAAGGAGGGGCGAAGACTGCTGCTCGCAAGGCGGGAACGCAGCAATGAGGACGACATATCGACATACACAGCCGACAATGATCGGCCCGATATCAACAGGTAACAATGGACGGTCGTCGTTGGACGTGAAGGCCGTGGTGACGCCAGGAACGGACGGCTAGAGGTGTTTTAGGTCTTTGCCCGTCGCACCTGCATAAGCGTTTACTTACCGCGGCTGAACCCGAGGTTAGATTCCTAGCCACCCTGGAGACGGTCAATATGTCCTATCTAATAACCTGTAGCAAAACTCATACGTTTCGAACAGCCGATTTGAGCTGGGGGGGGGGGGGGGGGGGGGGGGGGAAAGCAGGATAAGGCGGGTTATTGGTAGTTTGATCCAATTGGTGATGCTGATTTTTTTCATATGTGAGAGTATAAAAAAGAGCACTTGTGTTTGGATGTTACTCACTTACGGGAGTGCATACTTCCTACCTCACACACACGCCTTGATGACCTACTTAGTTGTTTTTCAGTGGCAGCTTCAATGAGGCCGTTGCAGCCTTCATGTAGCTCGTCATAGCCTGCGCAATGTGATCGAAAAATACCCAATTAGGGATTCTAGCAGTCTTTACCTTCGAGTCAGACAGAACGATTGGTCTTTCTGTTTATGATTACTTCTGTCATTATTTCAATTTTAGTTTCGATTTTCGACGCGGTCAGCGCAAACCATCATACCTAGTCTTCATTCTGATGTATATGGCCCACGGTTTCTAATGTGAAAAAAGGCAAAGAAATGAGCTGGGCATATCGACATATTGATTGGTTGATCGCTGTTTTATAGTGTAATCACTGAACCGCCCTCTCTATCCGATGGATGTAATTGTAGCTAAAAACTCTATTGTAAAGAACACCCTTCGTCAAGCTATCGGTCGCACCAACACTCTGCACGCAAGCATGAACGAAACAAGCTGAGGCATTCGAGGCAAAAACATGGTACCAAAGGCGCGGCTATCTCTTGCTCCAAATGAAATCTGACTTTGGGGTTTTGTGGAGGTCTTGGTTGTTCTTCGACAGGTTCGTTATCCGAAACACCTTGTGTGTTAGTTACTAATCCACGGCTGCCGATTTCCTTAGTACTAGATGCAGCAAATGCGGCTGGCGTATCGTGCGAAGTGTCTGCAGCCCCATCTCCGGATATCTTCGGTGTAACCCTGCCTGATTCGCCGGTCGATTCGTGAGTTGCACAAGAAGGCTGCAGACATTCTTGCAGCGGTTGTTTATGCTCCAATCTTTTGCCTTCTATTTGTCGCGGCTGCTTATCATGCTCCAAAAATGGGGATTGATCTTTGTTTCGACTTGCTGTAGGGGCCGTGGTAGCCTCTGTATCGGTAAGAACATCCACAGAAGAGCAACCCTGATCTTAAGATGTCGCTTTGTTGCCTTCATTCGCGGTGACATATTCGATATCTTCTTCCAAGAAAGGCAGCTGTCTGTGGCGAGTGGCCTCACGCTATTGGCGTTTGGCCCTTCCTAACCTGGGCACCGTTGACTCTTCGTCCGTATTGGCCCATGAGTCCGATGTACCAGTAGAAGAGCGTTTATTTTGACGTCTCATAACAATAGTGTCTGAAGCAAATACTTCAAGATTGATAACATCATTCTAGGACTGGGCTGGCGTTTGATTGCTTGTGCCAGATGCGCTGGCTTTCTGGGAACCCTCAGAGTCGGAATCCTCATCTTCGGTCACTGGTTGTCGCAGAGCCGCAGCCTCACCAACTTCCATTTTGTGTAGCTGCTCCAGCTTCTCCTTGTCTAGAGCCTCGTGTCCAGAAACCACTTCAAACTCCCCCTCAGCCTCCTCATCCTCTGTGTCGCTGCTCTCGCTCGCGGCACTAGCGGCAGTGCTGATAGGTGCTACCGTGGGCGGCTCTTCTTGATCACCCTCGGGCAGCTCATCGGTTGTCTGCAGGGATGAGAGCCCCGATGACCGGGATGGGCGCATAGAAGTATGGACATAAGGCTTAATGGTCGGGTCAAACTTGGCAGGGAGGCCTAAAGCTCTGGCGACCTGGTGCGCCTCCTCATCGGGCGATATCTGAATTTCCATATTGTAAGTGCTGCCAGCTTCGTTATCAGCTTCGTGCTTTCCTCTATTGGCAGCGAGCATCTGGACGTAGGTCTGGCGCGATGCATCATTTGCGCGCTTTGTCTTCTTCTTCATCCGCTTCTCCGTCGGGCGCACAACAACGACAGGTACAGGTGAGTACTGCAAGCAGTATTTAGAGAAAGAATTGCGCGTGTTCATTAGACCTTGCAGACCACCCAAGGATCTGCCTCGAGTGCCCACGATAAGCATAGCCGGCTGGTAAATTTGAATCTACAGATTCAGCATACGTTAGCTATCGCTTCCACAAAGAATCACACCGGACATCTGCATCACTCACCAATTTCTGGAATGTCCCGTGTAGCTTTCCGGTAGCATACTCAAGGACAAGGCTCAATGCGCGTTGAGATCCACTCTTGTCGACGATATCACGCATGATTGACTGCGCATCAGCCAAATACGATCCGTCCGAGGAACGGATGTCCTTCTCTACTACTCGAACGCACACAACTTCATCGCCATCGTCCACGAACTCGTCGAGTAGCCACTGCAGGGCATAGTCGGAGTATGCATTCTCGTCGACGCCCACCATAAAGGTTCGTGACCTGCGACCCGCTCTGTACCCGTTATGTTTGACATTGATTGTCAGTGCGGGCATGTTGTGCTTGGTAGCCTCGCCGATGGGGAGATTGTCGAATGAGACATGATTTTTGAATCTGTCGTTGGTAGGTGTTGTTAGCGAACCCATCTTGATAGCTACAATGTGTGCGACTGGTCGTTGCGGGTGTTCTTTCGGGGGGAGAAGGGGGAAAAAATAACAGATTGCGCGCGAGCGGTGATGGTGATGGTGAGTGGAGGATGACTAGCAGTAGCAGTACTAAAAGAAGATGATGAATGCTAGAAACAATGTAAAGAATAAAGTGGAGAGAAGCCAGGCAACGAGAAGTCAAAAAGTTGAAGAGAACCCGACGATAATTCCCATCCCGATCGCAAGTGAATGCGGGAATTTGTCACAAGCTCACAACAATTGCATTTTCTGCCAGTTGTGGCTGTGCTGTGATGGTAAGTCGTTCGCATATTTTGAGTGCCTAGAACACCTGATTTTTGCTGGCGGTTTCCAGCCAAGCTAAGGTAGAAAGTAGCACCCGCACACGCCTTGGTCTTGCCCTCTCTTCCACCGCCGAGGCCAGCCCTGTGCAGCCACGCAGGAACGTAGGATCCATCGCTCTAAGATAGACTCGAGTCGTGACCACCCACTGCGACGGCGGGGTAAATTGGGTAATAACAGGTAGGTATTTACTGCTACTCCTTTGTGTGGAGAAGGAAGCCTCGAGCTAATACTGAGTCCTTGAAACGGCTTGAAGTGTTGGGTGGTGGGGCTTGCTTGTTGTGCGCGGGGGTTTAATATGACGCTGATGAACTGGTAAGACCCCATCCATGAGAAGCATGGGGGATGAGTAGCTCATTGCTAGTAACTGCTAGCAGCAGACGAACAACGATACACCTTACGGCTAATTGAGTCCGGAGGCCAAGACAAGTGAGGCGGCAAGATGATAATGCTGGCATCCTAGGGAATGATTTGTGGCGTAGCACCAGAAGAGAAAGCGGAGGGAAAGCGGGGTTGGAGTTGAGGCCCCCATCTCTACCAAGCACTTGGGGAACGATGGTCGGAGATTTTATCAAAATGGCGTCGCATCGCTGTTGATGTGGTTCAACCCACCATGCAGTCCGAATCATGGGCATGAGATGACGAGCATGGGAGGCGCTAGCGTTAGGGTACCTGAATGGCTGCAGCCTGCCAAACCACATCTTTGTACGCACCGCCGCATGCTTATTTCAGCAATCGCTGCGACATTGACTTGACGACACCGATGCCGAGGATCCGAGTCAGGTTGTACAGCGATCTTCAGCGACTGGCTGGTGGCGCCATTCGAAACACCGTTCCTGTGCCCTGGGCAGGCCATGGCAGACACGCCACACTAGGTGCAGATGTGCCGAGTGATGGGGGATATTGGCCTGGAACGCTCGGCTTGACACAATCAAGGGTCGATGATCTGATTCATGCTCTTGTCTCGGATCTGGTGCCGAAGCAGCATCACTTGAAGCTGCCTTCATGTTCCTTCCCCGACAACGACCGTTGGAAGAGTGGGCAATATTTTGATAACCATAAAAGGCCACAATACAAACAATAATACATCAGATGGGCAGTAAGTACAGATGGAAAATCCTTACCTAGTGGGTGGAGGAGAAGCATCGCGAATACGCGATTTGCTCATCCTCTTCACAGGGGGCTCAGGCAAGGATGGATGCCGTGCGCGTGGCTTAAACGTGACGGAAGCCGTGGAGCCCTGGCGTCTAACCATCTGGTCCGGCTTCCAGTCGGCCGGTAGAAAATCCGGGCTCGTGTCGCTATGCTTGGGCGCTTCTGTAACGAAGGATAAGGTGGAAGCCTTTCGTTCCAACGAGCCATCTCGATCGCTAGTCTTATCGCTCGTGGTAGAGCCGCCGGTTGCGACGGCATCACCAAGATAGTCGTGAGTCGATGAGATCTCGATTGGGGATTCTGCTTTTGTAGGGGGTGCAAAAGCCACCTCGCCCTTGAGGGTTTGCTGCGAATCCATCACTTCGGATTCACCGATGATACACCCACAGCTAGTATGATGTGAAAGCTGTGGGTTGCTGAAGTTGGGTTGCCTGCTACGAGCAGCGAGCGTCTGGACTCGTGCAGCAAATAGTAAGATGTTGGAACGGGTGATAAAAAGATGCGCCTTGGCCCAAGGAAGTGATAACGAAAAGCGACGGATGCTATCTCTTCTGCCAATTACCGTAAGTGGTCAAAAGCTTTCCGGTATCGCCACAAGGCATGGAGATGAATGGTTCGCAAAGAAGAACAATAGAGGACCAGCTGCGTAGGTGAGTTGCAGGCAGCAGATCGAGTGGCAAGGAAGGAGACGCTTGCGCGCGAAGGCAAGATTGACTCTAAGCTCGACTGAGAAAATAAAGAGTCAAAATGTGATATCACCGTGAAGGGAAGATGAAGAAAAGATGAAAAAAGGGTCTGAGGGTGCTGCCGTAATTGTATGGATGCACGGAGTACATAGTTGTACTTGTACGTATCTAATAGTCTATAGTTTGGCTCCCAAGGTTGCCCTTGAGCAGGGTTCAAGGGTATGGGGCGCGTGGCTCAAAGCGTAAAGGCGTAAGATGTCGATCGAACGATTCAAGACCAAAACCCTAGGCGATGACAAGGTGGATGGCTCAGACTTGTCTCGGCAGAAAGGTGAAATTTGAGAAAAAGGGAGCTTTGGCGAGGGAAATGTACATAAGTATCGACTGCGACGAAGTTCAGGCTGTAGCCCATTGTTTGATTATTGTGTCGATGGGCTAAAGAGATCGACACGTGCAACTTCCATCTGCTTATCTTGTCGTCGCCGTTTGACGGTTTAAATGCAGAATAGGGATAGCGGGCGATGATGTACAGCTGGTGGTAGGATATTGTGTAAAGGGGATGTGATGTAAGGAAGCACCGATGTAACCCTATTAAGAGATAATGATCGGAAAAGATGAAAAGGGAAGAAGATGTGAGAATTCGGAGGGACAAGTCGTTTTCTCTTTGTGATGCGCATTACTACCCAGTACAGTAGCTTGCGGTCAATGTGTACGCATGTACGTGGTACTCCCTCTGTGTGTGTGTGTGTGTGTGATTGGGAACCGGAGCCAAGCAAGCCAAAAGGCCAAGACTTAGGAGTACTGTACTCCGTACTGCTAAAAGAGTCTGTCCAGTGGGAGGAGTAGGGTACAAACAACATCATGGCCCGTCCCCCCCCCCCCCCCCCCCCCCACACCCAC